>JAGSMP010000568.1:0-150169 GCA_029286625.1 Parnassius orleans
ATTCATGGTTGTTGATCACGTATTAGCGCGTACTATAGGATGAGATGAGATCTATTAGATCTTCAAACTAAGTTTATCTGTAATAATTATTTAACTGACCGCATGCTTAAAGTCGAGTAGCGAGCTATGGCTCAAGAATCCTCCAATCAGCTTCGAGCATAGCGCTGATAGAATTCGTAACTGGATATCCGTAGAACCAAAATAACCGACATAAACCAACGTATCAGTAAGCTGAAGCGGCAATGGGCTGTATAATATAACTCGAAGAACTGACAACTGGTTGAGAAGAAAGTTTCTCGAGTGGTAGATTCGTACCAGTAAACGAATTGGGTGTAACTTCCTACTAGATGGAGTAACGACCTGACAAGACATGCAGAAAGTCGTTGATTTTTTAGAATAAGGGTTACAACAAGCATACGTTCAAGCTGATGGTAAGTGAATGCTGTGGCCTAAAGACATCTAAATCTATCCTCGATTATGCTCAACCAAATCTACGAAACACCTTTTGACGTTTCACATTAATCATTCCGCAATAACTTTGTACAAGCATCATCATTCTCTAAACCATTTCCATTATCTGGGGTCATGCAGTAAATCTTTTGTTCCATTCCTCTCTATCAGCCGTCATTTCCATACTTACTCCTTTCATTCTCATATCACTCTTCACACAATCGATCCATCTTTTATTCGGCCTTCCTCTTCCTGTGTCCCTCCACATTCATATTCAACACTCGTTTTGTGACATGACTTTCATTCCTCCGCATCACATGCCCAAACCATGCCAATCTGCTTCCTCTCACCTTTTCACCACTGGCGCTACTTTCAGGCTTCCTCTTATATACTCATTCTTATCTTATCCATCCTTGTCACACCACATCCATCGTAACATTCTCATTTCATTCGCATGCAGTCTATTTTCATCCTTCTTCTTGACGCCCAGCATTCATCCAGCATGACGACAGGTCGGATGATCGATTTGTAAATTTTCCCTTCAGCCTTATTGGCATTCGGGGTCGCACGTTGTGGCTGTGACCTGTCGCCATTTCATCCACCCGCGTTAATCCTATGCTGCACAGCTCTATCTATTCCGCCGTCGCCTTGAATGAGGGAAACCGAGGTACTGACATCTGAGCAGATAGGCAGTATAGCGCCATCCAACGACATGGGTACAGGACCGAAAGGCCGCCAAATCACAGCACAGATATTCGGTTTTGATCTACTGATCTTCAAGCCAACTTTTCCAGCCTCCGTTGCCACCCCGTCAGTCTGCTCTGTACCTCGATGCCTTCTTCACCGACAAGCACGATGTCATCGGCAAAGAGCATGCGCAAGGTGCCTCATCCTGCAGGTCCGACGTCAAAGCGTCCATAATCAGTAGGAAGGTGGGGCTCAATGCCGACCCTTGGTGCAGCCTACCGCCACATCGATACTGCCCGTAGTTCCGCGGCAGATCGTACACATGTACAGGATGCTCTGTACATAGCACGGACCAACCTCACATACTTCCCAGGCATACCTTTCATCTTTAACGCCCACCACAAAACCTCACGGGAACCGATCATACGCCTTTTTGGGTCGACAAAACCATGTGCAGATCTTTATGCACGCGCTTGTACTTTGCAATTGGCGTAATGCGAAATGGCATCTGTCGTACCTCGACCGGGCATGAATCCGAACTGGTTTTGTGTTATCTCACACTCTTCTCTCATTCTTCTCTCTTATTCTTTCCCAGACTTTCATCGTATGTGACATGGTTTTTATTCCCGGTAACTGCTGCAGTTTTGGACGTCTCCTTTGTTTTTTAAAATGGGGACCAGTATACTGCTGCACCATTGTTGTTCTTCCTGCACAATTTACCAATAAGCTCATACTTCCATCCATCCGCCCTCAGCAACTTCCACACTTCTACTGGTATTCCATCTGGGCCGACCGCCTTCCCATTCTTCATATTCTAACAGCCATTTTTTACTTCTTCCACACTAATTTCTCTCACTAAGCCATATTCACTGGTGGGTTTCAAGCATACCATTCCATTCATTCTCCTCATTCATCAATTTCTCAAAATCTCCTTCCATCGCTTCTTTATACTTTCATCGTCAGTCAAAATCCTTCCAGAATCATCTTTTATACATTTTGTGTGACATCTCTTCCATTCCTTTCTCTCTCTTCAATTTGAAAGTCGTTTTGCCCTTCGAGGCTTTCAAGGACCGTATAATTTATCTTGCGCCTCTGCCTACAAATAGCAACTTCCTTCTTCGCTCTTCTTACATTCTTTATACGCTCCTCCTTTTCTTTATGGATTCATTCTGGTCTTCTACGCTCTGCCATTCTTTAAAGGCATTTTCTTTTCTCTCAAAACTTCTCTAATACTTTCACTCCACCACCATCATATCTATCATACACTTCCTTTGATTCTCCTAACACCTTCCTTGCACACTTCGGATACAATCAGCCATTTCTTCCAGCACTCATTCACACTCATTCCTTCCATATTTTTATTTATTTATTTAAACTTTATTGAACCTACACAAAGTAGAGGAACAAAGGCGGACTTGCAAAAAGCATTCTCTGCCAGTCAACCTTAAGGGTGATGATATAACTACAAGGCGATTTACAAATAAATATACATACACACATACATATATATAATATACACATATACATATATACATACATATACCTCATACATACATACAATAATATATACATATATCAATATACACAAGTATATAAATTATATATTGAAAGAAATATATAATATAATACAATACATAAAGATACGTAATATACTAATGATGACGGAAACATTAGCAGTTGTAAAGCAATTTTAGAAAATGATCTCGAATGTTTTCTTAAATGTTTGTTTGCAGGTAGGTTGTCTTAATTTTTCAGGCAGGTCATTCCATAGGCGCGCAGCTTGGACAACAAACGATGAAGATATGAAACTCGAACGGTGAAGGTATAAAGAGAGCAAGAGTCTCCGATGAACGAAGCTGTCTGTCATGAGTGTCCTGCAGAAACTGAAACTTATGTTTCAGATAATTTGATAGTGGTTATCGAATAAAATAGAAAACTGTTAAGTATCCTAATGTGTCTTCGCTGACGAATTGAAGCCATTTAAGCTGAGTACGAAATGAGGATACATGATCAAACCTATGAAGACGAAAAATAAAACGGATACAGTTATTGACGAGACGATCCAGCTTATCAAGGAAAACCTCATTGAGATCAGAAAACATACATCAGCATAGTCAATAATAGGCAAAATAAGAGATTGCACCAGAGTTATCTTTACCTTGACGGAAGAAAGTTTCTGAGGCGGTTCAAAGCACTGAGCTTAGCAAAACAGAACCACTGATATTCTGAATTTGGGTGACCAACTTAAGGTTGTGTCAGTAGATACCCAAATTTTTAACGCTGTCAGAATACGGTATGATAGAATTATCAAACGTGACAGGTGGAACGCAATGGACGTCAAGCTTACACAGTTGTTGAGCACTACCAATTATTATAGCTTGGCATTTATTGGGGTTCACACCAATACCAAACTTACAAGACCAACTGTGGAGATTTGTTAAATCCGTATTTAGTCTGGCAATAGCGTCACACAAAGAGTTGACGTCTGCTTGAACATATATTTGCAGGTCATCAGCGTAAAGATGGTAAGAGCAGCTAAGTTGAGAAGAGAAAGTTAATAAAATGGAGAACATAAGTGGAGATAATATTCCACCTTGTGGCACGCCAGTAGAGAGTTGACACCAGTCAGATATGTCACGACCATTAATGACAGCTTGCTGACGGCCACAAAGGTAGGAGAAAACCAGTCTACAGCAGTAGACGAAAATTTGAGATATTGAAGCATGGTGAGGATATCATGGTCAACCATGTTGAACGCATTTGTAAAATCAATCAATACAAGTACTGTGACCTTTCTATTCTCCATGCCTCCCGAATGTCCTCTGTGACTTTGAGAAGTGTGGTCGCTGTGTCCAGGCCGAAAGCCAGATTGAAACTGAGATAGCAAGTTATTTCTACAATAAAAGCAGACAATTGTTGGTGAACTATAGATTCAAGAAGTTTTGATAGAAAGGGTAAGATAGAAATAGGTCTATAGTTGTTGAGTTGAGTTTGAAATTTTGGAAGAGGGATAATATAAGTTTTGCGCCAAGAAGCAGGAAAGACCCCAGACAACAGAGAAGAATTGATTATGTGAGTTATGACTGAGAGAAAAATTTCGAGAACAGAAGAGATCATAAGGCGACTTACATTATCACAGCCCACGCTTTGGATTTAATAGATACAAAAGTTTTACGAACTTCGTCGACAGAGACAAACGAGAATGAAAATGGTTCATGTTGAGATGTGCCAGAGAAGTAATTTCAGAAATTGTAGGACTTAATGATAGAAGATAATGTAGAACCAGCTGAAAAATGAGAATTAAGGTCATTAAGAGGAAAAGAAATGTTATGACTTATTTCAGAGTGCTTACCAATACCAAGAGATTTGAGGAACTTCCATACATCGGCCGAAGAAGAGTTAGAAATATTTTCATGGAATAGTAACGCTTCGCTGCCCTTACCATCTGGTTACAGCGATTGCGAGCCACTTTATACGAACGCCAGTTGTCATCGCACCTGTCACGCTTGAATTTTCTAAAAGCCCTGTCACGTCGAGTCATTATGCGAACTCCCTCAATCCACGGAGCTGGAGGTCGCTTAACTCCTAATAGCTCGCACCGGTGCATGGACATCAAACAGTTTCAGAGTTAAATCAGTGAAAATTGAAACTTTATCGTCCACCGAAGACGCACCATACACCGAAGAATAATCTATGGATGACGCATCATTTATTAAATTAGCAGGGTCCATTCTGGTAAAATTTCGTATCAAGATGGTGTCCGGTTTAGATTTAGGTGGTTTTAGTTTATATGCGGTAAAGTAAATCATGGCGCGAAAATCCGAAGCAGACACAATTGACCATAGTTAACTACTAGTTGGGGAGCGGAGGTTATGATTAAATCAAGCCACGTGTCTGGAGAATCAGGATTGTGATGTAGGAGAGCAAGGAAGAATGGATAGGTTAACTGAGGACAAGATATTAAGGAGCTTAGTCCTTTGAGTAGATGTTTTGAGAAGGTCAGTATTAAGCGCCCATGATAATGTGATGTGGTAGTCCGCACTGAGAGATTCCATGACAGTTTCTAAGCTAGAGAAATATTCTCAGAAGGGACAGTAAACGACACCCAGAACGAGCCTGGAACGTCCCACCTGAATTTCAGGAATAAATATTCGGCAGAGGCAGAATATTGTGATGGTGACGAAGCAATGACCGAAAAGAAAGGTTAGAACGAAGGTAATGGCGACGCCACTCCACCTTGCCAATTCTGTCATTCCTGATTAAGACAAACCCGTAAGCTGTAGGAGAAAGTTGAAAGTGAAGGCTTAAGCCAACTTTCCGAAATAAGAATGGCCTGCACCGTTGAAGGAGAAGAGGAGAAAGTCTCTCAAAAGATCAGCATAATGTGAGGAATGCTCTGTATTAATATGGCAGACGTTGAACGAAGAGTTAAAGTTAACAAAAGAGTTATCTAGCAAATTACGCAGAGTTACAGGTTCATCAAAGAATCTAAGTTTGAAGAATCGCAAGCAGAATAGAATGAATCATCATCAGACAACATACCATAATATAAATTAGAACAGCATAAAATATGTACCTATTTAAGAATACTATATTACGATATATAAGATATATAATAAAATTAAAATATATATAAATACAAAATACTAAGGAATAAATGCAAGAAAAAATAATAATACGAGCACAAAAAAAAATTATCAATCCCTCCGGCTAACCTAGCAGAAAACATATTATCAAACTCAACAAAATGTACATCTATTATATATAAATTAATTTATGTTTGTTCGTGCTTATGCATGTCATACCGTTCATCAGATTGATCTAAAACTTTGTCAACTTATTGCATACACTTAAGGTTATAGGCATAGTACTATACTTAACTTATAATAGGTGGCGCATGCATTACATATCAAAATTTATTTGGAGCCTAATTAAACAATATAACTCTTCCAAATTTAAAACGATATTTCAACAATTATTTTCTGAGGCAACGCCGGTTATCATTAGTAAGTATATTATAATAACAACAGTTTATCAACAAAAGTTACACAATTTAAAATATACTTATTTAAATCTACATAAGACAATAATTTGCAGTTTTTGTATTTTATACATATCACTTAATTAAAAAAAGCAACCCAAAATAATAATACTACTAAGAACAACTAAACGAACATTGCCTTAAGATGAAAAAATACAAAATTGAAGGAAAGAAATTGACTGGTCAAAAGCTATGAGTCCAGGGCAAGACAATAAGGTAAGACTAAAAAAATCATAGATTACAAATATCATGCGGTATGTGGCTATGGGTTATGTTAAATTGTAAACATTTACTTACTCTAGCACATTATAAACAATAAAACTAAACCAATACTAGACCTACAACAAAACACAATTATAATAAATGCAAAGACATGGAAAAAACAATGTATAATCTTTGAAGTATATAAACAGAAACAACACCATTTTATTATAACCAGTATAAAGCAACAAATATTATTTATCACTTACGGCCATCTCTTCGATCTCAAATGTTGTCTGAGGAAGCCGTGGCCACAAGGAGTTAGTTGACAGTTCGGGCTTTTCTCAGCAGAGGCAGGTTGTTATTCGTAGTATCAGCAAAAATAGAAAGAACCTCCTCACAATAAATACGATGACGCGTACCGTCCTGTGCCTTAATAAAAATATTGCCATCTGTGGTCCAGCAGTTGCGTATTCCCAGACTTTTGCGAGCAAGTAGGAAGAGAGACTGTCGTTGACGAGCTAAGAATTCGGCAACAACAACAGATGTACCCTTAAAACACACCTTTTTTCTCCAAACAGTCGATCTAAGTAAAGGATCAGAGAAGCGTACTAATATGGGGCGATACTTGCCTTCAGTGATTTTGCCAAGACGATGATATACTTTCAGAGCATCACTAGTAAAATTTTGAAGCCCAAGCTTATTTGTGAAAAGTTCAACAAAATTATCGGAGAGGCTCCCAGCAGTATCTTCTGGTGCACCATGAAACAAGAGATATTTCCTACGGTGTCTCATCTCAATTATTTCAATAGACTTTGCACAATCGGATATTTGTTGCCGAAGTAAACTCATTATGCTCCAGACTTGAGCTTTGAACTCTTGAAATTCCTCATGAAGACGTAAAGTGGAGGTGCTTGCTTGTGCTGTTGACGGCTTGAGTAGGGATTCAAAATCGGATAATTTCTTCAACAAGTTAGCTTCAATGGTTAGCTGATTTTCCAAAACCATGTCGTGATGCCATTTTAGAGTGCAGGAAGTAATAAGAAATTTTGTGAAGTGAATGAGCAGATAGTTTGTAGGTTAGCCGGTAGTTGGTACAAAGGCAAAATTACAACATTAAACTGTGCACCTTATATTTCACTAAACTGAACTGTAAGTAAACTTAAATTATACGTAAAACAGAGAACTAAAT
The DNA here is from genome assembly GCA_029286625.1 of Parnassius orleans. Taxonomy (NCBI): domain Eukaryota; kingdom Metazoa; phylum Arthropoda; class Insecta; order Lepidoptera; family Papilionidae; genus Parnassius; species Parnassius orleans. The sequence continues at coordinate 7,572 of JAGSMP010000568.1, forward strand.
GTAATTAAATACGATTTTAATTAAGATTAAACTTGAGAGCACAATGTTGACTTTTTTCTACACCTGAAAAACATATCACCCATCTCTATCATCTTGTTTACAACTAGCTCTAAATTCACTTGCATACCCTCCTTATGCAACAAATGCCACTTTATTTTGGGTGGGGACGATCCTTATGTTTGTTGAGGCGAACAGTTAAGATGTCAGCCAGCAGAATTCGTGCTGGATACTAAGTCTTCACCTGGAAGCACTTTTGCAGTTTTACACTCTTGATTTGGTTCCGTCTTATCAGAAGATAGTCGATCTGTGTCGCGTGGTGGCCACTTTTATAAGTAACAAGATGCTGATCTCGTTTTGGAACCACGTGTTTACTACAGCCAGGTCGAAAGCACATGCTGCTTGCAGAAGAACTTCCCTCACGGTTCCGCATTCCGTACCCCATCCACCGTGTACTCTTTCATACCCGTCATTCACTCTCCTACATGTCCATTAAAATCTCCTCCCATATAAACATCCTCACGCTCAGGTATTCCCATCATCATACAATCAAATTCCTCCCAAAACTTCTCTTTCACTCTCTTCACAGCCTGTTTATGAAGCATACGCACTTACAACATTCACTACTTTGTTTTCAATCATTAATTTAACAACTATCATTCTGTCATTTACTTTTTCACATCTGTCACTGTTCTTTCATTCCACTATCTAACACAACTCCTACTCCATTTCGCTTCCCATCACTTCCACAATAATAAAACTTGTATCCTCCCCAATCTCTCTTGCTTTATTGTTCTTCCATTTTGTTTCCTGCAAACAGGCAACATTCACTCTTCTTCGTTTCAAAACATCTGCTAACTCTCTTCCTCTTCCAGTCATCGTACCTATATTCCAGCTTGCAAACCTCACTCTGACATTCTTCTCTCCGGCTTGTTTCTACGTCGCACCTGCTCCGTGAGGTGCGACAACCCTTGCCCACTTCCCACAGGAGCGGGTGCTGCCCCTGCGCGTCGCCTGCAGGCCGCCCTAGCCCTGTCACATATCCCACAACTCGTACTATTCATTTACTGCATGGGATTTGGCAGAAGTTTTACAGTCGGCCGCCTGCCTGACACCAACCTCTTTGGGTATGCTATTGTTGGTAGAGGAAGCTACCATTTTGGGAAAAGGAAAAGAAGTTTGGGGTAGGAGCATAGGTGTAAGGATACTGTTATCTCGGCAGGAAAGGTATGAGAATAACAGTAGCTCGGGGAGCCGGGGTCGCGTACCCGTATTCCATAACAGGATCACTGGAAAGGTAGGCCAGCATGGAAACCCCTGACTAAATAACTTTGTACAAGCGTACTCACAAGATTTAAAATAACCTTTACGTAAATTTAGAATTATGAAGTTATCTTTATTTCATTACAACATGTATTAATAGTTCTTTATCACTAATTCAGTTAGAATCTTTCAGAAAAAGCAAATATAAAACATTTAACCAGAGTCAACTTTTGCCTGACGTTGTTTCAATGATATGTCGCTATGTACCTTACCGTAGTATTTGAATGATTAAAATTCATTGTTATGCGAATAATCGGTAAAATATTCAAATAATCGGTAAAATGTCCAATTAATCGAATCTTGAAATGATTAAATTTATTATTTGTTTATTTAAATTTTAGTTTTAGAATTGCTTAAATTATTGAATCATGAATAATACAAGTTTATTTATTTTATAATTTCCTACTTTGTTAGTGTAATTTTGTAGGCAAAGAAATTTATATCCAAAGCCGCGCTGAAAGAAACACTACGTAATGAGGGGTAATAATTTTCTGCTCACCAGATGTCGCTAGTTGACACTGAGGTAAAGTTTTTGTTACAAAATGTAATTTAATTGAGAAGTTGGTTTTAATAAAAGTTTATTAGTTTTTAAAGTATTATATTAATACACAAAACAATTCATCAGTGGTTTGCTCTTTAATTTTTTTGCACATTTTAACTTTTTTTTTTATTTTTCTACTTTTATGAATATCTGTGGTTTGGTTTATTTATTTTTAATCTTATTAATATAAAATTAAATATGGGCCAGATTAGAGTATTTCTTACGAGAGCGTATGCGTAGATATATGGATGTAAAGGAGGCGAGAGAGGTGTGTGATCGTGCCAAATGGAAGTTCGTAGTCTCTGCCACCCTCTGGGTGACAGGCGTGAGTGTTTATGTTATGTTATGTAATATAAAATATAGCTAATACTACAGAAGGAAACAATAACCTTTACATTTTTCGAACAAAATAACTTCCTGCTATGAAATCTGTCAAATATTATAACTTTCTAGTGGCGCTGCCCTGGTGGCAGAAAAGTCGTGGATGCACTCATTCCAATCTCCGCCATTTTGGGAGCTTACTGTGAATACTTTGTGATTTTGTGTTTGTCTTATTTTGTGACTGCTATAACTTTTTGGACTGATTCTATTGTATTCGTTGACCTTGAAAGTTATATACATAGGAATATCCTAAACAATAATGTCTCATTATTATTTATGATATTATCTAAATAAGAATATCCTACTGCGATGAGAAACATCAGCTTTCAAATAAAAAGAATCATCGAAATCGGTTCACCCAGAAAAGTTAGTGGCAACACATATAAAAAAATAGAACATACAGTCGAATTGAGTACCGTTTCTCTTTGAAATTGGTTGAAAAGAGTAGTTTATAACCCTTTACAAAATATTCCTGCGAATATCACAAGACTACCACCATACCACTGCCATTATAATGCTATTGAATTGATTTTTGCCCGAATCCAAGGCTAGTTCTTATATGAAATGCTCTTAATGCAAACATATTATTAACTCCACTTAAACACACACGAGATGAAAATATCTTATGCTTTGTAAAAAAATAGAAGGTTTGCTGAATGAAGCATGTACCCATTTCACAAAGGACATTTGGGCAAAAGTGGCGGAGGAAACAAATAATTAATTATTATGGATGACTTTAAAAGAGACATTCATTATGACTACATTATTGAAAATCCAATAATAATGATTTCTTATATTTACGCGAACACTACACATTGAATAAAACTATTTTACGGATTTTATCGTTTAATTTGCCCCCATGACCATGGGTTGCTGTAAAGCACCCGAAACGTCGCGAATTAAAATAGTAAATTAAACGCGATAAAATCCGTAAAAAATAGTTATATTCAATCCAATAATTAATCTAAATAACGATAGCTCAACTTTGTAGTGAAAGTGACTGAATATATTTATTTTTAATCTAATTTCAAATTTTAAATTTATACAACTTTGCCTCTAGAAATAAGCAGTAATAATAAATACGAAGAAACTGATAAATCTTGTGTTTTAAATTATCCGTTTCTAATTTATTCTGGTATTAATCAAAACAAAACTGTAAATGATTATCAACTCTAAAAAATCGACATCGAATTTTCTAAAGAATCGAATATTGTATGAACCGATTTTTTGCTGTCAAAAGGTATTTCTTAGATTTGGTTGAGTATAAGAATAAAGATTCAGGTGCCTTGTCACCCCTGATGACTAAGATAAAATGCTAGAGAGTTATTATGCTGTGATACATAGAAGGACGGAATGAAATTAAGGAAGCCGTCTCCTTATATTACACAGGAACCTAAAAATGAAATTTATATAATTAATAGAATCAGGCATTATCTTCCGAAAGTTCATTTAGCAATGGGACCTAGTAGTATAGTTTAAAATTAATGGTTTATTTCGTGAATTTTACTCTACGTATAAAAAAAGGTATGACCTCCGCACTGCTTCAATGAGTGTTGACGGACATAATATCTTCGTAAGCGGCAGCCTAAAATAATATAAAGAGTAAATAAACAGTAGTGAGAACAGTGAATAGACTTCGTCACACATCTCTTGGTATGCCACTCCACTTGTGTTCGCAAGACGGACGTACTTAGTTATTTAAGTGCTTACGTATTTCCGTTAAAGCGTAATAAAACATTTTCAATAAGATGTGTACATTTTAAAGATAATATATTCCATTTATACTAATGGCGTTCAACATAAACTTCGTCTCAGTTATGCGAGTATTCGCGCCATTTTGAACACGTGAATTGCTCCCCAAATTTTGCGCGGAATTCGCTTCTGCAACGTACCCTAAGAGTTGTTTGTTACAAATTTAAGTTTAAATTGTTTTGGTATAAAAGGCTTATTGAAAATGCTGACGAGGCGACTGTCAGAGTGCCAGCTATTACGCCGCAGGTTGTAGGTCGAATCTAAATTGGATCCAACTTATGCATGAATGGAGAATTAGTAATATAAGTGACAGAGGTAACGTAGGTAAATGTCAACAATTGATTCGTGTTAAGAATAGTGAGTGGCCTACTTCCAGCAGCTAATTGTAAACATATGAATAATAAAAATAATATAAATTAAAAATATTCTTCTTTCAATTTAATTTTCACCAGACTAGAACAGCCATTCTGAGCAGGACAGGTTTATAGTGCTCGAGTGTATAAGCATAAATATGTACGTTCTCTATTCCCTCACGCTTATAGTCCGATGGGATGGTAATCCGAAGCGACCGCAGATATATCAGGCGCAGAACCAACGGCCTCACGAGATATCCAAGACATGGGGGTAAAAACCGCCAAATAAAAATTACTCAGTAACCACCAATTGTTTCACGCCGGGCTGTTACTGGGTATTTCTTGACAGAAAACTCAACAACTAATTAAAGACGGACCCGGGATTCAAATCCGGGGATAAAAGATCAAGGCAGTGCTTACGACTACCGGAACAGTACATCTATCTACCGTTTAAAAAGTATGTACATTTTAAACAAGCGATAAAACACGAAATAATGAGAGTGTTGTTGTCCGATATTTGATAATATGTACATACATAAACACTCACGCCTGTCACCCAGAGGGTAGGCAGAGACTACGGACTTCCACTTGGCACGATCCTGGCACACTCTCGCCTCCTTTACATCCATATATCTACGCATACACGCTCGTCGGTTAAGGGTACTCCTAATCTGGCCCATTTCCAATATATCGCCAATTTGGTCGATAAACCTTCGTCTAGGGCGTCCTTTCCGACTCTGCTGTTCACTTCTGCAGCATAAATTTGCTTTGTCACTCTTTCTTCATTCATTCTTTCTACATGACCAAACCACCGAAGCATTCCTTTCTTAATCCTGGTCACAACGTCATCATGCAAACCACACTTTCTCTTATCACACTACTCACCCTGTCATTCAGATTCAGCCCTAGCATACCCTTAATGACCGCATTTCTACAGCATTTATTTACTCTCATGTTTCTTCTGCCAGACCCAACTTTCACTACCATACATTAAAGTAGGGACTAACAGCATTGTGAATTGCCAAACGTGCCTTTTTGACACATTCTGACTCTTCACAGCGTGTAGAGCCCCATTCACTCTATTTCCTGCGTTCACTGTCGTTCTATATCCTTATCATATCTACCATCCCTACTAAATAAACATCCCAAATATACAAACTCATCCACTTGCTCAATCAACTCCCTTCTATTCTTATTTCACATAACGTTTTACTTTCTTCTCTTCAAAACCATCACTTTCGTCTTACTTGCGTTCACTTTCATACCTCTTTCTTTTAATGATCGGTTCATTAAAGTAACCATCATTTGCAACTCGGCCGCCGACGATGCAAATATGACTTGATCATCGGCGTACAAAAGGCATTTGACGGTTAACTCACCCATTCTCAACCCACATTCTTCAACTTTCAAAGTTTGCAAACAACTGTCCATAAATAGGTTAAACAGCCAGGGGGAAGCTACACAGCCCTGTCTGACACCTTTTTGGATGCCAAACCAGTCGGAGTAGACCCCGTTGATCCTGACACAAGCACTAGAGTCCTATAAAGAGACCTTAATGCCTCTATCAAACCAGCGCTCAAACCAAATGAGTTAAGTGTTTGCCATAACACATTCCTGTCCACTCTGTCATAAGCCTTCTCCAAGTCCATGAAAGCACAAAAACTTTCTGGTTTTTGGCCAAAACTTCTCCAATCATGCGCATGGAAAATACTTGATCCGTACACCCCATTCCCTTTCTAAATCCAGCTTGCACATCCCAAATTTTTCCATCAGTTTCTTCCATAACTCTTTCAATTAACACCTTTGCATACAGTTTACCCACAATGCTGCTGATACCACGTAGTTTTACAGTCCTGCTGTGACCTTTTTCCTTTATATATTGGGACTATAACGGCTTTGCACCAGTCTTCCGGTACCCGCTTCAGTTCCCAACATAAATTAAACAAGTGTGTACAGCAGGCCTGCCACCACTCCTCTCCAGCCCTTAGCATTTCGAGTGATACTCTATCATATCCGGCTGCCTTACCTGCTTTCATGCTTTTCATTGCTTTCATTATTTCATCTACACTTATCTCCCTACCTCTCTCCACTTTTCGAATTTCTTTTCACTTAATTCAGACGACCCTTCATCATAAACACGCTTTCAAAGTATTCCTTCCATCTCTTTAAATTCGAAACTTCATCATTCAGCATACAGCCATTCTCGTCTCGTATAGCATTCATTCTAGGCTGTTTTAACCAGAACATTTTAATATTTGCCTGGAAGTTGTCAGATATCCTTCTATCATTTTTATCCGTTCTTTCTTGCTTTTTCCTTTCAACAACTTCTGCCTTTTTTCTTTCAATCTCATCATTCATACCGCCAGAATTACCAGCTTTGGTTGCCAGTAAATCTAGCCATGCTCTCTTCTTTGCTTCAACTTCCATCCGAATCTCATCATCCCACAACGTATTATTTTTCCTTTCATTCGTTCTCTTACTTACACCACATTACTTCGGTGGCTGCATCCACCAAAACTTTCTTAACATTATTCCATACAGTCTTCAGGTCTAAATCATTCATACATATTTCATTCAAACTATTTATATTCTCCCTCAGTCTACATTTATACTTTCTTCACACCTTCATCTTGTAACCTCTCTGTTCTTATACGCTGTAACGCAGTGGTAGACACAGATGTCCGATGCCGCCAACGCCTGAATAGACCATTAATTCGGCATAAGACCAGGTAATGATCCGTCCCTACGTTGGATCCCCTAAACTCTTGTATCTACCACTGCGCTCCGCATTCTTTCATCCACAATTATGAAATCTATCATGCTTCTATCATTACCTCTTCCCATGTATACATGTGAATCCTCTTATGGCGAAAGAAAGTATTCGTTCAAAAAGATTCTTTTCCTCACATACGGCGAGAGGTCTTCACCATTCTCATTTACACTTTCATCGCCAAACATTCCTAATATCCTTTCATAACCAGACCTCTTCACCCCAACACTACCATTAAAGTCTCCTAAATAATGATATTTTTTTTCTTACATTTCATCAACACCATCTCTTACCATGTCCCAAAACTGTCTCGGATATAAGTGGGCTTAGACATGTCTGGGGCGTACACCCCTAGCACCAACAACTTCTTTAAGCCCACTTTCATTCGTATCCATAGCAGCCTGGGCTTCACACATTCATACTTTCACACATTGACCCATTCTTTCTGAAAGGATGACACCGACTCTGGCATGCCCGCTCGGTCCTCGTCTACACCAGACCAGTAAGCGGTATACATGTGCAGTGGCATCCTTCCCTTTCGTTTCGTCTCATTTACACATAACACATCTATTCCTCTATCATTCATCATTTCGCATATTTCATCCATCTTATCATTCATTGCTCCACATACATTCAGCGTAGCCAGACGGGCCCGCAATCCACTTTTCAGCCTCCGGAGAGACAGAACGTGACGGTGGCGAACCTCGTCGCCGGTTGATAATATGTATTAATATATAAAATATTATTACGTGGTAGAGCAATGCTGCAGCTATATTACTGGTATAGTTGTAGCACGAATGGGTCGAATCCACTGGGAAGGACCACGCTCTCACAGAATACCAGCGTAAAATAAAAGCTTAACGCTGCTGTATTGTATGGTCAGTGTAGATAACCGGAGACCCTTTTACTAAAAACGAGGCATTTTTTATAGAATATGGCGACAAACGAGCACACAGTTCACCTGATAGTAAATGGATGTTGTGGCCCATATACATCTATATTTTCCTCGATTACGAATCAAAATGCAGATGCGTTGTCACCCGTGAGGACTCTAGTCCCATAGATATAGATGTATGTAGATGTCTATGAGCCACAGCAACCACTTACCAACAGGTGGACTGTGTGCTCGTTTGTTACCCTATTCAATAAAAATTGTATACATTTTTATATTTTTATATTTGACATTTATTATATTTTTATTAAAACATCAATACAGAACATAATAGAATAGAAAATAATAGACTTTTTATTCAAAATAGATTATAAATAATACTTATTGAAAGTCACACATATGTTTAATTAATCACTGGTTCGGAAAATACCTTTGTCCTGAGAAACCAACAAGAAACCAAGGAAAATTGAAAAAAAATACATTAGCTTACAATCATTAAAATTACACAATAATTAAAAGACAAAACAAATTAGAAATAGCTTGGTAGCGATTACATCATTTCCAAGGGTTATTATCATCCATAAATTCTTAATATAATAAACCCTTAGTATACAATTTGTTTATTAAAGTGTTTGAACTTAGCTGTTTGGTTTTGCAACATTCTTTCAATTTCATTAAATCCTCAGCGGAATGAAGTAAGACAGCCTTCGATTTTCGCTTTTTAAAATTCTCAACCGCTAAATAAGTCGGTATTGTTTACTACTGCACTAATTAGCTTTATCCAAGGAGTTCTACTGTGTTTAACTTTGTGAATTTTCAAAGTTTTGTACTTTAAATTTAGTAAACTCTGGCAAAGTTCGTGCTTCGTTATAACTGAGATATTCTCCTTATTTTATGAAAAATGCCAGAACAAGTTTATGAATTCCGATAGGTGGCGGTATAATCATCTGGCCAGACGTAAATTACCAGACCGATGACGAGCAGCAGCGTTAAATGTGCTTACGTCTGGTACTGCTATCACCAATTTCCTGCCAAGGTTACGATTAAGGCAAATCACAGATGAATGGAATCACAGTGGAGAGGCCTATCTCCAACACGGGACTTTACCAGCTGATGAAAAGAAATATATGCAATATGAAAGCTATAAATAATATATGCATGAATAATTTTACAAAATGTTATTAATATAAAATTAATTAAACTCATGAAAATTTAATCTACGTCCACAAAAACAAAAGTAGTTTTAATAAAAAAAGTGATATAAACACTGTTAACACCAGGGACAAACACAAGCTAGTGATACCAGTTTCTCGACTCCACAGAGTAAGTAATTCTTTCATGGCTCAATGTACTCGTATACGCTTTTAAAACAAAGTTTCAGAAAATATTCAAGGTCTCTATCACAAAGTTTAAATATTTTACTAAACAAAACCTGTATAAAAAGGGTTGGTTGATAATAGCCCATGGGAATAAGGTGGTCGCTTCCAAGTTGTTTCAATAAGTTTTGTGAGTAGTTTGTACAACCTGTGTTCTTATTGTATAAACTTTGAAAAAATCTACATTAACACGCTTTACCTTTTAATAAAGCATAAGTTATATTTTAAAGCCGTTATAATATATACTCATTACTCATTTATTTAAACAAAAAATGTAGTTACTACGCTGGACGTTTCACTAGACGATATTTATGAAAATGATTTTTGTCTAATATTCCTAATATGCATTTAAGCTTGTTATGTGTTCATACTAACTTAAGGTCAATAGTAAAACTTCCCACGCATGAACAATGCATACTTACTGCCAATAAAAAATAGACGTCATTATTCTAACTGAGGCTAATATAACAAATAATATTAGCTGCCTGTATAATATAAATAGTTACGAAATATTCACAGCTTTAAGAAAGACAAAAGGGGTGGTGGTACCATCATATACTTAGCAACAAACATAAATGTAGTGTAATAACAACAAAACTACACATTTTGAAATAATTTTATTAAATATCACCACTCATTCTAACTATACTGCGAACATTTGTGCAATTTACCGTCCCCTAGTTCTAGTAAGAACCTTTTTATCTGCGAACTCCAAAATATCATTAATAAATGCTCAAAAAATACTGATTTATACCTACTAGGACACATTAACATAAACCTGAAATCAGACAACCCTATAACATATAAATGCAGTAACATGTTACACAGTTTAGGCCTTCTGTGGGATTACAGCACATACTAGAAAATAATTATGTAATGAAAACTAAGTAAATCATGCATAGATCACATTTACGCACGATCCCGCACACAAAACCTATACACTGCAGAAGTTTGAACGACACTAGCCGATCATCGGATTGTTATACTAGCTTGTCTTGGAGCATGTACACAGGCTGTCTCAAAATATAAAACTTGCCTTAGTAACTAAAAGTTATTTACATCATTAGAAAAAATTGATTGTAAGTCTACGTGCATTATGACATGCCCAATTAATATATACAATTATTTATACACACTAGACCATATGAGAGACAATAATGCAGGAGTGTACAAGCTTGATTGTGAATGTGGTCTCTATATAGGCAAACAAAACGATCTATCAAAACCCGCGTAAAAGAACACATAGCTGACGTGAAGCACCAACGTTCCGGGAAGTCTGCAGTTTGTGATCATATCCTAGACGGTCCCCGCTGATTAGATTTGATAAACCACAGATTCTCGCGAAAGAACATCGATTCCTGCCAAGGATGATATGTGAGGCTATTGAAATTAAAAACATCCTAATTTCAATAGAGAGGGAGGCTGGTACTACCACCTGCTTGGGATCCTTTAAAAATTAAAACTAAACCCAAGCATACCACTGCAAGACTTCAAGACACAGTTAGTTCATTCTGCGTAGATCGGACCAAAATTAATAATTAAAAAGCTGAAGGTACTCCGGATTAACTCTGACATCGGGACGTCAATCACCTCAGTCCCCGTGACCATGGTGCTGTAAAACACCCGAAACGTCAGTAGTTAAAAAATAAGAAAGTAAACGCTATATAATCCGTAAAAGTAGTTTTACTTAAAAGAACACCTCACAATACTTTGTACACGCATATTGACAGTAAAGAGCACGTGTTTTTATTGGTTACAGTAAGGCTTTGACACGCTCAGACACAACAAATTATTGCAAAGCTTAAATGTTAGCGGAGTTAGAGGAAAATTACTAGCATGGTGTGTGAAAATTATCTCCATGAAAGATCATATCGGCAAAATTGGTTATGTTTTTAGTTTTGCTGTCCAGGTAACGGAAGGCACAGCAGGGCTCAGTTCTTGGGCCTCTACACTTGCTGACCTACGTAAATAGCTTTTCTAATAAAATTAAACAGTGTGAAATCTATCAGTTTGCAGATGACACCTGTTTAGTAACTGCTGGACGTAATATAGAGGAGGTCCTAATGAAGTCCTAATGTCAGTTCTACCATACTTTAATGGCCACATTTCTACTACTAACTTTACTCTCATGCTTCTGTCAACGATTTCTACAATAGAGTAATGGGCTCTGCATTATGCATTCACTTTTGTTCTATATTCTTGTCATATCTACCATCCTTTTAAACACACATCCTAAATACACAAACTCATCCACTTGCTCATAACTCCCCAGAGTTTGACATACTGACGAAGTGGTCACACGACTTCGGTTTAGTACTCAATGTTGCCAAAAGTAAACTTATGTATATTAGCACAAGCCATAACAGTAGTTCTTTTATACCTAAATTAATAGCGCACACACATCACTGCCTTCATATAAAAAATACTGACGATTCGACTCCCTTTAATTGCGATGTCATAGAAATTGTAAATAGGCACACCTACTTTAGGCTAATTATTCACGATCGACTAAACTGGATATAACAAGTAAATTGGGTTTGTGATAGATTAAGAGGGATATTAGCAAAGTTTTCATTAACCATACCCAAAATACCTTACAAAACCTCTTTAATACTCTACATTTCTTTAGCTGTATCTGTTATACAGTATGGCTTGTCAAGCTATGGGAGAAATTACAAAACGTATCTTGATCGAATATATTTACTCCAGCTGCGCATTTTAAAAGAAATAGTCCCTAATTACCTCAAAATGAGTTTTAAAGATGATTACCAAAACTATTTGCATTTTGCAAAATTATACCTATTCACGATAAAGTTGAACTCATATTACTAACTCAAAATTACTTTACCGAAAATCTTAAAAGGTGGATAAAGTATTATACCCGCTCGCAGAATTGGTAATAGAAAACTACATTTACCTAAATATAACAACTTATACGGAAAAAGAACTCTAAACCATGTTATACCTAATCTAATCAATCAGTTACCTAAGTCTTTGAAAGACGTCATTACACGTAAAATATAAAATTTAAGCTAAAGAAATTTTATTTACAATTAACTCTTACTAAATACTCGTAACACTTAAAACAACTTCTCGTTCTCCGTTATTGCTTTACTTTACCTACTTACTATTAATTACTTTAAATTTAAAATATATGTTAGAATCATTCTCTATCACGATTATTTACAAAATGTAATAAGTTTTATTGTGTGATTTTACGTTCATCACCTACAACTATTCTTTATTTATGTACCCACATTTAGTTTGTAAAATAGATATATAATATTCAATAACGCACCTAATTTTAGTGGGTAATAATATTAAATGTAACTACTGTAATGTAATGTTATGTAATGTGTAGAATAGAATAAAGTGTACATAATGTAGACAGCAATGGTGTACGGAAAAACTCAAATGAGTTTATGTTTACACCAAAACTATTTTTCTATGTAATCATAAATTTCTTAAGCAAATAAATAAATAAAAAAAGTCCATTCCTAAACCTGAGCCACGTGGATCCATCGACTACCCATGTTCAATCAGGTCGTCACTCCATCTAGTGAGTGGTAGTCCACCCCTGCGCTTGCCACAACGAGGCCACTACTTGATAACCGCTAATTTTTTTTTAATAGAATACGGGCGACAAACGAGCACACAGTCCACCTGATAGTAAGTGAATGCTGTGGCCCATACATCTATATTTTTCCTCGATTAAGAATGAAAATGCAGATGCGTTGTCACCCCTGAGGACTAAGATGAAATGCCTCTTATCCAGTAATAATGGTCTCCGGTTCTCTACACTCACCATACAAAACAGTAGCATTGAGCTGCTATTTTACGCTCGTCTTATGTGACAGCGTGGTCCTTCTCCGGTCAAGTCGACCCATTCGTCGACGTCATTAATATAGCTGCAGCATGGCTCTACTAGGTATAATTTTATATTGTAATGGTTTCATTTACGCGAACACTACACATTGAATAAAACTATTTTACGGATTTTATCGCGTTTAATTTTACTAATTTTGATTCTCGACGTTTCGGTGTTTTACAGCACCCATGGTCACGGGGGACTGAGGTGTTTGACGTCCTAATGTCATAGTTAGCCCGGCTACCTTCAGTTTTTGAATATTAATTTTTGGTCCGATCTACGCAGAATGAGTTTACAGTATCTTGAAGTCTTGCAGTGGTATGCTTGGGTTTGATTAATTTTAATTATAGCATCCCAAGCAGATGGCAGCACCCATCCATCTTCTATTGAAATTAGGATGTTTTTAATTTCAATAGCCTCGCGTATCATCCTTGTAGGAATCGGTGTTCTTTTGCGAGGATTTGTGGTCTATCAAATCTGATGTAATGGCGGAGACGATCTTGAACATGTTCACAGACTGCAGACTTCCCAGAGCATCGGTGCCTCACGTCAGCTATATGTTCTTTCACGCGGGTTTTAATGGATCTTTTTGTTTGTCCTATGGGAGACCACATTCACAATCGCTTTACACTCCTGCATCTTGTAGAGGATATTACACTTGACGGATGGTAAAATTGACTAATCTTCTTCGGCGGCTTGAAGTATGTTTTAATAGAAGCTCGCTTCAAAATATAGCAACCTTGTCTGTGACCTCTGACATAGGGTAGTACAGCAGGCACTCGCTCGACTGTGGCCGGCTTCACTCGGTCACTGTGACGTAGGTGCGGGACCCGAAGCTTGTTGTCTTGCAATACTTGCTCGACGTGCTGAAGCTCGGCCGCCAGATGTTTTCTGTCACAGATCCCTCGTTCTCTCTGAAACAGAGATTTTCCCACGGTAGCTAACTGTGATGGATGATGGTGCGATTCACCATTTAAATATCGGTTGGTATGGGTCTTTTTCCTATACACAGTGTGACCAATAGTGTTATCAGGATTTCGGATGACTAAAACATCTAGGAAAGCTAAAGAATTATTTGCCTCTAACTCCATTGTGAATTGTATTTTAGAATTTATGGAATTAAGGTGGTTTAAAAATGCAGTTACTTTGTCAGATGGTAAAATTGTGAAAGTGTCGTCTACGTACCGCTTGTAGAATCTTGGATTTACAGGAGCAGTAAGAAGGGCTTTCTCCTCAAAGTCCTCCATGAATATGTCGGCGACTATGGGAGATACGGGTGAACCCATTGCTACGCCATCTACTTGCTTGTAGAACTCCTCCTTCCACAATAGATAGCCTGATGTAAGGCAGTGTTGTAACAGTAATGCATATTCTGTAGGCATGTTGTATTCTTCTAGCTTCCTGGTTACAATTGAGATGCAGTCTTCAATGGGTAAGCATGTAAATAGTGACTGAACATCAAAACTGACCATAGTTTCATTGTCAGCGAGATGTGAGTCTTTATCTCACTAATAAAATGGTACGAATCCTTCGTGTGTGCTCTGGTTTGTCCTCTCAGCGGTGACAGAACTTTTGCCAAGTGTTGAGCCAATTTATAAGTTGGTTGGCTGGCTCACTATAGGACGTAGTGGAGCGTTTGGTTTGTGTATTTTTGGTAACCCATACAACCTCGGCGGTTTGGTACATGGTGGTATTATCGAATTTACGTCGAGATCTAATTTTTCGGAGTAATTCTTTAACAGATCGCTTGTTGTTTTAAGCACATTGGCTGTAGGGTCTGTTTTGACCTTTTTGTACGTACTTTCGTCCGATAAAAGTTGTTGTATTTTAAAATTATAATCTGACGTATCCATTACTACCGTAGCATTTCCTTTATCTGCACGGAGAATCGTGAGTTCTGGTCTGTTGCGTAAGTTGTACAACGCTTTAATCTCGTCTTTGGTAGATTTAGTTTCGGCACTGAACTTCGACGTAACAAGGACGAAATATCTTGACGTATGGCCTCTAAATCTTCCTTTCCCACATTGTTTTAAACAGACAATCCTCATCGTTACAGATAATTTCATACAGGATTTTTTCATGTGTTATTATGAAATTCAGGCCCTTTGATAATACTTTTATTGTAGGTTCGTCCAGTGTTTGTTTTGACAGATTATAGACCGTGCGTTGTTTATTGTTTGTGTCTGTGGTCAACGGTTGTTGTGTTTCGTTTCTACGTTATATGGATGTTTGGCATTTGATTTGATAGTTAATTTTGATATTTTCTATTTGTTTATTTTGCATTCATTATATTTCGATGTTTCGCGTTTGTTTAAAGTTTCAATGCAATTATTAAAATCAAATGTCATTAAAACTGTCTTTAACTCACAGGACAAATTGTCTATGGTATTATTTATGAATTGTAGATCGAACCGTTTTGCTGAATCACCGTTCGTACAACTTTTTACTTGCCTGATTTAGATCTTAGCGCTTCCTCGAATGTCCTTTTGGTTGATATTTTGACACACGTAGGAATGAGATTATGGTCTCTGCATCTCTTCAAGAAATTTAAAGATGTTATATATCTTGCACGCTTAGTTTTAAGATCTTCTAATCGGCGAATTTTATTTGCTATTACCAGTCCGTACTGGTTTACATAATGGTTTCTTATATTTACGCGAACACTACACATTGAATAAAACTATTTTTACGGATTTTATCGCGTTTAATTTTACTAATTTTGATTCCCGACGTTTCGGGTGCTTTACAGCACCCATGGTCACGGGGGGGACTGAGGTGTTTGACGTCCTAATGTCATAGTTAGCTCGGCTACCTTCAGTTTTTGAATATTAATTTTGGTCCGATCTACGCAGAATGAGTTTACAGTATCTTGAAGTCTTGCAGTGGTATGTTGGGTTTGGATTTAATTTTGTTAATTATAGGATCCCAAGCAGATGGCAGACCATCCATCTTCTCTATTGAAATTAGGATGTTTTTAATTTCAATAGCCTGTATCATCCTTGGTAGGAAATGGTGTTCTTTGCGAGGATTTGTGGTCTATCAAATCTGATGTAATGGCGGGACGATCTTGAACATGTTCACAGACTGCAGACTTCCCAGAGCGTCGGTGCCTCACGTCAGCTATATGTTCTTTCACGCGGGTTTTAATGGATCTGTTTGTCCTATGTAAGAGAGACCACATTCACAATCAAGCTTGTACACTCCTGCATCTTGTAGAGGGATATTACACTTGACGGATGGTAAAATTGACTAATCTTCTTCGGCGGCTTGAAGTATGTTTTAATAGAACTAAACTGTGACTCCTCTGACATAGGGTAGTACAGCAGGCACACGCTCGATGGCCGGCTTCACTCGTCACTGTGACGTAGGCGGGACCCGAAGCTTGTTGTCTGCAATACTTGCTCGACGCTGGAAGCTCGGCGGCCAGATGTTTTCTGTCAGATCCTCGTGCTCTCTGAAACAAAGATTTTCCCACAGTAGCTAACTGTGATGGATGATGGTGCGATTCACCATTTAAATATCGGTTGGTATGGGTCTTTTCCTATACACAGTGTGACCAATAGTGTTCAGGATTTCGGATGACTAAAACATCTAGGAGCTAAAGAATTATTTGCCTCTAACTCCATTGTGAATTGTATTTTAGAATTTATGGAATTAAGGTGGTTTAAAAATGCAGTTACTTTGTCAGATGGTAAAATTGTGAAAGTGTCGTCTACGTACCGCTTGTAGAATCTTGGATTTACAGCAGTAAGAAGGGCTTTCCTCAAAGTCCTTCCTCCTTATTTTATTACATTTTTTCAATATTCTATTGTTTGGACAGGTTAATTATAAAACATTATTTAACTTTAATGAAAGTGTCACTAACATCACGTGTAAATTTTTGTCGTAAAAAGAAGGAAGGTAAAATTATTTTTTAATACCTGTAAATATGAATCAGTTTTTGAAAAATATTAAAAGTAGCTTAGTATTATGTTACTAACAATCAAAAATGTATTTTCTTAGCTTTTATATAAATGGCGCGCTTAACGTGGTCTTGACATATCGTCACCATGAAGAACAGAATAAGAAAGGTTTTGTAATGCTCTTGCAGTGGCGCTGTCACTACGTTACAAGAAACCTTAATCATGCTATAGAAGTTTCCGAACAACTCTGCATTATATTCAATATGTTAAAAAACCTGTCTGATCCGTAATTTTAGGTATCATTTTTATTTTTCACACCTCGAACGCGTAGCAAGAGAGGTTGTGCTTTACTGTCGACTTGACAAGGTCACACTAACCGTTATGAATAGATTTCACTAATACGCGAAAATAAAGATGGTTAGGTGACAAGAAGCTTTGTTGTCGGTTAGAAATGAATAAGCCAAACTACGGATATTCCTTAAAGTCGAAAAAATTAGAAAAAAGTTACAAAATGTGATATAAATTAAATAGCACACTATACAGGGTATTTTTGAAATGCTCCCGAAAACGAAGACAGACGACAGTACTAACTATATCTTTGATGATGGGTGAAGTATAAAATCGATCCTGATGAAAAAAAGTCATCTTTTCACAACATTTTATTAGCTTTATTCACGCTCCATCGTGTTAGTATAGTTAAATAAAACGTTAATTTCAGTAAAAAAAAATCATGAAAATACTTAAACATAAAACCAGCAGTGGAATTACTGAATTACAATCAGCTGACTAGGGGTCAATGTACGCGCGAACGCCGAATTCGCGCGGCCCGCAACTAGCGATGGTACCACAATACCTAATAATTTACAACACTTGTCTAAATACCTAACTTATCTACTTAACCTACTATTTGCCACTGTGCTTGTCTCCACGTAGCCACTTCAATTCAATTCACAGGACGTCATTTCTAGAGAGTTACAGTTAGGTTAGAATAGTTGGCGACTTTACATGTCCTCGTAACATATTAATACTCAGACATGCAGTTTTCTTCGCGATGTTTTTTTCCCCGCCAATCACGTGAAAAGAGCGTTTTTAACATTGCAATTAATAATTTCATTCGGCGAGGGTTGAATCCAGGATGCTCACGTACTGTGAAATTTACGGCGAACGCTTAGCGTCTAAACTGCCACACCACATATTATTGTGTAAGAAATATGAATAAAAAAAAATAAAAAATAGGAATATGATTTTTTTTATTATATTGAAAAAAGGCGAGATGAAGGCTGCATTGAAAATAAGGCATTTTGCATACTAAGTCAGGTAAATTTCTTGATTAAATAATTATTTGTTATTCTTGTAAGGTTTAAGTAAATTGTAAATAAATGTAATTTTCCCCTGGTGTTTCAGTTGTGCATGGGCGACAGTAGATACCATCAAATAAGCCGCATGCTCGTTTGTCTTCTATAAAAAATATGACTTTTTTATATTTTACTTATTTTTTTATTCTGTTGATATCGTGCTCAATCGCGAAAATAAAAATTAATAGAAAATATTTATCAAGTCCACATTTCATAGTAAACCCTCTCAATAAATTTGAACTGCAATAAAGAAAATGATGCCTCCTAGGATTAACGAGAATGAATTCAGAGATCTAGAAAAATGTCAAAGGCATCTGCAGTTTGCAATTTACTAAGAAAACTTTTCAGATTTCATGACATGAAAGAGAATATCTTTTTTCAGGATTTACAAACTTATTACATTTTCTGCCTAGACCGTACTGCCTTTATTTTTTGTAGGCAATTATTATATTAATATAATAGGACAGCCGATGGGGAAGAAAGATTCTTGAGTGTGAGCCTCTAACTGGTAAGCAAAGTGTAGGACGGGCTGTCACTCACCCATCACACACACATCACCGCCGTATTTTATGGCATTTCTTAGGGAAGGTTCAGCAGTGGATTTGTGAAGGGCTGTTATGATGATGAATTTTATATTTTTTTTAAACTAAAGTAACAAACGAACTCAGTCCGCCTCTTGATAAGTGGTGCATGGACATCTGCAGATAACTTTAAACAATGGAGCTGTAGAGTCGTTGTCACATGTGCACTAATATCGGACGCCTCACAGCCTGTAATTATATTAGTTCTCTATATCCTTTAGATCGGAACAAGTGCAAGCACTGCTATTTGGCATCGAAAATAGGTAAGAGAGTAGTCTACCTAGACGGAGTCCTAGCACATAAGTTATTCCATTGATGTATCTATCCGATGTCACGCATTCAAAATGACGCTAAACTTTTTTCAATTTGGATCAAATAAATAAAATCTAACTCAAATACTGCCAATGCCAAAACCATTCCTTGTTTAGACGAATGTTTTGTTCATGAACGTGAACGTGATTGAAATCTTATCAATCTCCATGTCAATGCCATGCCAATCATCAAATGTTAGCAATATTGAAATAGGATTGTGATATGTAATGTTGAAGTTTTTGTATACAGTAAACTATATTTACTTAAAATAAATGTAGTGTGATTTTAATGTAAATAGTGTCATTTAAGAAGTCTTTTATACGAGGCAGAGCAATGATGCTGCTATATTACATTGGAAGGACCGCTCTCTCAAAAATACCAGCGTAAAAGAAGTTAAATGTCTTACCAAATTTCATTAACAATCTAATATTATTGATTTCATTATTCTTTTTTAATATAATCATTTTCACTGATATTTCGTAAATTAAAATAAAAGTTAAAAGTTAAAGTTACAGACTATATACAGTACGTCACACTCCTGGGCTGAGCCTCCTCTCATTTCTGAGAGGGTTTTAGAAGGAAATGTCTACCGCGCTGCCCCAATGCGTATTGGCGAACCACATGTCTTCGAAATATGTTTTTATTTCCCAGACATGGGTTTCATCACGATGTTTTCCTTCACCACCAGCAGCGTAAATCAGCACTTAAAATTGCTATTAACAATTTCAATGGTGCTGGCGGGGATCGAACCCGGTTACTCGCGTTCTGTGAAATTTACAGCGAGCCTTAGCCCATGAGCTACCACTAGTATAGCTCACGTAATTTAGTTTTTATTTCAAGCATTCAGACAACAATTTTCCATACATTGTGTGGAAAAATTGGCAAAATGTGGAATACTTTTGTTATCGGCATACGTACGTTATAGAACAAGTTAAATTTTATCCTCTCCCTCACCATCCAGGTTGAACGTCTGTATGATTAAAGTAAAGAATAGAATATGGTCTATAATAGGAATTATAATTTGTTTCTAAACTCTTTTATTTCACATTGCTGTGCTTTTTGAATTCACCGTCATCAGCTACTCTCGCTGATGAGATAATTTGAAGTTTGAAAAGCCGGCCGCCGTGCGCCGTCCGTGGTATGTTATGTACCCATCAGAAGGCTGTGGTAGACGATGTAGATGTGAAAGCCGATTTACGATGTATGTGCAAAAATAGTAGAGGCCAGAGTTGCATGAACATAGTTAGACGTCGAAGAAGATTAATGCTCATTTTAAAGTAGGTGCAGAATAATTCGATGTAAATAATAATTCTATTAATAAATACCTATGAATAAATAAACGTAAGTTTGAAGAGATAATGGTTTTATTTGCTATCAGGCAAGAAATGGGTCCTATACCTCAGTAACAAAAACCTGTTGAAACAAAAGTCTTTAAAGACCCCAGACCACCTTGGACACACCACTCACCTCATAATAGTTCCTTTTCGGGAATTTTTTAGAGCTATTTTTAGTATTTTAGCGCTTAACCAGTATAAATTTTTATTTCGATAATTAACCGAATGGGCGATTTTCCATTTACCGGCACAGCACCGGCACTTCGTTATTCCACTGCGCCGGTGCCGTTGCCGGTCTACGCTCGGTTTTTGGGCAGTACTAATACAGACTTCAGTTCTACAGCACGTAAAAATGGTCTCGTCAAGTCGTCGTATTTGTTTGTTATATCTGTTACATTTAAGACAAAACATAATCAACGCAGAGAAGTCAAATTTTGAATTCATCCAATCTTAAAAATAAAATACTTAAAGAAACATATTATACCCTATTTTAAAAGTTGAAATGGACTCTAAAAATATTTTAACTACTTCCGCATGAACGAGGATAAATTTCATCATTTCACAAGTCAATTTCTAGTCTCAATCTCAACGCGTCCTTCTACTGGCCTGCCACGCACACACACGCATATGGTTTCAATACGTACACAATACACAGGCAGTTTTGCCGGCTGGCAACGAGTGGAAGCTTGCTGTCACGACACCGGCGACGGCACTGCGATGACTCTCACCGGCGCCGGTAAGTAGAAAATCATGCCATATATTTCATACATTTTATAAGTTTTGCTTCCCGGCAGCTGTGCTGTTGTCGTCGCTGTCGCCGTGCCGTCACCGTGCCGTCGCCGTGCGGTAAATGGAAAACCGCGCAATGAATAAAATTTTCAAAATAGCATAGCAATGTTAAATGAAAGAGTTTAGAAATAAATTATACCTCTTTTAAAGAGCACATTCTATTATTTATTTTAGTCATATATGTATATACATTGGCGGTCATCGAGATATATCACTCAATGTTGGTGATAAAGTTGATATAAAATCTATGAAGGATCATTTAGTACCCGCACACTTTTCATGTATATTGTACGGTTTCTTTAAAACTGGAAAAAATCCCAGGACACTTTCTGGGGTGCAGGATGGGAGGAGAGTCGATAAACTTTAATTTCGCTCTATAACGTAAAATTGCCAATAGATAAAAGTACTCCGTTAATTTTGCCAATTTTTAGCTAGAATGATTGAACTATTAAATAGTATTGCATGTAGAATTTATTATACGTGGCAGAGTTATACTGCTGCTATATTATATGGAAAGGACTACGCCAAAGAATACCAGCGTAAAGTAGCAGTTTAATATGTTAGCAATATCATTAACAAACAAATAGTATGGATCCCATTATTATTATTCTTATTTTTCTCTGAATTTCGTAAATTAAAATGCCTTTCAATAAAAGGAAGTAACTTGAGCGAGCTCTGTACGGCGCCCATTGGAGCGTTATCAAGGAGAGGAGAATGTGTGATGTACGACGTAACGTAACGTGATCGTAATTGTGAATATTAAAACAGATAATATTTTAAATATAAAAGAGGGGCTTGTTGTACTGTGAATTTAATCTTTATTAACGTATTTTTGCGCAGGTCAGGATTATAGTGTCCGAGTGTATGCGCAAGCTCAAGTGCACTCTCTATTCTCTTCCTCATATTCCGATGGGACGGTAATCTGACATGACCGGAGAGAGATCAGGCTGACACGACGGTATTACCGCCAACTACCTGACTCTGGGCTACTGAGAATTTTTGTCGGAAAATCCAGTAATAGATTTGGACACAACCCGGATTTGAACCTGGGACCTCAAGATCATCAGTCGCATTTACGGCTACTAGATCAAAGAGGCAGTCATAAAGCAATGTACACATATCTTCTACACGAATGAAAAGAAAACAGTATGATTGATGCGCAGCTAAGTAAGGACGATACAAACTCACGGGATACCATAGTGTAATAATATATTATTAATAAATATTCTTTGCCTTAGTTTATATGCAGAACCAAACGTAACAATATACATTATTTATTCTATTCATTCATTCATCACAGCCTTTAAGCATCCACTGCTGAACATTACACCCAATTTTTTGTTAAATGTACTATTCATGTAAACTTAAGAAACTGTATAGCTAGTTATGTACTATTAAGTTTTTTTTCTTGACATTCCTTGGGGAGATCTATGTTCAGCAGTGGACTTGTAGGGCTTCAACGATGATGATGATGATTTTTTTACTTGTTTTCTTATAAAGCCAAACTTAGCATTAAAAGAAAATTTTAGGAATAATCATTATTGTCCATCAATATAGGGCTATCTCAGGAATGCCACTATTCAAGCTCCTGAACTACATTCATCGACTTCCTCTTATATCTCGCTGAGCGACTTCAAGCATCCTTATTACTATTACAGACTATAAAAGTTCACTGCTGAACACAGGTCCCATAGATTACTTCATAAAGGGATATTTATCACATTTGCCACGCTTAGCAGACGGTTTGACAATCCCAATTTTATTACTATTATTATCACAAAAATTCTGCTGCCCATCTCCTGTCACATTTCCTCTGACATCTCTTACAACCCCTGGGATGATAAATACGTGGTAGTGGATTCTCTTATGTCACCACAACATGACTAAATGGACTGTTTCTTCTTATTAATACTTAATAGTAAGTCAAAAATGTGACTAAGTTTACAACATTAAATTATAAATGACCTGATTTCACATTGGTTATTGTAGTGTAGACTAATGGTAGTTATCATCAACATCGTCATAGTCATTACAGTTTTACAATTCCACTGGAAACATAGGCCAAGGAACGCCACGAAATACAAGCCATCCGCATTCGCCATACACTTCGCTTTCCGGTACGAGGCTGCCACTTGACAACCTTTTCTTCCCTATCGGTTCTACGCCTCCTAAGACACCCACAGGGTGATATTGAATAGCGGCATGAGAGGTATATTTTACGCTCACGCCACCACTACACGGCGATATAATAGTAAATTTTATTACATAGTTCGAAAAAGTAGTTCATAAAAGTACTACTTCACTTTCATAACTTTACGTGCTTTAGTATCGTAATTAGAGCATTTGACTAAGCGTTTTCATCGTTGTGCAAGCTAATTAGGTAAGTAAATTGCCATGTTCAGCCGCTGGCGTGAGCTACTAAATCAAAATGTTGGAATAAAACTTTATTCTCTGGAAGAATATAACTTTTGATAAACTTAAAATCTAGCACCCTTTAATTAGACAGGATTAATAATTCGCGCATAATAGCGTAATTTATAATGCAATCCGTGTAAGTAAGACTGCCTCGTTGGTTTTAAGGCAGCACGACTGTTGAATAAGTGATCCTGAGTTCGAACCCGGGTGAGTCCAATTCAGTTATTGTGTTTTCATACCTGTGCCTCGGAAAGCACGTAAAGCCATTGTTTCTGCGCTTGATTTCTCCGTTCGTGTCGAATTGCCGTCCCATTGGAATATGAGAGGAGAATAGAGAGTGCACCTGTGCATGCGCCTACAATTGGACACTATAATACTGTCCTGCGCTAATGATACTAGCCGCAATGACTGAAATTTGTTTTGTAGGACATTTATGTATTTTACATCAGATTGTTAATGAATCGTTCTTAACAAGAATTTACTTGATACAAAACAGCAAAATCCGGTTAAAGAGGAAACTTGGTGGTGGCTTAAGCCGCACCCGGATGTCGTAAGAGTCGACTAAGAGATATACTATAATTTTTTCATAGAATGAGGGTGACAAACGCACACAGTTCACCTGATAGTAAATGGATGCTGTGGCCCATAGACAATTACATCTTTCCTCGATTAAGAATCAAAATGCAGATGCGTTCACACCCTGAGGACTAAGATGGAATGCGTCGTTTCCATTAAAAAGGGTCTCGGGTTCTCAATACATACCATACGAAACACAGCAGCATTGCTGGTATTCGCGTTCTTTCCCGGTCGAGCCGACCCATTTCTAATGCAATCATAATATAGCTGCAGTGTGGCTCTACCACATACAAACACTCGTACCTTAAGCCTGATATGGCGATATAACAACTCGTTTATTACCTCCAACGCGTAAGCGAGTAAACTCGTTTACGCGAGGCGCAAAATACCAGACTGGCGACAGGTACCAGGGTCCCAAATGCGAGACGTCTGGTAGGTGCTACGATTGTCAATCCATCTGCCAAACGTGGTGATTAGGCAAATCTTTTACAACGGAAGATACCAATGTCCAGTAGTGGACTTTTAAGGGATTATAAATAAGAAGAAGAAGCAGGATTCGTGAAAATGTAATATAAAAATCACGACACCACTTTTTTAAAACGATACGTTACCTTTGCCTTGCCTTGAACTTTTAGAGCAAATAAAATAAAGTTATGAATCTGTCGCTTACACCACCTTAAGTATTTCAAACTTTTTTCTTGAACGCATCACTGTTTTTTGCACTAATGTATACTATAAGCAAAACTGCAAAAGACGTATATTTTTAGAATGGTTGTCCTCAAAATATTAAAGTCAAATTAATGGACATATTTTACTAACCAATAATGCTTGCATTTATTTATATAATATACCGCTACCGTTACAACCTATTAAAATCCATTGCCCGCAAAGATTGCCTCATATAGCATATTTGCCATATTTGCCACTTTTGGCCAGCGGGTTGGCAACCGCAGTTTTTATTTTTAGTGGTTATTAAAGACGCTGCCGTCCATCTCCTGATTTGTTTCACTTGCCTCTAACGACACCCACGGGATGATATGTAGTGGATATTCTTACACAGGCAATACACGGTATTATATATTATAATATATAGATATAAAGCATTAAAGTCAAGAACTTTTTCGTGGGAAATACTCATAGATACCTTTGCTCCGGGGCAACGAAAGATTATGCCGAATTCATACCGGCTAAAACCCCACGGTAGTCACCATCAGCGTAAATGAGGGGTCCGGATCGCCGTTCTGGACGCAGGACGCCCTTCATCGCTTTGATACACTATTAGCACGTCCCTGGAGCAATACTTGTTACCCCAGAACCCTCGCAGTTCTACCACGATGTCTCGAGACGACTTCCGTCGTCGTCCTCCTCGGGGATTAAATTACTAGGCGCTCAGGATCCCTGCCGAAATTAAACACCTCGCACTACTTGCACGAGATAAAATGGTGTGTTAGTTTCTTATGCCGCCAGCGGACGTGGTTATCATCGCAAATTTGTTCTATTATTTGTGTTATTTTGACTTAAATACTTTAGTGATTATGTTTTTACAATACAAAATTTTGGTATTCGTTTTCGCTGCTTTTATTATAATATTAAGGAATTTATGGATGATAATAGCCCCTGGGGATGAGGTGATCGCTACTAAGCTATTTCTAATTTGTTTTGTGATGTTAATTATTTTGTACATATTAAATTGTAAACTCTTCGTTTTCTTTTTAATGTCTCGGTGGATTTCTTGCTGGTTAAGAGTAACTTTCAATAAGTACTATTTATAATCTATATTGAATGAAAAAAAATCTATTTTTATTTCTATTTCAGCCCATCGAAGAAGTGGAAGTCCCGCTTTAGAAAAAGTAGTGATTATATATTTTTTTCAGGCAACCCTACTTTGAATATTATATCGAGTATTTAGCAATGACGTCTATTATGTAGCAAATAAATTATATTGCTTCTTATAAGACATAAAAAGTCTAACAAATTTCGTGTCTGACTGTTTTGTTCTTACCTTAAAAGCGTGACTTGCATATTGAATTCAATTTACGCGTTTATTTTTGTAAATTAACAAAATCAAATTAAGGAAATAAATTAATTCACTCACGAAATTCTCATTCCACCTATTCCGTGAATTTTTTACATTAAGCAATGTTTATTTTTTAAATTTTAATTATAATTTTCATCATAAAGCCATGATTCATAAAATATTCTATGCGAGCTAAGTTTTAAATTAAAATTAGCTTTTACTTATTCTCATAGAATTTAATTAATGTATTTTTATTTTAAATTCATATTAACTTTTGTTTTTAATAAGCTATATAACTTCATCAATATTTTGGAGTAAATATTTTAAGCCGTTTAGTGACGGTGTTAGAATATCTACTAACCCATAACGTCCCTTAGGTGTCGTAAAAAGTGACAGGAAACAAACAAGTAAAAGGCAGCAGCGTCTTTCCAATAAGAATTTTAAAAAATGCGGTTGCCAACCTTTCTGCCATTCTTTGCAACCATGGCAAAGAGCCTATGATGAATATCAGTGGACTTTGATGGGCTCTAACGGTAAAGATTTTGAAAATAGTTTAATTTAAAATTTCTTATATTATTTAGATTCCAATGGCTGATTTTTCAATCATCAGATATAAGTTTTCCATCAAGAATAATCAACTGGCTGAATATAAAAGTCAAAAAATTGGACTGTTTTATTCATACAGCTGTAATTTTGAAGTGAAAGTTGTATTTTATTCTATGGATAACTTAACTGACGATTGAAAATTGGCCCATAGATGTATTTTATTCAATAAGTAACTTTTATCTAATTAATGAAAATAACCCTCAGTCATTAAAAATATAAAATTAAACAATAACTTTCTGACTGCATCTAAAACTACTGCCTATACATACCTTTCTTTCTATTTATTTTGATTGATTATTATACCCAGCGACGAATAATCGCTGAAATTGCTAATAATTGAATACAATATATTATATTAAATGTTTATCACATAATAATTGCATAATACACTAAAAACAGCTGTTCTTAATTATAAGACACTGCACATTTACAAGGAGAAAGGATCTTCTCGTTGTTACGAAGAAAACATTGCTCTGTTTTAAATAACAAAGGACACCAATAGTTGCAAATGAGTTTTGTTTTAGCCATCTAGAATTTTGTCAAAGTATTTCAGCACCCATTTAATTGGTACATCTCGAAGCTTAATTATTGCAGAATAAAAAAAATTATTATTTGTTTATACGCACATCAACATAATCTAGGGATACCTTAATCCTAAATTATTTACGACTTTATAGCTTAAAATCTTTTTAGTTTCCACAAAAAGTTTATATGCAGATTGAAACCTCTTTTATTCTATTATATCTATTTATTTTATATATCTTTTATTCAAAATTTAAAAATATAACAAAAATTACACTTCTTTAGCGTATCAAAACAAAAATAACTAAAAAATTATATAATATAATCCTGGTGACAATTTATGGCTCCGTGGCGCAGTGGCTTAGCAATGAGTTGCAGCGCTAAGGGCCGCGGGTACGAATCTCGTACGGAACAAGTATTTGTATCCAGACCCAGAACAAATATTTGTAGGTACAAATAATTGTTTTGGGTCTGGATGTTTGTCCTGTGAAATATATATGAGAACTGTCCTCATGATGAAGAAAATCTTCGTGTGGAGTTAAAAAATTGTTATTTGTTTTTATTAAGATTTATTAAACTTATATTTACACCTAATATTGTTTCACGAAATAAACCTTCATCAATCACGTCTTTTGATAGATAAATTTAACCTCTTTTATATTTATTCAGATGTAAATATATTTGGTAAATCCAAATATGCATGCCTTAAACACTCATATTATACGTATTTTTTAAAGTGGTTTATATACACTCAAGTTTTCACTAATAACCTTTTTACTATACTTTATATATTCCGATAGTTTTATGTCAAACGTCAATAAAAAATAGCATTCACCAAAGCACACCTTGAAGTCACTCTATCAAGTCCGTAGATAATTTATCATAACTAACACAACGATCCCAAACTCGGCACACCTAGTTCTTCTCGTAAAAGAGTTCCAGTAGCAGTCACCAAAGAACATCTTCAGATCACTTCATCAAGTCCGGATGAAATATTCATCATAAATAACAAAACGAGCCCGAACTCGGCACACCTAGTTCAACTCGTCGGGGAGTTCCCGCAGCAGTCATCAAAGTACACTTTCAAGTCACTCTATCAAGTCCGGAGGTAAGGTCTCATCATAACTAACAAATGAGCCCAAACTCGGCACAACTAGTTCTCCTCGTTGAGAAGTTCCAGTAGCAGTCTTCAAGGTACACTTTAAAGTCACTCTATCAAGTCCGGAGGTAAGGTCCCATCACAACCAACAAAACGAGTTCAAACTCAGCACACCTAGTTCTACTTATCGAGTAGTTGCGGTAGCATTCACCGCAGTACACTATACTGGCACACTTAGTTCTTCTCGTCGAAGAGTTCCACTAGCAGTAACCGAAGTACACCCTCACGTCACTCTAACAAGTCTGAAGGTAAGGTCTCATCATAACTAATGAAACGATTCCAAACTCGGCACACCTATTACTACTCGTCAAGGAGTTCCAGTAGAGTCACCGAAGTATATCTTCAGGTTACTCCATTAAGTCCAGGTAAGGTCTCATCATAACATACAAATGAGCCCAAACTCAGCACACCTAGTTCTACTCGTAGAGGAGTTCCAGTAGCAGTCACCAAAGTACACCTTCAGGTCACACAATGAAGTGAGGGGGAAAGGTCTCATCATAACTAACGAAACGATCCCAAGCTCGGCAAATATTACTACTCGTCGAGGAGTTCCAATAGCAGTCACAGAAGTACATTTTCAGGTCACTCCATCAAGTCCGGAGGTAAAGTATCATCATAAATATCAAAACGAGCTCATACTCTGCACACCTAGTTCTTCTCGTCGAGGAGTTCCAGTAGCAGTCACCGAAGTACATCTTCGAGTCACCCCATCAAGTCCGGAGGTAAAGTATCATCATAAATATCAAAACGAGCTCATACTCTGCACACCTAGTTCTTCTCGTCGAGGAGTTCCAGTAGCAGTCACCGAAGAACACCTTCAGGTCACTTTTCAATTCCGGAGGGAAGGTGTCATCATAACTATCAAATCGAGCCCAAGCTCGGCACACCTAATTCTTCTCGTCGAGGAGTTCTAGTAGTAGTCACCGAAGTACATCTTCAGGTCTTAGTTATAGTTATCAGTTCTCACGAAAACTTGAGAGACAATTACCAATTGAAATTGTCGCTTTTAACTGTAGATGTGCGCGCGCATCGTAAAAATTCACTCTCATAATTTTTCCCAAACGCGCCAAATGAAGTATAACTTCAAATACAAAAGAAAAAACAAAATACGTCGGCAAAATAGCTAGTAATTCGTTACGTCAACGAAAATTAAAATTGTTCTACTGATATTAATTAATGAAAAGGGATTAGTTTGATTCTCTTTTTTAATTTAACGTGCCGTGTGATCTTTAAGAGTCAGGTCCCGTCGTCTTTTGAGTCGAGATGAAATGTTACGAGCCGTGGCATGTTAGAAAATGGTTATGATATATATAAACTTATAATGATTACAACACGATGTGTGATACTGATATCAAGTGTAAAATAAAAAAGGTTTTTTTTTTCTTTGATGATTTATTCCGAAATTGTTTAGGTACTACAAAATACAACAATATACTTAAAAGGAGTCAGACATGACAGTAAAAACTTAAAAGTAGTGTTTTTGTAATTGTATTATAAACTTTGTTCAATATTAATATTAGTTATAAAACATTTATGTACATAACACAATATACAATATTTTATTATATACAATATTAAAAACTATAATTAAAAAAAAACTAAAACTAGTAATTTAATTATCAAACAGTTCTACTCCACGCGGTATCGTGCCAAGAACGCTGGCTGCGTTTCCCGCTGAATGGCTATACTTAGCCTTTGAGCGAGAAAAGAGCCAGCCCTCTTATCACCAACAGCAACAACCAGCCGCGGATGGAGTTCCTTTAAGAACTTCATCGCACGTGGACCCCACGGACCGATAGTCTCTACATAAATGGCACAAATATGTAGTCATCTCAGAGACTCATATTTGCGCCACTTACTCAGTTCAGCTGCCTCTGATGCCGCTCCGGCTCTGAACGAGGTACCCTGAGATGAGAGGCCGCCAAAGTGTCTACGCAAGTAGCATCCCACATTAGGGCTTTACCTCTCCCAGGGACCAATGTCATACCGTCGGGTCTCCTGCCATCATCTCTAAATATTCCACAAGGCTCTAAAACCGAGGGAACATTTATGGAGACAAGAGTCCTTCGGATGACATCGTTCAAAGAACCGTGCCGTGAAACCTACCAGCACTTTTCTTACAAGAAAGTCCGTGGAGCCCAAGCTTGTCGACGCTGCTGCCACAAGGGCACTGATGGGGTTGACAAATCGCCGCTTCTAGTCGGATTCCTACAGCGATGCGCAAGCTTTCCCATCAAGTAATGTGCCGAGATTACTTAACGGTAAAGCGTGTAAACAGTGACTAGATTCCTTAGTCGAAACAGCTAGAGAGTGGGTTGATCTTGGTCACTATGGCAATTATGAAACAAATTTTTCTGCACACTCCGTACCAACGGCATATCTCACTGTATGTGTTGGTTAACTACCAGTGGAATATTTTTGCTGAGATAGAGCGTTTGTTATGTCTGCCTTGCCTTGGCAGCAATGCACAGGTTTACTTTATTACTTAAAATTCTGTTACATAAGTCAGTGACACTATCTATGCAACGCTAGAAAGATTTATTACGCCAATACCTCCAAATTTTATAGGTAAAGTAACTTGAGTCTAGGCTGTTGTATTTAAAGTTAAAGGAGTCAATCGTTTTGGGCCCACTAGAAATTTTCGCGACCGTTAATGGTATTATATACAAAAAGATACCAATTTATTATTGTAAATAGCATAAAGATTATATGAAAATCTAGACGGAATCAAGAAATCTGAAAAAGAATTGTTTTGATATTTGTGTTCATTTCATTGGTTCAGATAACGTAATATTAAAAAAATTGTAGTAGAGATGTTCCAACTCGGAAGAAACTCGACTGAGTTAACTCGAGTTGAATTTCACGTAACTCGAATAGTACTCGAGTTACGCAACTCGAATTGCGGAACGAAGCTGTGTCAGTTTGTTACAAATTATTTTATATTTGTTCCTCCATCCAAGATAATTATTATTACTAACTTAATAGGTAGTTATATTTTATTGGTTTTGTATAGACAATTTTAATAAAATAATATCACTTAACTTTATGACGTAGCTTATAACCAATGTTATTATATCAATAAATTCTTCGAATTAGTAAGTCGAGTTCATCACTAAATTGTACACAGACACTGCATTGAACGTAAGATAAAGATGCGACTCGAGTAGAATTTTGTGACTCGAGTCAGTCGGGTTTTATCATGTCACTGTAGTTGTACCGAGTTTTGAGTTATGCGAATTAACTATTTACAGTCCCTGCATCGATTGAAGTTTATCACTCGAGTTGAGGATGGGATTACCTTAATTAAAGCATTTTAAATAGGTACCTTTATTAAATAAGTAATATGGCAATATGAAATAAAATACAATATTTATTATTTATTTATTTGTAGTATTTCTATGTTTTTATTTACTCACATGTGTGTAGTATTTCAAAATCTATAAACTGATTTTCGCATATCTTACAAATCGGTTCCATTTTTCAAAATAATGCTACACTGACGATTTTTGTTTTGTTATTTCATTGTTATCATTCAAACTTTAAACAAACAAATATATACGATGTAACAAGAAATAACAAAGATAGCACAATCACGATATTATAAATCAAACTAAGTTCATATTTGACTACAACATGCCAGATGCAAGTTTCACGCCCGCGGCGCATTATACTATGTGAATTAGTTGATTAGATGATAGAATTAATGAATTAGTGAACTGACATATATCTAGCGCTCCACGAACCACGGTGTGTCGAGTTGACCTGTAACTCGAGTGCAAGCGGACTCGAGTAAAATTTATCACCGAGTACCGAGTTACAGATTCACTCCTGATTGAATCGAGTGAAAACAGATTCGAGTTACACTACTCTAAGAATAAGGTCTGTGCTTAATTGTTATATACTTTCAAACATTTTTGTAGCAAACTAGCAAAATTAGTTAATAGCAAAAAGTTTATACTTGTTTGTTTTCAAGACAATAAAATAAATATCGTCTCATTGATGCACAAGTGTATAACATAATATGGATAATATCTTTTTCTCCTTTTATTTTTTTGGTCGCATGGTAAAATTGCCAATGACATTCGAAATTGGAAAATGAAAACTAATGAGTTTAGTTAATTAATATAAGAGTATGTATCACAGAACACAATTACTTCTAAGGTATGTATGTAATAAGAGTTTACTTTTTACTCTAGAATTTTGGAAAATCTAAATAAGATCTATAATTTGTGATGAATTACTAAAAAGGACAAACACAGGTCTTAGAACCTTATTAGTATGTTAAAAGTGACAAAGTATTAAAGTTTTATGTTATTAGTAAAATCTAAATTAAATAATAGATAGAATAAATACATAAATGAAGTTTTTCTGTATATTATAAGAAAATTAGAATCTATGGGTCGAGGGATTCAAAGATTTCTATTTGATGTAGCTTCATCGGCTTTGAAGAGCGATTCATTTAACTGCATTTAGGTATAAATACCTTATGTATTCAACAAGTTGCTCCATAAACTTGACAATACCAAATTGCATCAAATATGGATCCTGAATTTATGCCAGCCATAGTAGATAGACAGTATAATTAGTACATATATTTATGTGTAAATAAGTACTTATTACTTGTACTAGAAGCAAATATACAGTTTGCATAAGTATTGTAACTTAGTTGCTTCATTTACTATTATATACAATATTAAAAACTATAAAAAAAAAACTAAACCTAGTAATTTAATTATCAAACAGTCCTACTATCACACGGTATCGTGTTAAGAATGCTGGCTGCGTTTCCCGCTGAATGGCTATACTTAGCCTTTGAGAGAAAGAGAGCCAGCCCTCTTATCACCAGCAGCAACGACCAGCCGCGGATGGAGTTCCTTTAAGAACTTCACCGCACGGACCCCACGGACCGATAGTCTCTACAGCAAATGGCAAAATATGTAGTCATCTAATATTTTTACTTGTGTAATGGTTATATCCTTGTTGATCAGATGCTTCTATTATCCTTAGACTGATGTGTTGTTAACTCTACAGAAAGGAATACTACTTTGTCATCTACTATCAGACAATTAATATAAAAGTAATATCCTTTTCCCTACATGAAACTAGTGAAAATAAGAAATCAGACAACTTACAAAGTCAAATATTGTTGATGTAAATCCATAACTACTATTTGTGTATTTGATTATATGGAGCTAATTAATGGAGTATATTTTATAATAATTTCTTATTTATTTAACATGGAAATGTAGTTTATTGACATTGAAGTATAGTATATATATAGTCTTATACAATATTCATTAGCTTTTTCAGGTGGATCGCTTAGAATAAATGTGTATGTCTTGTAGGCTGAAATCTTGCAG
The DNA here is from genome assembly GCA_029286625.1 of Parnassius orleans. Classification (NCBI taxonomy): domain Eukaryota; kingdom Metazoa; phylum Arthropoda; class Insecta; order Lepidoptera; family Papilionidae; genus Parnassius; species Parnassius orleans. The sequence continues at coordinate 41,753 of JAGSMP010000568.1, forward strand.
AGCTGCTCGTAGGCAGAGACAAAAAGTATATGGATATTGAATACAACAGTCTTATATCATATCTCAACATTGAAAATATCATTCTGATTCATGTTATTATCAGTTATTTTGAAAATATCTTTGAAATGATAATGACTGACAATAATAAATACAATTAAATTATACATGTGTTTTTGTTATCCTTACACAACTTGTTTAAAACATCTAACTCATATTTATCAGTGTGTAATAACATAGATAAACATGATATTACGTAGTCATTTTGGCTTTAATTGTGTTTGGGGTATGATAACTAATCAGTTAATATATTTTAAAACAAAGTTTACACACTGCACTTTTACTAATCAACCAAAACATATTAAAACAAAGTCTTGACACTGCACTCTCTGTCTGTCTATTCCACTATTAATAGACTGTTTTGGAAATAATTATAAACAATATATGCAGTGGCATTTTACTTTGTGTTTTATCCTTATACAACCAGTTCAAAACAGCTTTTTACTATATAGCATTTAAAGGTAATATTATAAATAGACATATTATCCGTTATTCATCTTTGCTTTAATCATATTTATTTAATTGTAATGGTGTTTGTGATGTATATTCAATAATCAATTGATACCTGTAAAACATAGTCTCCACACCACGTTTGTTTGTCTGTGCACTGTTTTGCCGGAACTGCTAAAAGGATTTTCCATCTATCTTAAAATATCTATAATTGCTGAATGTACCTACAACTTTGTTTAATACTATTAATTATTAAGTTATTCTATTCTATATACACTATTCTAACTCATAATATCGGTGAAAACTACTAGAAAATCGCTTTTAGTTTGTTTTAAGGTTATTGTGATATTCATATTTTAATTTTTAATTTCTCAAATTCCCGTTAAATGCGATAAAACTAATATTAATTTTGTAATCTATAGATTATAAGGAATAAATCAACATACATTTCATTGAGGTTCACTAAAATTCATGGTGGGCCCATTCTCCATACAAAAAGAAAAAAAAGTCTCCTTTAGAATTTTTCTATAGCTATTTTAAGATTATTATCAATATCTTTAAAATATCCGAACATTTCAGACTGGACTCGAGCGGAGTAAGTATGTAAATCTAGGTACAAGGAGACAATATTTTAAGATAGTAAGCGCAGGCGTGGGGCTTAACTTATATAATTTATCAACGTGGTTTAAAACTGATCAAATTTTGTTTTTAAAACAGGTTTAATACTATCGAAAACAACGGGCACCTAGCAGGTATAGTGATTTCGTATTGACAGTTTTATTCCTGGAGAAATATGATTGAAATTTTGAATTAAAGTGTCTCTGTGAGAAGTTGATAAATTATTGGAAAAAATATTTCACATTTATTGCTATTTGGTTCAAGACCAATATTTTTAAAATTTTGAAAATATAAGTAAGATCACTGAGGACGTCATCTGCTCTACCTCCTAGTGTACCGTCGTCCAGGTACCAGATATTCAGCTTGGATTTCAAATTTGAAATAATGGGTTTAATTCCCAAACTAAAAGTGCTGGACCTAGTGGGTCACCCTGCTGAACACCGACTGCAGAATCAATAACATGGTTGTCGTAAAACAAGTTAGTATTTTGACTGTAACATTGCCAAACGTAGTGATAAATTTCGGGGTATTGTTAGCCACTTTCAGCAGGGTTACCCTATCGATAGAGTTAAAAGCATTCCTTAGGTCAACCTTCACAAGAACATCTGCATCAGAGTTTGTTAAAATGTACGCACTGAATGTACTGCCGCCTCACAGCCACCTCTAGTGCCAAAGCCTCAGTTGAGTAGGCTGAAATTTTGTCTACAGGTTAGAGATTATGTGCCTGCAAGCAAATTTTGAAGTTAAGCGTCGAAATGTGGAACCAACGGCAATAGGACGGATACCGTTATCCTTTTTTTTTTGAAGGCACATAATCTTGCCCCATATAAGAATGGAATGAAATTTGGATTAACATTACCAGAAAGCATAAAATTACATAATTTTGTGATGTCATTAAGAAGTACTCGCCGGCATCACCGGCAGAAGCGCTTACAAGATCTTTAAGATGTTGAGGCGTAATTCCGTCAATGCCGCCAGCAGAGCCATTCGAAAATGACATAATTGCTTCTAAAGTGTATTTTTCAGAAATTTGTAAAGGTTGCATAGAAGTCTTGGGAGGCAGCGGTAAACCCTGAGAAGGATTGACCGAAGGATGCTTCTGACGAAGGCTTTCAAGAGTTTCGACATTACGAAGAGCCAGGATATCGTCTGAGAATAAAATACGCGATGCATTTTTAAGTCGCCATCCATTACTTTCGACTCAACTACTTTTTAAATCAAATTTAGGACGTGGTCGAGATAAATGAGTATTAATTGGGTAATCTAAATTTTGAAAAGATGTCTCTTTTAGTTGAGACGTAATTGATTTATTTATTGTTTTATCAAAATGAAAATGGGAATACGCGAAAGTAAATAATTTTGCCAACTCTTTTCACTATTAGTGAAACAATTTTGAATAGTGCATGACAATGCTTTTAGCAAGCTGCATCCTCGCACCTCTAGGAATTATTTTAACTTTAAATGGTGATGGTGATTCTTTAACTTTTAACTGGTACATTACGATGATAATTGTAAATTTGTCGAAAAAAGGAAAATTTGTGTCATTAGAGGAATTACTAATAGAGTTATGAATTTCTACGGTAGGCTGTGAAGCAGAAATACTTTTACTATGGCATCGTTTGATATGTATATTTAATCCCTTTACCTTTAAACAGCCTACCGTCGGTAGAATTTTGACACTGTAGAAATCCGGCTGTGAATGTAGCGGAGCGGAGATATTCATTAAAAATCTAAACAGATCTCTACAGCACTCAAAAGTCTTTATATTACATAATTTCATATTGACTTAAAATCTGCCTTGCATCTTTCCTGAAACACAATCGTTTACGGCCTAAATAAAAGCACTTTACTCTATAAATGAAATATTATCTAGCTTCCTATATCCTTCAGACCGGAACACAGCAATGCAAGTACTGCTATTTGGCGGCAGAAATAGGAAAGAGGGTGGTACCTGGAAGGAGTCCTGCCACATAGTAAAATAAAGGTCACGGTCATTAAATATTTGTATTGTCTTTGGTTCTTAATACATCTGCAAAATTTTAAATTATTTATATGTCCGGAACTGATGAAAACCGAATTGCCAAGCTGATAAAAAGCGTGTTACATAAAACAATATTAGAGATTAAAAGAACTTAAACAATACCCATTGATTGATAGTGATGATTCCAGTAAGAATATTAGGGCAAAATTATGAAGTTATTGTATTGTCACCGGAACAATGAAAACTTTAGTCAACCTAATAAATTTAAACAAGTTAAAAATCCGACTCATGTTAAAAGTTTACTGAAAAACCGTTCCCCTTTTTTTTTTTCGTATTTCCATATGCAATATATGAATATTATATAGCCTATATTACTCCCACAATTAAGACGAATCTAACCACACCTCATATGTTAAAATCCATCGCCGGGCTCGAGCGTGCCCAAGAAATAGACATTTACGTGGTAGAGCCATGCTACAGCATATTGTGGTTGCAGCACGAATGGGTCGACTCGTCCGGGTGGGAACACGCTCTGACAGAATCAGCGTGAAATAGCAGCTTATAATAATAATAATATAATAATTAAATTTATTTCAGACCCACATATAGTCCATAATAATGCTGCTGTATTTCGTATGGTGAGTGTAGAGAACCAGAAACACATTTTACTAGAAACGAGGCATTCCATCTTAGTCCTCAAGGGTGACAACGCATCTGCATCTTAATTGATGATAAATGTAGATGTTACGGGCCACCGCATCCACTTACCATCAGATGGACTGTATGCTCGTTTGTTACCCTTATTCTATAAAAAATAAGACAAAAACTATTGGCAAATCCAATTAAAAAATTTAAAAAATTACGTATAACATGATTATACGTAATTTTTCTAAAGCAGTTTAAATATACACAAGTTTTTATTAGTAAACTACTTTTTAAATACACACAAGTTTTTACTAGTAAACTTATTATTATACTTCAAATTTTCCAATAATTTTATGTCAAACTTCAATTTAAAAAAAAGTTCGGAAAATCCAAAAGTGCACGAATTATAATGCTCATACGATCATCATATCATCATTCAGGTCTCTCCATAAAGTCCAAGACGTATTTGAGCATAAATATACTTAAATATATACATTCTACTTACGTAGTACTATTATTTATTCTGTGCTTTTAAAATATTGTAATAAAAATCTGTGATTATTATAATAATTATGTATGTATCAAATTTGGTTTTCGAATGTTTTGTATTTATACAGCGATCATTTTGAGCCGCTGCAAACAACCGATACAGTATCCATCACGACGGCGGCTGAGGCCGAAGTAAGTGAGTGAGGCACCTATTTAGTAAAATAAATTATTACAAAGTTTCTAAACCGAAAATTTCGGCATTTCTACGCCGAAAAAATTAATTATAACTAAACAAAAGAAAATTAAGCTACCATTTACATTCCATGGCTTTTCATGATAGATGAAGAGATTAAAAATAGATTGAGTTAAACAATTGATATTTTCAAAAGTTATCGTGTTTACCCCTCCATGCGGACTTGATAAATCTACACCATAAGCCACTAAAACCACTTTTTTTATGTAAAAATAGCAATTAATCGATTTAAAAAATATTAATAAGTTCAACAATCATTTATCTTTCTCACAATGTGCTTTTTATATCATTTATATGTTCAATATGATTGTTAGATACGATTTTATGCGACAAAAAGTTGAAATCTTGATTTTTAGGCGCCAGTAGAACATACCTACACGCTTTGCGCTTAAGGCATGCAATAGACACCCTTCTGGAGCAGTCGAGCAAAAGGGGAACGAACTTATTAAATCTACATCTATGTTACGTTCAACATTAGTTCATTCTGCAAATTATGTGATTTTTTTTTCTCAACGGTATAATATATTGGCATTTAGAACAACAAAATATTTGACAAAATGTTACTGTTCTCAATTTAAATTTCTTTGAAACTCTTAAAGTGACAAGAAAGTTGAATTGATTCAAATTCAAAGCTGTCCATTTGATATTTTTTTACATAATATAACTAAATCGAAACGGAAATGAACTAATTTTTATTACTAATTTAATTTTTATTTAATTATATACTAGTTAGGTGTAGTTGATATGAGATTTGTACTATAGTATGTGCCATATCGATTGAGAAAACGGACAATGACCTCAGATATGAGCCGAGTGTCAAAAGGCGTAACTTACAAAATCTCAATTTAGATGTGATAACAATATTTAAATATTGATATTATTCCCACTTCTAGGTCAGCACATATGTTTTGTTTTTTTGTTTCTTAAATAATATTGTCTGTGGTTCCTATAAACATAGTAAAATCTTACGGTACATCGCGAAAATGTGTTATATTTTATATTTCAATTTATGGTAAGTAACGCAGCAATTCATTTAATAACAGTTTCATATTAAAAAAATATTTGAAGCAATATAATCACCATATTGAGCTTTTGCAAATTCATCCCTTTAAAATAAACAAAACGCGCGTTACGTCAGTTCGTTCTAAAGAAACGTGACAATGGCAGCCAGAGATGCGTCACCTTTTTGGGCCGGTCCGCCATTTTGTTTTCATTCGTGTTCGGATAGCGCTTGTGTGTGTACGTCTCGGGTAATTCATAGCATTCATTGCATTGTTTTAGTTGAGTTTTACTGTTAAATTTGTTATATCGTTAAGTTTTTGTTTTTGAATCTGTTATATTAGTTTTACTGTGACGGTCGTTACTAAATCGACATGAGTTCAGGAGAATTTGGTGAAGGACCCGGTCCTTCAACATCATGGAAAGAGACGTCGCTGACCCATAATAAACGTAGCAGGTACGTACAAATAGGTACAAATGCGACGACGTAGCCTTTCTATTTCTTAAAGCGCTCTTTTATGTGACCATGTGGTATTTATTTTCTAAAACAATATGTATTTATGTGATGTAGTACTATGGTAGTATATTTTGTCATTTATTTACAGGCCCATCTTCTGGAGCACCTTTAACGTCACCAGTAAAAGAAAACCTACCACTTTGTCGGTCGGGGAACAAGAGATTATCATTAATGTATACAAATATGTCAAAACACCTGGCCTGAAGATGTATCCTTCAAACGTTAATATGGTAGAAAAGGTTTCGAGATCTCAGGAGTCAGCAAGAGCACTATATATCGCGTATTAAGCGTGTATAGAGATTCCATAAAATACCAGAAAAGGAATAATTAATAAAAGAAAAAGTCTGTAATTGACAAGTTGGACGATTTTGATAAATCGGCTATAAGAGCGAAAGTATCAGTTCTTTCTTGCAGGAGAATTACTGACTTTAGACAAAATTTTGCTCAGTATAAATCAAGATGACCAGTTGCCAAACTTGAGCAAAACTTCCCTGCGACGTGTGTTGCGCCATTTAAAATTCAAATATATAAAGAGAAACAGAAAAAGTGGTTCAATAGATCGCCCAGAGATAGTTCTGTGGCGTACCAGATATTTGAGAGAAATACAAATATTAAGAAACGAGGGACGTAATATTTTTACCTTGACGAAACATGGATTAACGCAGGTCATACTATGGAAAGGTATGGGAAGACACCACAATTGAATCTCTCGTCAATCACGGTTAGAAGGCTACTCTACTGGCGCGAAAGTTTCGGGTAAAGGAAAGCGATTAATAGTTGTACACGTTGGCAATGAAAATGGTTTTGGAGGGATGTGATTGGGTATTTGAATCATCATCTACTGGTGACTACCATGAGAGTATGGACGCCTCCATTTCGAGGACTGGTTTAGAAAAGTAATAGAAAACTGCAAAGCGGCGATGTCATAGTTATGGATAACGCTAGTTACACTCCAGACGTTAGAAAACCCCAACAATGTCTTGGCGAAACAAATATGCAGGAATGGCTAGAATCTAAACAGATCGCATACGTGCCCTCGGACACAAAGACCCACTTAATGGAAAAATAAAGGCAGTTAAAGATAACTATCAGTTACGTCACCGACGAGATGGCAAAGAAAAGCATCACAGTGGTAAGGTTACCCTTATCACTGTGAGCTTAACCCCATTGAACTTGTGTGCAGATGTGAAAGGTACGTTGCACGAAAAATACAACTTTCAAGTTAAAAGATGTTAAAATTTACTTAAAGATGGTTTAACTCAAATCACGCCAGATAAATGGAAAACTGTGTTCAGCATGTCCTTAAGGTTGAACAAAAATGTGGCATGGATGATAGAATTGACCAAACTGCAGATCGCTTTATAATTAATGTTACAGATAGTTCATCAGTGAAGATACGAGTGATGATTGCACCGAATAAAAATAAAGTTCTTATATAATATTAAAATAAAGTTTTATCTTTTGCATAAGTACGTACTTATTCGGTGTCGTTATCACTGAATCTTTTATATGTGTTATAAATTAATGTTTTTGTTGTTAAATGAATAAAGTACTTTATAACAATAGATGATTTTTCTTCTACAGCGATCTTTCACATAACTTTTAATAATAGTTAATAAATATATATTATATCAATCATTATAAAAAATCATTATAAATAAAGAAAGTACTACATATAAATGTGCCTATATATTGAAGGTTTGTAACCCCTGGTTAAACGACCGAAAGGTCATTGTCCGTTTTCTCAATCGATTTGGCACATACTATAGAAACTTTATTCGTTGATGTCGTGGAAATTTTAAATTAATCTACGATAAAAGTCCCAAGAGACACTGCTTAACGTGGTGCAGCTTTTGCTAATCGAAGACTTATTTAAAGTCTTTGAATATTTATAATAATAATAATAATAATAATAAAGCCTCGTTATTCTTTATCCCTACATTTCTACATTTTACATTCCAATGTTGCTTAGTACTTATTGTTAGTATTATTAGCTTATTTTTATATTTTATATTAGTAATTGTTTGTACGGTTAACTATGTATATTTTCAGAGATATGGATCTCATTTTGAGTAAAGGCCTCCATCTGCTTCCACAATTCTTTATTTTTACTTTTACTCATCCAGTCTTTACCTGTATACTGTATTATGTCATCATCCCACCGTTTTGTGGTCTTCCAACTTTCCTTTGCCAGATACCGGTCCCTTCCATCGTGTGGTATGTATTGTCCACCTATTATCTGGGTATCGTGAGACGTGTCCTGCCCATTTCCACTTTAACGCTAGAGCATGCGTGAGTGCATCTGTTATTTTTGTTCTTTGTCTTATTATATTTTTTTTTGACTTTATGTATTCTATTTATATTTAAGATGCTCCATTCCATTGCTTTCTGTGTTGTATTTATTTTCTGTTTCACTTTGTTTGTATATGTCCACGTTTGGCAGCCGTATAGTTGACTAGGCAAGAGGCAGGTGTCCATTACAGTACTTTTATTTTATACTGTATTTTCCTTTTAGAATTTCTTTTAATGACCAAAACTTTCTCCCAATGTTTTTTCTTCTTTCTACTTCATCTTCGTTGTTAGATTTCATGAAGGATATTTGTTTCCAAGTAAATGTAGTTTTTACATATTCTATATTATTTCCTTTTATGTTGATGGGTACATTGAGACTGTTGGTCATTATCTTAGTCTTGCTTACATTCATTTTAAACCTACTTTTGAACTTTCTTGGTCTACTGAGTATAGCATATCATTGTTGCTTAGCTGTTTCAGCAAATATGACTATGTCATCTGCAAACCTAAGATGATTTAAACGACGCCCATTGATATTAATGGCATATTTTGTCCAATTTAAATTTTTAAATATATTTTCCAACACAGCAATGAAAAGTTTCGGCGACAAAGGATCACCTTGCCTGACTCCTCTTTCTATTTTTATTTGGTCACCTCTCCTTTCAAGTTTAACCCTTTTTGTACTATTTAAGTATATTATATATTTTATGACTTTTATGTATTTATCACTTACATTTGATGTTTTCAATGTATTCCAGATGAAACGATGGTTGATACTGTCAAAGGTTTTTGCTGTAGTCGATAAAGCCGACATATAGAGATTTATTAAATTGTTGTACTTTTCTATTAGTTGTTCTACAGTTTGTATGTGGTCAATTGTTGAATCCTGAGTGAAACCTGCTTGTTCTATTGCCTGAGAAGCGTCAATTTCTTTTGTAATTCGTTTTAGTATGATAGATGTAAAGAGCTTGTACATACTTGTCAGTAGACTTATGGGTCTGTAGTTTCCGATATCTAACGGGTTTCCTTTTATAAATTAATATAATGTCAGATGTACACCATTGCTTTGGTACCATTTCTGTATCTAATATCATATTAAAGAGGTGTGTTAAGTGTTTAAGTAAGATAGGGGACCTAATTTAAGGGCTTCTGTTTGTTAACCCATCGGGTCCTGGACTTTTTTCATTTTTAATATTTTTATATGCGAGAGTATTTCTTCTTCTTCAATTGGTATAACTGTATTTACCTAGATTTATTATCAATTTTCTTCCAATGCATTCTCGTCTTCCTTCTTTTGTATAGTTGTTTATAAAATTTGGTAGCATGTCCTATTACATCTTTTCTTGACTTAGTCTCTTCAGAGTTGTTTTCCAGTTTTTGCATCCATTTCGTTTTAGGGTTAGTTCCTTGAAGGCTCTCTTAGTGCTTCTAAAGCTATTTATATTTTTGTTATTATCAGTTCTCTATGTTTAAAGCAGTCGAGTTTTATTGATTTATTGGTGATTTTAAAGAGTTTGGTAAGTTCATTTTCTTTCTTTGTTTTTATTCTTTGTGTTTATTAATTTGTGCGTTTTAATTAGTTGTTTTGTATGTTCGCTAAGTATTGTATGTCGTTTCTTTTGAGTGTCTTTATTATTTTTTAAACTGGATATTATGTTTTCTTCAAGTAAGTCATAGAAGGTTTGAAAATTCTCAGGCGTGGTAGTTATATTATCTTCAAGATTGGATTTCAGGCTGTCAGTGTATTTATTAATTTCGTAATCTGTTGTTGGGTTTTATTGAAATGTTTTTCTGCTTTTTTTAGTTGGTATAAATGAAACGTTATTCGTAGTAATCAGTGGTCCTAAGCATATTTGACTTGGTTTAGAACTTCAATGTTGCTTACCATGTTAGGTTTATTAGTTAAAATAAAGTACCGATTTCATTTTTGATCTTCTGATTAGGTGACATCCAGGTCCATTTTCTTTCGGCTTTTTCTTGAAGAATGTGTTCGATTGACAACTTGTGTTCGAGAGCATAATTTATTAGTCTTTCGCCCCTTTCATTGCGTTCTCCGTAACCGTAGCTTCCCATACACAAGCATTCTTCTTTCTTGGGCCACCCTATTTTAGCGTTAAAGTCACCCATAACTATTATTATATTATCTGCTAAAGAGTGTGCTTTTACCATATCGCTGTAGAAAGTTGCGATATCTTCTGCTTCATGATGCCTCTGTTGGCATATGCCTGGATTATAGATATATTAAATTCCTGAATATTTATTACGGCCTCCTTTTGCGCCAGCTACTTGTATTTTACCATATAAAGTTGAAGAAAATCATTAAAACCACATCGCCCCTGAATAACCTCCACCCTCCCTTTCTTTCTGCTCTGCACAGCTGTATTGTAGAATTTGATTTTCCAGACTGAAACGACACATGTACTTTTGAGACAAGAACTCGCATATTAAAAGGCCGGCAACCCACTTGTAATTTCATTAAATCTGAATTGCAGATATTCGTAGATGGCGGTAGTCTACATCACATCAGCCGCATGGTTATTTGGTCTTTCTTTTCCTCATAGGAAATTGATATTAATACAAATGATATATTTATACAATGTGTCCGGTTACGGTGTCGGAGCTTTTAATGCTATAAAATATAATCAATTTCATCGACAAATCATGTCTCAAAACTCATTTAGACCTAGCTGTATTTAAATGGCAGCCATTTAAATTTTTCAGTGTCACCACCTCGACCTCATGTATAAAATTACAATATTCACCGATGTGAAAGTCCTACATTCTTAAAAGATGTCTCATTGTATAGATAAAGATACGCGTAATAAAATAAAAGCAAACTTTTAACTGCAAAATTGTATTTAGATCCTAAAGATAAGAAAGAAACAAAATGTAAAAAAAAATTCGGTTATTTTTTCACATTTTCGACTTTAATGAAAAGTGTAATTTATCTGATGATTTTTACATTAATCAGATAGATCAGAACATTTCCTAACCAAAAACATAAAAATTTTAATTGTAACCAAAAATTGGTTGCCTGTAAAGTCGGTATACGGGCGAAAGTTTTACGTGACAACGACTTTGAGTGGTAAAATAATTTTATTATGTCTGTCTCTCTCGCTCTTAGGCGGGCCAACCATGCCCGAGTGGAGGACGCGTGCCCCTCACTGCTCTCATTAGAGCGCATAACGAGCGGAGCGTAACGCAGTTTCTGAAGTGTCACCCGGCAAACCAATTTATAAGACGTTGTCACGTCAAAAAACTCAGTATTATAACTGTTTGAATATGACCTTTGAAAATTTGTCGCCCTGGTTGCAGACAGACAAAGTGAATTGATGAGAAGAATGAAACACAACATTTCAAAATGCACGTAACTAAAAAGTTATTTAAAAACTGTTCGAAATGACCTTCGCGATGTTGAGACATGTTGTAGCCCTTATAGCCACATGTTGAGTTGCACGTCTGATCATCTCCCCGATCTTGTCGCACCATTTCCAACTTCGATTATTTTATTAATCAACCTCGTGAGTTTGGCACGTTCGCATAAACCCGGTGAACGCGGAGGCCAAGCAACCTCCACCGCGACCAATCCACGGCGAATAGCGCTCATTTAAATAATTTCGCACATTTACTGCAAAATGTGCAGTGCACCGTCAAGTTGGAGAATCATCCTTGCTCTGTGAGTTAATGGAAGCTCCACTAATTCTTCCAAAAACTGTGTTTGTAAAATCCTAAAAATCTTGGCCATTCATAGTTTCTGGTAAAATTATCAGCCCAATTAAAATATCATCTTTTATTCCAGCCCAAACGTTCACTGAATTTCTGTTGGAAAGTACTTAACAGCATGAGGGTTTTCTTGAAGCTACAGATGCTCGTTACGGTGATTTGTATAACCCGATCTCGTGAAAGTGGCTTCGTCAGTCCACAAAATTTTTTAAAAATCTGTATCTTGTCTTGTTCTTCTATTGATCCACGAACAAAAAACTGCCCTTATAGCATAATCAGGTTCGCGAATGTCTTGTACCCGCCGAAAATGGTAAGGATGCAAACCTTCCTCTTTAAAACTCTCCAAACTGACCATTTTGTTAAATTAAGCATATTGCTTATTCGTCTTACACTGAGTCTGGGATCTTGTGTAATTAAACGTATTATCTCTTCTTCCTCCTCAGGTGCCACAAGCCGAAATCTTTCTTTAGCGGGTATTCTGATCCCAAGTTCAGCTATCCGCAAATGTATCCTTACAAAAGTGCGAGCATTTGGTGTAGGCCTGTTGGAAACATTCTGGCGTACTTCAGACAGCTCTGTTTGCGTTGCTTGCACAATCCATACACAAAGTGGATATCAGCGACATGCTGGTTTGAGTATTCACCATCTGCCATTTTTGAAAATATCAAAATAACTAGAAACTTCACCACAAACTTAAAAAGTTCCACAAAACGGTTTTTTTTTAACAATAACAACAACAAGCGATCTTAGAGGGGCAAAAGTAGTGTAATCACAACGCGTGGCGAGGGACGACTGTTTTTGTTATCCCAAGTACACTTGTTTAGAACATCAAACAATGGGCTTTGGGTTTTCTACCTGTTTTGAACTATCATAAATGATCCTGCACGTGCAGCGTGCGCTGTTAAGAGGTCGTGTTTGATAAAGTACAATTCTTAAACTATTTAATTTACAATTAAGATTTTAACGTTTATGTTAAGGAAATATCTTGCTCTATCTAATAAATGTACAAAATTGATAGGTAAATGACCTACTTTTTTCATTAAAGTCGAAAATGTGAAAAAATAACCGATTTTTTTTACATTTTTTTTCTTTTCTTAGTCTTTTTAGGATCTAAATACAATTTTGCAGTTAAAAGTTTGCTTTTATTTTATTACGCGTATCTTTATCTACCAAATGAAATATCTGTTAAGAATGTAGGACTTCTACATCGGTTAATATTGTAATTTTAATGCGCGGGTCGAGGTGGTGACACTGAAAATTTAAATCGCTGCCATTTAAATACAGCTAGGTCTAAATGAGATTTGAGACATGATTTGTCGATGAAATTGATTATATTTTATAGCATTAAAGCTCTGACACCGGTAACTGGACACATTGTATATAAAAGTGATATTCACTTTGTAAACACTAGAATAAGCTGGTGATAACAGAAACAGAAACAGATTTTTTTATTCAATGAAGATTATAAAATAATACTTATTGAATTTACTCTATGTTTAATAAATACTAGTTCTAAAACTACTAGTAGTAATTAAACATAAAAGAAACACTAGTTCGAAAAACCTCTGTCATGGAAGAACCAGCAAGAAACCCAGCGAGACTTTTAAAAAATAATAACAGCTTATAATCATGTATGTTACACAATTAACAAACAAAATAAATTAGAAATCATCATCATCATTACAGCCCTTCAACCACTGCTGAACATAGGCCTCCCCAAGGAATGCCATAAAGCACGGTCCTGAGCCAACTGCATCCATCGACTTCCTGCATGTCTTACCTGGTCGTCACTCCATCTAGTGAGGGACGCCCTACACTTCGTCCGCCGGTACAAGGCCACCACTGAGAACCTTTTTCCTCATCGGTAGTTGGTTTTTCGAGCTATATGGCCGGCCCATTGCCACTCAGCTTACTAATTCTTTAGGCTATGTTAGGTTACTCTGGTTCTAATGCGGATATCCTCATTTCTAATCACGCAGAGAATCTCCGAGCATAGCCCTCTCCATAGCTCGCTGTTTGAACTTGAGCCTCCTACGGCCAGCAGTGAAGGACCACGTCTGAGTTCCATAGGTCATCACTAGCAACACGAACTGGTTGTACAGTCTTGTTTACAAGTTTTGACGTATTCCTGACGAGAAGATGTGCTGTAATTTCCGAACACTGCCCAGCCGAGTTGAATCCGTCGATTGACCTCTAGGTCGAAGTTGGACTTACATAGTCGGACTATTTTTCCCAGGTAAACATACTGTCAACAACTTCGAGCTTAGTGCTCCCAACAACTACCAGCATAGGTGTGACATGGACATTAAACATGATCTTTGTTTTGTCCATGTTCATTTTAAGACCTATCAGTTGGAAGGCACTATTGAGGTCATTGAGCATAGTGCTTAGGTCCTCCAGCGATTCTACCATAAGGACTATATCGTTGGCAAATCGAAGGTGAGTGATGGGCGCGCCATTTATGTCAATACCGTATGCTTCCAGTCCAGTAGCTTGAAAACGTTTTCCAATGCAGCGGTGAAGATTACGGATATAACGTCAGGTGACGTTATATCCGTGAAACTTATACCTCTCTGCAGTTGATAGGTTTCGACCTCGCTCTGTTCTCGATTAGCCATCGTAGCCCCATTGTAGAAACACTTCAGCAATTGATATACCGATCGTCGTATCGAATTGCTGAAACCGCACTGATATGACGGTCGCTGAGACTGCAGCACCGCCCAAATTTTGACAGAATCTAAGGTTTTTCAACGTCCACATACAGACATAGTGGCAAATTGTACTTCGGACTTCTGTACAATTTTCCGAAGGGTATGTATGTTGTATGTGGTCTATGGTGCTAAAGCCTTCCGGAAACCAGCTTGTTCGGGAGGCTGAAGTCGTCGAGTCTGCATGCGAGACGATTCGTAATGACATTCGAAAACAGCACGTAGACGCGGCTCAGAAGGAAATTGCTTGTAGTTCTTCAAGAGAGCGTTGTCGCCTTCTTGAAGAACAAAACCACTGCACTTCTGTACCACACTTCCGGTGTAGTGCCACCATGGAAGACGGAATTAAAGAGCTTCTGAAGGACTTCAAGTACCGGTTTTTCACCCGCTTTCAGAAGCTCAGCTGTAATTCCATCCTCGCCTGTGGCCTTGCTGTTTTAAGGTGCTGGAGAGCCATTCTAATTTCACTCAGACTGACGTCCGGAATATCATCGGAATAGTGTCGGATAAGACTTGCTTTTGATCGTTACTCATATTTGCATGTGGTCTGACGATGATGTGTACAGCTGCCCATAGAACCTCTCAATCTCACTGCCTCTAACCATTCGGTGATCGCTACCAGTTTTACCCTTGCGATCACTGAGACTCACTGAAAAGTTTACGTCTGTTCGTCACAATGAAGTCAATCTCATTTTTGTCAAACCGTCGGGGCTCGACCAGGTTCACTTCCTGTGGGGCCGCTTCTCAAAGAAAAGTTCATTATAAATAGTCCTCTTCTTCCATGGCTATTGCTGGCCCCTTGGGTTCCGTTGCTCTATTCAAAATTTCCTACCTTCTGCTCACTGTTCTCTTGTGCCTAGTTTTGCATTGAAGTCTCCCATTAACACCGTATAGTGGGTTTTCGAGGAATGCATGGCTCTAGAGATATCCTCACACATTACCTCCACCTCCTCATCGGGTTGTTGCGTAAACCTGTATGACTTTCAGCGAATACCGTTTGGTGATTCTGAGTATAAGTTACGCAACCTCGTCGACACACTCTCAATCTTTACAACGTTGTTAACGACAGACTTGTGGACGATAAATTGACACCTCCTGGGACAGATGGTCACCCTCCTGGTGATAGAATGTTGGTTGATTTGAGAATTACCATGTACCTCTTCGGTCCTCGGATAATCCTATAATATTCCAGCGCAACTTATCTATCTCTTCTTCCAGTTCCAGGATCTTCTCTTTAGTCCTCAGGGTGCGCGTTATATGTTGCCAGGTCGTGTCGTCTTAGGTGGCAATCGAACCTCCACCGAGACTTAGCACCCGTTGCCCTGCCGTTACCATGGTCGCCACCGTAGCCAGGAATAGGGGGCCGCCGGAGACTGGGGCCGTCTCGTAGCTTTATTCATGGGGAGTATATTGCACATAGTTGCCACGCTTGGCGAGCGGGTAGGCAACCGCAGTTTTTGTATTGTTGTTTCTGCTGTTATCAGAAAGATGTTGCTGCCCATCTTCTGCCCTCAGTTTCCTCTTTCGCCTCTTATGACACCCACGGAAGATAGGGTAGTGGGTATTCTACCACACACACGGGAGAAATACTTAAAATTAGAAATACCCTGCAGCAATCACCTCATTCCTAGGGGTTATTATTATCCATAAATTTTAATATTATAATACCCCTTTTATACAAACTTAGTTTAAAGTTTATGATTTTGAAAAGGTCAAATTTTGTATGCATTCTAGGATTTTGTTGTAAAAGCGTATACATCGCTCTAAGAATGAATTACTGACTCAGTGGAGTCGAGTACCTGGTACCACTAACTTGTGTCTGTTCCTAGTATTTACATTATGAATATCACTTATTTTTGTAAACTGCTTATTTTTGTGTACGTATTTACATTTTCATATATGTATTGAGAGGCGACGGTTAATATATTAATTTTCTTAAATTTTTGTCGGAGCAACTTTAGGTTTTAAATCATAGATTGCTCATAAGGCCTCTTCTGTAAAACAAATATAATTTCAGTGTCAGTCGCGTGTTCTTATAGCAAAATACCATACTACATTATGCTATGGAAATAGCTAAAGTAAACTAGTCTAGCTTTTTAACACTGGTAAGATTTCTAATATTTTACAGCATATGCTTCAGAACTAAGTCTGTTGCTAATTTTGATATAATTATGGGGCTCCATTGAAACTTCGTGTCTGGTGTGATTCCAAGAAAATGGTGGTATCGACAAAACTTAGTTCCTCCCCATTTAAAATTACATTAATATTTAAACGTTTGACATTTGGAGTCATGAATTTAAATAATATATTTCGTTTTAGTGTTATTTAAATGCAAATTATTAACATTGAACCAATTTAATAATTTAGATATAGCATTATTTACTTGTCATATTTTAATAACTGTCGTTTTATTTGAAAATTAATGAAGTGTCATCAGCAAATAATACTATATTATGGTTATCCCCACTATGTAAGGTAATTCATTAATATATACAAGAAACAGAAAGGGGCCGAAAATTGAGCCTTGAGGCACGCCCATTTGTACTATCAACCCGGAAGAGCTCATACTATTAATGACCACTTTTGCGTTCTGTCACCAAATATTAAATAATTTAAGAGCATCCTTCTTACACCGTAGTGTTGAACTTTCCTGATTAATGTTTCATGGTGAACACAATCGAAGGCTTCGGATAGGTCACGGAATATACCCAAAGCATCCTGTGAATTCTCCCATGCATTGAAGATATATTTAATCAGCTCAACACCAGCATCAGCTGCCGAGCGACCCTTTGTAAAATTGAATTGATTTTATGAAGTTAATTATTTACTAAAAAAGTTAAAGGTCCACTTATGTTTATACTATACATAAATGACATTTACAGAGTGGCTGGTCATAAATGTATCTTGTTTGCAGATGACATATCAATTATTGTGACATCAGATAAAAATTAATATAATTCTATACATGACCATGAAATTGAAATTAATAATACTATTGACAATATTATTAAATGGCTTGAGGAAAATAATCTAAAATTAAATTTAAATAAATCAAATTTCATACAATTCAATAAATCCAAAATGATAAACACAATTTTAACCTCAGTATCGAAAAGGTTAAAGAAATCACATATACAAAATTTTAGGTGTAACGATAGACCAGGTTCTAAACTGGAAATTACACTTTGAGGACTATGCAAACGTATCAACAGCTTAGTTTGTGCTCTTTATAAATCAAGGTGCGTAACTAACTTGCAAACAGCTATTACTACTTACCACGCTTATGTAGCCCATTCTACGTTATGGGTGATGATATGGGTAATAGCACTGATAGCATTTGTAGCGAAAAATGCATCAAGGCCATATGTGGGATTTCAGCGGACGAGTCCTGTAGAGCATCTTTGAAGTTTAGGCTACTCGTTGCCAGCACTGTACATTTTTGAAATGAGTTGCTTTGTCAAAAGTCAAACTGAGCTTTTCCAGAAAGCCAGAGATATACTCTAGATTGAAAAGAAACTGATAGATTAGTGTTTAGGTCATTCCGAGATCTGCTAAATTCAGAAAAGTTGTTTCGCAATGTGTGTTAAGATATATATAATAAGATCCCCAATAACATCAAAACCTCAAAATGAATTTATTTAAATCGAGACTATATAAGTGGCTTATTGAACTAAAAGGTGTATATTAAAGAATTTATTGACATTAGGTTTAATAATTATTGATTTGTTGATATTGATTTTATGAATATATTTGACCTTTTGAAATAAATGTTACCTGAAATGTATGTAACGTAAACTTAAATTTTGGTATGCTAATTATAAGCAAAACATATGAACTTATTTTACTGTACCTCCTAAAATACCATGTTTTGCAAATAAAGAAAGTATTATGATTATTATGATTAACATTTGATCAAGAATAATTTTTTCAAAAATTTTACTGTGTTAAGTACAGAAATAGGTCTAAAATTATGGGTCAAATGTACTACCAGATTTAAATAAAGGTAATAATTTACTATGCGTTATTAAATCAGAAACTTACCATATTCGATACTAGTATTAAAAGTAATAGGAGTTGAGGTGCGATTGTATATATTATAGACGCAATAACTAAACGGAATCCCCACAGATCTTGCAGTTTTTAATGTCAATAGTTTTAAATACATATTTTACAATATCATTTGATGATATTTTATGAAATTTAAAGTTCTTTGTACACGCATTTACATTTTATTTAAGTAATGATTTATGACGGCAGATGAAGAATTCAGTGACTTAGTGGTTAACATCGGAATATCAGTAAAATATTTCAAGAACCATTGCAACATCCCGATCTGATTCAGTTAATTTGTTGTATAAACTTAACTGGTAGTTTGAATTGCAAGAGTTGGCCTTTACCAGTTTCACTATTAAATACACTCCACTTCATTTTAATTTTATTAGAAGACGTCTTAATTTTGTTGCTCAAATGCAAAGACTGCTGTGGATCACACCTTTTAAATATGTTTGAATATTTTTACATATTCTCAAATTCAACGCTAGGATTATATTACTGAATATACATACGGAATGCTACTGTCACTCTTTCGTTGAATGCCTTCCGACTGTTCAAGGAGAATGTTTTAAAAGAAGTATTATTAAATTCATTGCAAAATAAGTTAAATAATATAATGTTTTGAAGAGCCGACCACAACATGAGAGGCGAGCTGAACAAGATTCCGTATAAACCATGTTGCAGTTTAGCGAATTTTCTTGACGACAATCGTCACCTTATCACTACCACTGCACACAGGAGGTGATACCTCCGATTTTGCACCCAGGTGGAACTTCTACAGTGGGTACCTCAGGCAGTTAGAGGAAAACCCTAATTTCGTAAACTATGTTCTTTGGACGGACGAGGCAACATTCACGAGGTCAGACTTTCAAATATGCATAACGATCACGTTTGGGCTCGCGTGAATCCACATTCTTCACGGCAGGGCAGATTTCAACACCAGTGGCGGCTGAATGTGTGGGCTGGCCTTTATGATGAGTATGTCATCGGTCCCGTCATTATGCCATCATGTCTGAACAGTAGCAACCATCTAACGTTTTTACAAACTGAATTCGAAGAGTAAGCGATTGACGACTTTCCTGTGGCTGACTGGGATTACTTGAGAACCAAGAAACATGGTGTTTCAGGATGATGGAGCTCCGAAACATTTTGCTCCGCAACGTACGAGAACATTCAACTTTCGCTTCCGCGAGGATGGATCGGCCACGGGGACCGGTGCTATGGCCTGCTCGTTCTCCGGACCTCACCCTGGAATTCTTTTTTGTATGTGAAGGACATAGTGTATCTCCGATTGCCCAACGGCGCGAGATGGAACAGCGTGTTAGATCGGTTTTCGCATTAATAACAACGACGATGGTGCGAAATGCCCCATGCTTCGCATCCCGACGAGCGAGGTTGTGTATTGAGCAAGGCGGAGCACACTTGAGCCATTCTGTAATGTAATAATGTTCTGTAAATTTGACGTTTACTATGAAAAGCAAGTGTTCGTTTAGGTTGTTTCGTTAGGTTAGGTCTTTAAAATTTTTGTCGTTCCATGAATTAGGTAGAAATGTAGGTACATTCTTGCGTAGTCTACTCTTTAATTATACTGAAATAGGGTTTGTTCATCAGTGAAAAACAATAATATCTTTTTTATTTTTTGGGTATATTATACAGCGTTACTACGGTTCTTAAATATTATGAATGTACTGTTATAAGGCCACATTTAACCTCCTTTCGGCTTTACGCGTAGTTTTGTAACACCCGGTATTGAATAAATAAATATTTTGTTTTATGGGGTAGGAGTCTATGTTCAACAGTCACCTATAAAAGGATAGTTTCATGAAAATTTATGAGAGAATATATGTAAATATAAATAATAATATATAAATGAATGAAAATGCTTGTAGAAATAATACGAAGACCACAACCAGAGCAGTGGGAAGTATATGCGCTGTTACTTTACGTTTATAATACTAACATTTTACAAAATCAGGTTTTGCTTGTTGAACTCCTTTGATTTCTTTTAACAGATTTTTGATCGTTTTAAATCCAAATAAAACTAGTCCATAGTACTGTCCTTTAGTAAGGTATGAGTTTAATAAAAGTCAATTTTCTAGACATAGTGGCAAATTATACTCCTCGGACTTCTGTACAATTTT
This sequence comes from Parnassius orleans, assembly GCA_029286625.1. Classification (NCBI taxonomy): domain Eukaryota; kingdom Metazoa; phylum Arthropoda; class Insecta; order Lepidoptera; family Papilionidae; genus Parnassius; species Parnassius orleans. The sequence goes on from JAGSMP010000568.1 coordinate 62,679, forward strand.
CCGAAGGGTATATGTTGTATGTGGTCTATGGTGCTAAAGCCTTTCCGGAAACCGGCTTGTTTGGAGGCTGGAAGTCATCGAGTCTGCATGCGAGACGATTCGTAATGACATTCGAAAACAGCACGTAGACGCGGCTCAGAAGGAAATTCGCCTGTAGTTCTTCAAGAGAACGTTGTCGCCTTCTTGAAGAACAAGACCACCGCACTTGCACGACGCCTCCGGTGTAGTCCCACTATGGAAGACGGAATTAAGGAGCTTCTGAAGGACTTCTGGTACCGGTTTTCCACCCGCTTTCAGAAGCTTTGCTGTAATTCCATCCTCGACTGGGGCCTTGCTGTTTTAAAGTGCTGAGAGCCATTATAAAGTCGCTTAGACTGACGTCCGGAATATCATCGAAATAGTGTCGGATAAGACTTGCTTTTGGATCGTTACTCATACTTGCGTGTGGCTTCAACGATGATGTGTACAGCTGCCCATAGAACCTCTCAATCTCAACTCGAGATATTGAGTGATATTGAGAGGCTCCGTCTTCAACTTCGACAATTGGCTCTTTCTGGCAGACAGATCTCTAGCAAAGATTTTGGAGCCCTAGTTCCATTCGATCGCTTCTTCAATACGAGCTGTATTGAAGTTGCGTAAGTCCCGCCGCATGCATTTAATCTATATTGAATAAATAAATATTTTGTTCTATGAGGTAGGACTCTATGTTCAACAGTCACCTATAAAAGGATAGTTTCATGAAAATTTATGAAAGAATATATGTAAATATAATAATAATACATAAATGAATGAAAACGCTAGAAATAATAAGGACCACAACCAGAGCAGTGGCAGTATATGTGCTGTTACTTTACGTTTATAATACTCAACATTCTACAAAATCAGGTTTTGCTTGTTGAACTCCTTTGATTTCTTTTAACAGATTTTTGATCGTTTTAAATCCAAATAAAACCATTCGATAGTACTGTCCTTTAGTAAGGTATGAGTTTAATAAAAGTCAATTTTCTATTATAACTTCCCACCAGAAAACTAAGAGATTCCGCCAGAAAACTAAGAGATAATATTTGTTTGAAGTAAACTGAAGCACTTGCAGTCTAGACGTGGCCATTACCATCCTTACGTTCTTGAGTTTTATGTAGTACTGCCATTACTTTCATTATCTTCTATTTGACTGTAACATAAAAATACATTTTATGTTTCAATTAATATGGGTGTAACTCCAAATTTGTTGATAGATGATATAAGATGATATAAAGTTGTGATATGATTGATACGACATTAGAATGATAAAGAAACGATTGCTTGATGTAAACCTGTAATGTAGTGATGAATGAGTATTGCTTATAAAAGTGCTATGTTTAAAGAGTGCTATTTAGCAAAAATTAAATACGTCATCATTCATCATTGCAGTCTCTCAAGTCCACTGCTGAACATAGGCCTCCCTCAAAGAATATCACAGAGCACAGTTCCTAGCCACCCGCATCCATCGACTTCTTGTGAATCTTGTCAGGTCGTCACATCCATACTGAGGAGCCACCCTACACTTCGTTTATCGGTACGAGGTTGCCATTCGAGAACCTTTCGCCCATCGCTTGTCGGTTCTTCAATGGCCGGCCCATAGCCACTTCAGCTTACTAATCCGTGTACATATAGATAACTGTGAAATATATATGTTTTACACGTACTGTAAACGATGGTTTTGACATTTTCTAGGTGGAAGGAAACCCAGAAGATCTGCAGATTCCACACCTTACCTATTTCTGCCGCAACGTAGCTGTGCGTGTACCGGCTTGAGCGGATCACTTTAGTATGTAAAATAGCAATATTCATGTATAAAATATTTTAAATATCTAGACCAGATTCCAGACATTTATTATATATTTATATATATTATATATATTAGATACTAAAACATCATAAAGTGTAGGATATTAACAACAAAGCTATATTTAGCGAATCTATCTGTAATGTAGAATTGTGTAGAAAATTGGCTCACGGTCACGTTTCTGTTGAGGTAAATAATTTGCTTGGTTTGACAAACGAACTTACCCGCTTGATAAATAGCTTCTGTAATCAACTTCGAACAAAGAAAACTTCAGATGCATTGTCACCTCTGAGGACTAAGATGGAATGCCCAATAGTCTGTAGTTATACTGGCTCTACATATATATATATAATTATGCTATGATCTGGTCTGAGGGTTATACTATATGGTACCAGCTGTTCTCGTAGAAATTATTACGATTGATTTCATGGGTTTTAATTTTGTAGGTACCCTAATTTTAAAAAGTAGCCTAAGTTACTTTTATAACATCAGCTATCTGTTTGTGAAATTTAGTCAAAATCGGTCCAGCAATTTCTGGAGATAAATGGAATAAATGTCAGACAGAAAGACAAACTTTTAAAATTGTTTTTTTTATTATAGGTACCGTATAAACTTTCATATGCATTTAGTAAAAAGCTGTTATTTTGACATTATAAACAGACATTTCAATTTTATTTATTTGTAAAGACAACCTTCAGACCAGAACACAGCAGTACTTTTTGACGTTGGGTGACTTACGTCTTGACCCAGGTGGACCCTAAATCATAAATCTTTGTTTGCAAGAATCACGATATTATAGGAAGATGTTACAATTTATTCAGTGCAGCCATGTTTCGCTTACAAAATTCATAGCATGCAAATTATAATTTAAAACTGTTCATATGACTATATTACTTAATTATTTTTTTAAATCTTTTAAGTCATAAATGCATTCAACTTTTAACCAACACGAACACAAAGAGCAACACGAGCCACCGGCGAACCAGAGGGGAGTAACTATACGCAGGCGTTCCTCTTCCTCAAAGTAAAATCCACGCGGTTCTGTGCATACAATAAAACTAATTGCAGCCGCACTGCTGACTAGAGAAAATTTAGTTGCGCGACGAAGTTGACATTCTACAAAAATGCCGAATTGTTTAGTTTTTTGCTGCAAATAGAGATCTGCCACGTCAAATTTAAAAAAAGATGGCGTTACCTTTGAATTACAAGTATTTATTAATCACATTATTGCCATTTACTGCTTTTTTAACTTTAAAATTACGATAATAACAGTCGGGTTGTAAACAAATTACAACACAGGCCGCTTACCCTTATACAATATGCGGGTCGGTCGAGCGACTGATTCGAGTCTGTATCCGAGTTGTCGCTGTCTTTAAAACGCTATGGCTACTACCCTCCGTTCCGCCGGTGGTCCGTGAGAATCTATGTTAACCAATTATACAAATGTTTCTTATATAATGTTTTGCTCAGTCATTTAAATTATTTAGGTAGTTTAGTATATATTTTCCCACAGATATTTGGGTATTTTTGTTATATTTAACGAATCTAGGGAATGATATTTAGGAGAAATTTGTATTGGTCACGCCGGTTTCCGGGATATATATCACTTATTTTAATAAACAACCACTTATTTTTAAAAACATACATTCCAACTTCACAAATATATGGTGATGGGAGGGGTAATAAGGTAGCAAGGAAGGTAATCCTTCAATATATTACTTACACAAGTATCCTTCGAATTCAGTTCATATGAAAATCCTGTTCTAAGGCAAATTAAAGTCTCCATTAACATTTTAATAACAAATACAAGAAATTCTAAACTAAGCTATAAAGTAAAGATGGAATTAAAGAAAGCGTCCCTTTCACAGAACAGTTTGCATGATTAACAAAGTTTAATTGTATTTTTAAATTAGCAGATTTATCGAAGTTTTTTCCGATTTAAAAAAGGTCACTCAGAAACGGTAAAATCGTTCTAATTACTGAAGTCCGGCGGACTATATTAATTTTTTTTAGTACCGACTGAAACAAATTTAATTAAAAAATATAGTAAAGGAAAAGTAACATTCTATATTCGATAATGCGCACAGGCTGACGGCTCCGTGGCGCAGTGGCATAGCATTGAGTTGCAACAATGAGGACCGTGGGTTCAAATCCCGAACGGAACAAGTATTTGTACGGCCTACAAATAATTGTTATGTGTCTGGATGTTTGTCCATATAAAATTTATGTATGTAAACTACCCCCACGATACAAAATAAAATTCAAGTGTGGTGGCAACGTTTTTAAAAACAAAAAACAAAGAAAAACAAAACAAGCCTACTTTCATTTCGGAGAGGAGTCAGCCGTTATCTTAATTTGTGTCAGCGGACTTCATATGACCTGAAAATATTTCATAAAATTTAAGTGACAAACATGATCTCAAACTTACGGTACACCTGATGGCGAGTGACTAATGCATAAACAGAAACACAAACTTTTTTATTCAATATAGATTATAAGTAAAACTTATTGAAAGTCACTCTTGTTTAATTACCACTGGTTCGGAAAAAACTCTGTCCTGGGAAAAGCCAGCAAGAAACCCAGTGGGAAATTTTAAAACAATTTTCTTTCATATTTTATTATGATCCATAAATTCCTTAATATCATACTAACCCTTTTTATACAAACTAAGTTTAATAAATTTTTTGAACCTTGAGCTGGTCAAATTTTGTATTTTTCTGGGATTTTGTGTAAAAGCGAAAAAAACACAGTCCATGATCACCTGCAACACACTTCAAACAAGGAGGCTAGATATGTTCTCACCTCTGAGGACTAAGATGGATGCCTCGTTTGTTTTATTCACGAAAGTACTTTTCGATAGTCGTAGTTGTTTGTTCAATTTAATATTCATTGAAATTGTAATAAACTTTAATTTTATGAGGCAAAACAGATAACGTACGTAAGATTTAAAGCAATTAGAAACATTTATGGAACTTCTACCATTATTTGCCATTATTCTTCTAGGTGCACGTTTTAAGAAATACGTTTTTGAATTATTGTGATATATAAAATATTAAAAGAATATCACTGTTAGATGAAGTGCTTAATTAAGATAATTGTGTAACAAAAATCAAAGACAATCACGCCACCAATATTAATAAATACGAAATAAACCATATATTATGAAGGAAATAAAACAAATTGCGACGAGTGTGCATTGTGTTTAGTACTGGCATATTAATTTTATATGAAAACCCAAAAATATGAGCATAATATAAAAGAAGACGATGGGCAAGGAAATTTTTGAGGGCTCTGAAATAAGATTTTAAAACGCGGGAAATAAGATTGCATTTATTATGTTATTGACAAGAATAAAGCAATATTGCCATAATATTTTTAATAGTGTACATATTGCATAATTATTATTATCATTAACTGAGCCGATAAAATCATATACTGAATACGCACTTGCATGCTCCCTAACCATTAATTACTTATAAAATATTTAGTAACTTGTAGCGTCATCTTTACTAAATAGCAGAACTAAATTTTATCACAATGTTCAAGCTTTACATGACGACTTTCTAGACAGCTCATCTAGTTTACAGAAAGTTTGTTAGAGGGCTCTGTTTTGTTTAGCTTAAGCCTTCCTGATAATTGTATGCTTGTCTTGCTGTATGAGGAAAATATATAGGTACTTACATTTATACTTTAATACATATTAAATACATACATTTTATATTATTTATTTATTTATTTGTTCATATTACTAAGCTATATTTTTATTTCGAAAGAGCTTAGCGTGGATAGAGAGCCCGTGCTAAAAAAATTATTCTACTTTTTAATGAAAGTCTGTATAGTGTGTGTATTCTCTGTGTGGTTAGTGAATATATTAAATTTTGTCTTCTTCTTAGACAGTAAAGTCCACAAACATGCGTTGTAGGAACGCAGGTTCGAATCTCGACAGTTAGCTTTACCGTATTTGGATGTTTGCTATGTGATATTATAGGTAAAAAGGTTTACCTGCATTTAGCTAATCTACGCACACCTTTTAGGATTCCGTACCCGAAGGGTAACCAACGAGGCCTTAGTAAGCCTCCGCTGTCCGTCCGTCCGTCCGTCCGTCAGTCTGTCTGTACGTCAGCGGGCTGTATCTCATGATCTGTAATAGGTAGATGGTCATTCACAGAATGTGTATTTTGCCGCTATAACAAATAATAAAATTAAAATAAAAAAAAAATTAAAGGGGCTCCTCTACTAGAAACGTGTATTAGGATGGTACGGAACTCTTCATGCGCGAGTCCGACCTGCACTTGGCCGGTTTTTATTGCGATCCGCGAGTGGCACATTAAAACTAATTAGACAATGAGGTGAAGCTTTTGTAACAGAAGCATTTCAACGCAATTAAAATAAAAGTTTATCCGTTTCTAGAATATTAGGTAAATACACAAATAATAATTCGTCAGTGGTTTGCTCTTTAATTTTTACACATTTTTAACTCTTTTAAAAACTACTTTTAGAAATATCCAATTTGGTTTATTCATTTCTAAACTAATAATAATTTAATATAATATTATAGAAAGAAATGTGAGCCCTTACTATATAACTTATTTACTTAACATATTACCTTCCCGGCTATAAAATCTGTCAAAATATTTCACCTTATTAAGTGGCGCCGCCTTGGTGGCAGAAAAGTCATTGATTAGCCCCCATTAGCCAAAATATCCTCTTGCGTTCCAAATACATCATGTGTATACTTTTCTCTATTTCGCTGCTAATAATTGGATATACTTTCACGTGTCTTCTGTCTAGTTATTAGTGTGCCATTCTATATTACATTATTTATGTGTCCATTACTGTGCCTGTGAACACTGAATGCTATGTAGGTAACCTATCTACACTTTATTACCTAAAATATCCCATTTATCTATGTAAACGACCCCACGATCTAGGAGAAATTTTTATATAGGTTACGTTGATTAAAAATGCATGCACAAATACTGCCACAACTTTTACTGTTGTTTTCAAAGATTTATTTATTTTAAATACCCCACATAATCCCGTAAGGTCAAGAGGCGACAGAGGGAAACAATTCAGGAGATGGGCAGCAGCGTCTTCCTAATAACGAATAAAATATAAAAAATAAAACTGGTGTTGCTGACCCGCTTACCAAGCTTGGCAACTTTGGCAATTATCCCCTATGAGGCTATATATGGGGAAGGTCTATGTTCAGCAGTAGACTTAAGTAGAAGGTAATCGGCACATGATAATACTGTTCAATATAATTTTATAAGAATACGTTGAAATATTTTAAAACATCTACAGAGCACGGAAAATTTTGCTATCGTACCTGCTTTGGCGGCATTGCTTTTCCGTGCTCTGTGATCACACTGAATTTTTCTGAAGTTTCTATGTAGTCGAAAATATAGAAGCAAACATTTTAAAGAAATGATTGGTATTGAAATGAGTAATTTTAGCTAACTTAAAAAGAATGTTTACAATTCGACTGCATGTTTTTTGTATGTATGTTACGCGATATCTTCACCAATTGTGGACCAAAATAGTTGTTAAGTTTTTATGTAACTAATTAGGCGAAATTCAAATTGATACCCTAACTTCACTTAGAATCAAATTAAAGTCAATATATTTTGAGTAAAACACTTCAAAGAACAAAAAATATTTTTATATCTGAAGTCGGGGTTTTAATTCTTCTATATTCTTCTATCCTAGCACCGACTTCGGATTGTGAAATTCTTTTATTCTTTTGTTGTTTGAAGTCATATTTTACTTTGTAATTTTAGAATAATAACGAGTTTTTTTTATAGGATAAGAGACAAACGAGCACAGTCCACCTGATGGTAAGTTGAATGTTTGGCCCATAGCATTCCACCTATCCTTGATTAAGAGTCAAAATGCAGATGCGTTTTCCTGAGGATAAAGATGAAATGCCTCGTTACCTGTACAAAGGGTCAACGGTTCTCTACACTCACCATACGAAACACAGCAGTGTTAAGCTGCTATTTTACGCTGGTATTCTGTGAGGTCCTTTCCTGGTCGAGCCGACTCATTAGTGCTACAACTATATCAGTAATAAAGTTGCATCATGGCGTTACCACGTAGAGTTATGTGAACAATTTTGGTTTAATAATTATTATTAAGGAGAGCGCGTACAAAGTGCATAACATGCATGGATCGTAACCCAGTTTTATGAACGCAACGTCAGGTGCGCTTCAAATTGAAAAGTTTGCCACTACTATCAAATTTTTGAAATAATTTTCAGTTAATATTATGACTGTGTCGACCCGTGGTTAAATATCCACCACCCAATATCGTCCCGTGAGTGTCGTAAGTGCGACAATGGGAAATGGCAGAAATAGATTTTCTTTTCTTTTATTCTTAAAAAACTTTACCTCCACACTAGCATTTTCTCTTATATCGTGAGGGCAGTTTATATCAGTTTATATTTATATATATTATTTTATATGTATATATTACGCCGTAGCTGTCCGTGTCAGTCGGACGCGAACAAACTGTAATAATCATTTAATATATTTTGCAACGCTTATCACTCAAATAAAAACTTTAAGATCTCGATAACAAGATTGTATTCAGTGTCCGCAAGACTTGCTGCCGGATCCTGCCTCATAACAAGTGAGTTGTCTTATTCATACACTAGTGCCACTGTATTACGCATCCTACTTACGCATACCGTGTTATCGCGCGCACTTGCACAGAGTAGTAATGAGCTTAGACCACACAGCCATGTATCGCTCACCAACAAAACGCTACGATAGTGATCCAGATCTACAAGAATGAGAGTAACGCTTCGAAAGCGTAAATACGATGAGGATGTATCGGATGCTTTTAGAGTATTCACAGAGTCCATATTATCAAAACTGGACACTATAAAAATTGACTTTGATGATAAAATATCGCATATCAATGACAGCATAAACACCGTCATGAAACAAGATATATCAAAACTCAATGACATCATCATGGAGGTGAAATCAGATTTTAACTGTGTTCGAGAGGATTACCGCAAGATAAACATAAATATTCAAGATTTACATAAAAAACAAACTACTCTGGAAAAGGAGATGATATCTCTTAAGGAATTGACACAATTTTCATCGGATGAGCATGACACTATAAAAAAAAGTATACAGACACTATCCAGCACAAACAAAAATGTTGAAGAAATGTGAAAATTGAATTGAAAAAGCAGAACACTGAACTTAGAACAGATATCAACTACAAAGAACAAATGGAGCGTCTTTTGAATTTAGAAATAGTTGGTCTCCCTGAGGATAAATGCGAGAACCTAACAAATATAATCGTAGCCTTGGGGAACCAATTAGAGTCCGTTGCAGCAAACGATATTATTCATGCAAACAGAGTAACACCAAAAACAAAAATCCAAGGCAGACCCAGAGTCATAGTGGCAAAATTAAGTTCAAGAGTGCTGAAGGACAATCTGATATCCGCATCGCGCAAACGCCGCATTACCACAACTGATATCAACCTAAAAGGCGATTGTAGACCTATTTATATAAACGAACACCTGACTGTGCAAAATAAACAACTTTTAAAGAAAGCTAAGGAAACTGCTAAAAAACGCGAATTCCTCTACGCCTGGACAAAAAACGGAAGAATTTTTGTTCGCAAAGCAGATACATCACCCCCAATACTAATAGCCACAGAAGAGGATCTAAGGAAGATTGTGAAGATTAGCTTTCAAATAATATTTAGTGCTCTCATTTTAATTTTCATACGCAGTTTTTAAATTTAAACAACAAACTTTTTATATTCTAATTACTAGTAACCTTAAGTTTTTATATGTGAATTCAAGGATGTTATCAACGACTCATCACATTTTTATTGTTACCTCTATGAACTGTACTACTTGTATCATCTACTAACTACGAGCTCATGGCTCTACAAACCATTCGCGCAATTATTGTGCGTCGACTGAGGACGAGTATAGCGGAGCCGGTTGATAAAGATATTATTTATGAAAATTATTCACATACAAGTAATACGATTAACATTTGCTTGCAGTATTGTGGTATTATTATTATTGGGAAACATTTTTCCAATAACACTTCAACTATTTATATTTATTACGCGAAAATTTACTTAATCAAATCCAAATTACTAAGTCATATTTTAGATAAAAACTAAACTACCATATACCAATCGGAACATTAAGAGAATACCATTATAAGAAATCCAAGGTTGCCAACCCGCTCGCCAAGCGTGGCAACTACGGCAATATCCCCAATGAAGAAAGTGACGAAGAAACGGCCCCTCCCCGCGGCCCCGCTATTCCTGGCTACGGTGGCGACCATGGTAACGGCGGGGCAGGGGTGCAGAATCTCCGGTGGAGGTTCGGTTGCCACCTACGACGACTCGACCTGGCAACTTATAACGCACGCACTCTGAGGACTGACGAGAAGATCCTGGAGTGAAGAAGAGATAGACAAGTTGCGCTGGAATATTATAGGATTATCCGAGGTCCGAAGAGAGGGGAGACACGGTAATCCTCGAATCCGGCAACTTGTTCTATCACCGAGGAGGCGACCATCTGTCCCAAGGAGGTGTCGGATTTATCGTCCACAAGTCTCGTTAACAACGTTAAAGATTGGGAGTGTGTCGACGAGGGTTGCGTACCTTATACTCAGAATCACCAAACGGTATTCGCTGAAGGTCATACAGGTTTACGCACCAACTCGGCACACCCCGATGAGGAGGTGGGAAATGTATGAGGATATCTCTAGAGCCATGCATTCCTCTAAAACCCACTATACGGTGTTAATGGAGACTTCGCAAAGCTAGGCACAAGAGAGAACGGTGAGCTGAAAGTAGGGAAATTCGGATTAGGCAACGGAACCCAGGGCCAGCAGCTGGCCGACTTCATGGAGAAAGAGGGACTCTTTATGATGAACTCTTTCTTCCAGAAGCGGCCCCACAGGAAGTGGACCTGGTCGAGCCCCGACGGTTCGACAAAAATGAGATTGACTTCATTATGACGACTAGACGCCAACTGTTCAGTGATGTCTCAGTGATCGCGAGGGTGAAAACTGGTAGCGATCACCGAATGGTTAGAGGCACACTGAACCTAAACGTTGTTGGAGTGTCGTCTAATGAAGTCAACGCCCGTCCCTCGTGCTCTAATCCAAAGTCCCGAAACCTTTCAGCCTGAGTTAAAACCGTTTTCAGTGCCAGAAGATTGCAATGCAGTGGACGATATGAATGACAAGCTCGTGGAAACTGTCCATGCGGTAAGTTTTGTAAGACCCGCAGAAGAACACAAAACTTCCGATCACACTTTAATCTCATGGCTGTTAGACGGGAAATGAAGCTGCAATCTTCAGTAGATTTGATAGCATACAGACAACTGAACAGACAGATCTCCAAATGCATGCAGGGATTTCAGCAACTTCAATACAGCTCGTATTGAAGAAGCGATCGAGCGGAACCAGGGCTCCAAAGTCTTTGCCAGAGATCTGTCTGCCAGAAAGAGCCAACTGTCAGCTGAAGACCGAGTGTGGCAGCGTCGTTTCCGGGACACCTGAGATTTTGAGTGAGATTGAGAGGTTCTATGGGCAGCTGCACCAATTGGAGCTTGAGCCACACGCAAGTGTGAGTAACGATCCAAGAGCGAGTCTTATCCGACACTATTCCGATGATATCCGGACGTCAGTCTGAGCGAGATTAGAATGGTCTCCAGCACCTTAAAACGGCAAGGCCCCAGGCGAGGATGGAATTACAGCGGAGCTTCTGAAAGCGGGTGGAAAACCGGTACTTGAAGTCCTTCAAGCTCTTTAATTCCGTCCCACATGGTGGCACTACACCGGAGGCGTGGAGCAAGGTGCAGGGTTCTTGTTCTTCAAGAAAGGCGACAACGCCTCTTGAAGAACTACAGACCGATTTTCTGAGCCGCGTCTACGTGCTGTTTTCGAGAGTCATTACGAACTGTCCGCACGCAGACTCGACGACTTCCAGCCTCCTGAACAAGTTGTTTCCGGTGTTTTTTAGCACCATAGACCATATATTCTTCGGCAAATTGTACAGAAGTCCGAGGACAATTTGCCACTATGTCTGGCGGCGTGGACTATGAGAAAGCTTTGATTCCGTCGAAATTTGGCGGTGCTGCAGTCCTTCAGCGGTGCCAAGTTGACTGTCGGTATATCGAAGCTGCTGTACAGTAGGGGCCGATGCTATCCGAGTACAGAACCAGAGTACAAAACCTATCCAACTGAGAGGTGTAAGACAGGGGACGTTATATCCCCGAAACTCTTCACCGCTGCATTGGAAGACGTTTTCAAGCTCTGGACTGGAAAGGATACGGCATTAACATCAATGGCGAGTACATCACTCACCTTCGATTTGCCGATGATAGTCCTTATGGCAGAATCGCTGGAGGACCTAAGCACTATGCTCAATGACCTCAATAGTGCCTCCCAACGGATAGGTCTTAAGATGAACATGGACAAAACAAAGATCATGTTTAATGTCCATGTCACACCTATGCCGGTAGTTGTTGGGAGCACTAAGCTCGAAGTTGTTGACGAATATGTTTACCTGGGACAAATAGTCCGACTAGGTAAGTCCAACTCGACCGAGAGTCAATCGACGGATTCAACTCGGCTGGGCAGCGTTCGGGAATTATGGCACATCTTCTCGTCAGGTATACCTCAAAACTTGAAAACGAGGCTGTACAACCAGCGTGTTGCCAGTGATGACCTACGGAACTGAGACGTGGTCCTTCACTGCTGGCCGGATGAGGAAGCTCGGTCAGCGAGCTATGGAGGAGGCTATGCTCGGGGTCTCACTGCGTGATAAACTTAGAAATGAGGATATCCGCAGTAGAACCAGAGTGACCGACATAGCCCAACAGATTAGTAAGCTGAAGTGGCAATGGCCGGCAGCATATCGAAGAACCGACAACCGATGGGGAAAAAGGTTTCGAGTGGCGGCCTCACCGGCGGACGAAGTGTAGGCGTCCCCACTAGATGGAGTGACACCTGGTAAGATGCAGGAAGTCGATGGATGCGGGTGGCTCAGGACCGTGCTTTGTATTCCTTGGGGAGGCCTATGTTCAGCAGTGGACTTGTGAAGGGCTGTAATGATGATGATGATGATGATTATAAGAAATCACAGAAACTTGCACCCTTTTAGTGAGAATCTTTATTCATTTCAATTCATAATAAACTCAAACAACTGATAACTTTTGCTCGCGTCAACAATCTCGTCAAAGTATCATATTTTTCAAGTATACCTTCTTAATTAAAATATTTTACTGTCTCGATGAAGTTACATTGTAAGTTACATTCAGGTAGGATCTGGGTGTGTGCTCTTACTCAGGAGGCTTATTATAGTGTTTAAATACATCCCCAAGTCATATTATGCTGAGACTTTTATTTTGATCTTGCTTGATAATCTATTTTGGAGCAATTTTTAGAAATGGCTAATTCAAGATTAAACTTGTACTATCAGAATATGGCCTTTTCAAGACTTTTTGTCCTAAAAGTCTTGAATTTAGACAAAACTTATTATGTACTGACCTGGATGTTATTACTATTACTGAAACATGGCTTCATGACAGTATCTACGATGGCGAGTTATGTGACGGCCGATACGATGTATTTAGAGTGGATCGAGATCTAGCTCCAGCGGAAAGGAGCCAGGCAATGAAATACTGTTCAGAAGCTGTGCAGATAGATCTTTTCGACTCACATTCCACAGAAATAATATTAGTAAAATACCTGCGCGCACGCTCTCATCACGTAATGATCTTTTTGTTGGCGGTTTATATACCTCCACATCCTATAAATATTCCATTAGATATTCATTACAGTCAATTTAATCGAGCACTTGCATAGTATGCACACCGATAGTCACTTTTTAGTGATTGGGGATTTTAATTTACCTTGTATCAAATGGGACCGAAATGGACCGCATCATACAAAATATGGTAGCGTAGACGTACAGAATGTTGGTGTTTTCCTTACGGAAAGTAAGTTTTTGAACCTGAATCAGTATAACATTTTTAAAAATCACGCCGGCAACACTCTTGATCTTGTATTTTCTAATTTGTCCTTAGAGATAAGTGTGTACACAACCGCTTTAAATTGGACATCGCTCATCCTCCATTTTATATTGATATTTTGACATCTCCATGCGACCGTTTAAAGAAATCGCTCCACCTCGATATCGCTTTAGAAAGGGCGACTATGAAAATATAATTGATTCTCTTAGTGTATGCAACTGGCGGGCACTTTTTCATTCACAAACAACAGAGAACGCCACTACCATTTTTTATACAACTATAAATAATATAATTCACAAACATATTCCACTAAGTAGTAAATATTCTAAAAATCACAAATATCCTGTATGGTACAGTCCGGCCCTGATTAAAATCATCAAAGAAAAGCTTAAAGCACACAAGCGCTGGAAAAATTTCACAATATGCTAGATTATGACGAATTTTGTTTATTACGTAAAGGCAAAAACGCGCAACGTTCGTGCTACGATATATATATGTTGCTAATAAAGTGCGCTAAAAAGAGTCCCAAAATTTTCTGGTCATATTTGAAATCCTTGCGACGCGTGTCCAATTACCCTAGTATATTAATATATAAAGACATAAGTTATACAGATGAAACTTCTATTTGTAACGCCTTTAACGAATTTTTCCGAAGTGTATTCGGCGCCCCATCTACTCCAGATCATCACAGTTCAGCAGAAAGTGTATCTTTAAACTCAATATCTCAAATCACCATATCTCATAGTTTAGTGGAAAATTATCTAAAATCTTTGGACATTAATAAAGGTGCTGGTTGCGATGGAATACCACCTATGTTCTGGGTCAAATGTTCAAAAGTTCTCATGTGCCTATTGCATATATTTTCAATTCTTCTTTAGGAAGGTGTCTTTCCTGATATATGGAAAGCTCTCATCGTACCCATTCATAAGAAAGGGTCTAAAACCCAAGTAGAAAATTACAGAGGTATCTCGATACTTAATACATTAGCAAGGTTTTAAAAAATTATTTATAGCAATATTTACCCCATAATAGCACAACAAATACCTGAGAATCAACACGGTTTCTTTAAAAGCGGTCGACTGTCACTAACCTGGCTTGTTTCTCAGAATACGTGATTAGTAATATGGAAAATGGTGGGCAGGTGGATGTGATCTACACGGACTTTGAGAAGGCGTTTGACGGGTAGATCACTCCATACTCTTAAACAAACTAGGGAAACTTGGCATACACGGGGATCTTCTAAGATGGATAGATTCTTACCTAAGTAAACGTTCCCAGGCGGTTGTGGTGGTGGATTCAGATCGGATTACACAGAAATACTCCGGTGTTCCCAAGGTTCGCATTTGGGACCTCTTCTACAATGCGTACATTTACGACTTGCCTAATTGTCTCATGCACTCTAAACATCTGATGTACGCAGACAAAAAGAAATACGTTTTTGAATTATTGTGATATATAAAATGTTAAAAGAATATTTCACTGTTAGATGAAGTGCTTAATTAAGATAATTGTGTAACAAAAATCAAAGACTTTTGCCAATCAATATTAATAAATACAAAATAAACAATATATTATGAAGGAAATAAAAACAAATTGCGACGAGTGTGCATTGTGTTTAGTACTGGCATATTAATTTTTATATGAAAAGCTAAAAAATATGAGCATAATATAGAAGAAGACGATGGGCAAGGAAATTTTTTGAGCGCCCTTGAAATAAGATTTTAAAAACGGCGGGAAATAAGATTGCATTTATTATGTTATTGACAAGAATAAAGCAATATTGCCATAATATTTTTGATAGGATACATATTATCAGTTCAGTTCGTTCAATAGAGAAACGGTTTCAAGAGGTGGCTCGTTAATATTAGCTAGTAAATTATTATCATGTAAGGAACGTAAAGATATTGTGAGCCTCTGTTGAGCGAACTGTAGAAATGGCTTGTTGAGTTTGAGCACCTCATTGTTGTGTGTGTCTACAGACCCCATGTTCTATATACAATACTTTTGAAAAATTATGGAGGAAGTTTTGTTGTTTAATAAACAGAATAAATCTGTTGTAATATGTGGAGACTTTAATATCAATCTCCTAGAAGCTTCCACCAATATTAAATTTAGATCATTGTTTAAACATATGGTCTTTTAATTTATTTTTAGAGCCAACGCGTATTACTGAATGTAGTAACATGTATAGATAACATTTTACAAATGTTAAGCCGTTGCATAAATGTATAATTCAAAAATTGAGTTCTGATCACTGTGGACAGTTAGTTTCGTTACCTTATGTTCACAAAAAGCAAGTAGATGAGAAAATTGTGTTTGTTCCTGTAAATGCTAGTCGCTTGGAGAAGTTTAGAAGTAACATAGTGAAGAAACTTCCATCACTTTCATACCAAAATGATCCTAATTTTTTATATGGAACAGTGTTTAAACTTATTTGCAATGAATTTGATAATATTTTTACTTTAAAACGTTCTCCTTGAACAGTCGGAAGGCTTTCAATGAATGGGCGACAGTAGGAGTCCATAAGAGAGACAAAGGTTATATGAACTTTACCATGAAAGGTCATATAACCTAGCGTCAATTTAGGAATATGTTAAAAATATTCAAAAATATTTAAAGAGTGTGCTCCAAAGCCAAGTCTTTGCATTTGAGAACAAATTAAGACGGCTTCTAATAAAATTAAATGACGTGGAGTATAATTAATAGTGAAACTGGTAAGGTCAACTCGCAATTCAAACTACCGGTTGAGTTTACAACAAATTAACGGAATCAGATCAGGATGTTGCAATGGTTTTGAGAAGTATTTTATGGATATTCCGATCTTAACCACTATGTCACTGAATTCTTCTCCTGCCGTCGCCGAATCATTATTAAACAAAATGTAAATGCGTGTACAAAGACATTTACATTTCATAAAATATCATCAAAAGATATTGTAAAATATTTTAAAACTATTGATGTTAAGAAAACTGCGGATCTGTGGGGCATTTCGTTAAAGTTATTATGTCTATAATCGATATAATCGCGCCTCAACTAGCTATTATTTTTAATACTAGTATCGAATATGGTGTGTTTCCTGATTTGATGAAGCATAGTAGTAAATCTTTATTTAAATCTGGTAGTACATTAGACCCCGCCAATTTTAGACCCATTTCTGTACTGCCAACACTAAGTAAAATTTTTGAAAAATTATTCTTGATCAAATGTTAATTTTTTAATGTTAATAATTTACTTCATAAAATCAATTCGGTTTCACAAGGGTCGCTCGACAACTGATGCTGGTGTTGAGCTGATTAAATATATTTTCAATGCATGGGAGAATTCACAGGATGCTTTGGTATATTCTGTGACCTATCCAAAGCCTTCGATTGTGTTCACCATGAAACATTAATCAGGAAACTACAAACACTACGGTGTAAGAAGTAATGCTCTTAAATTAATTGTTTCATAAGCAATAGAACTCAAAAAGTTGTCATTATTAGTATGAGCTCTTCCGGGTCGATAGTGCGAATGGGCGTGCCTCAAGGCTCAATTCTCGGCCCCTTTTGTTTCTTGTATATATTAATGACTTACCTTACATAGTAGGGGATAACCATAATATAGTATTATTTGTTGATGACACTTCATTAATTTTCAAATTAAAACGACAATTATTAAAATATGATGAAGTAAATAATGCTATATCTAAATTAGTAAATTGGTTTAATGTTAATAACTTGTAAATAGCACTAAAACGAAATGTAAAATAGTTCGTGACTCCAAATGTCAGACAATTAAATACTAATGTAATTTTAAATGGGGAGGAACTGAGTCTTGTCGATACCACCATTTTTCTTGAATAACACTAGACGCGAAGCTTCAATGGAGCCCCATATCAAAGTTAGCAAGCAGACTTAGTTCTGCAGCATATGCTGTAAAAAGATTAGAAATCTTACCAGTGTGAAACAGCTAGACTTGTTTTATTTTAGCTATTTCCATAGCATAATGTCCTATGGTATTTTGCTACACGCAACTGACACTGAAATTATATTTGTTTTACAGAAGCGGGCCATAAGAGCAATCTATGATTTAAAACCCAAAGAGTCGCTCAGACAAAAATTTAAGGAAATTAATATATTAACTTTGGCCTCTCAATACATTTATGAAAATGTAATGTACGTACACAAAAATAAAAGTAGTTATACAAAAATAAGTGATATTCATTCTGTAAATACTAGAACAAACACAAGCTAGTAGTACCAGTTACTCGACTCCACAGAGTCAGTAATTCATTCTTGAGGGCGATGTATACGCTTTTAACAAAATCCCAGAAAATATACAAAATTCGACCTGCTCAAAATTCAAAAACTTTATTAAACATAGTTTGTATAAAAGGGTTATTATAATGTTAAGGAATTTATGGATGATAATAACCCTGGAATGAGGTGTTCGCTGCCAGGCTGTTTCTAATTTGTTTGTGTGGTTAATTGTGTAATATACATGATTGTAAGCTGTTAAAAAAAAAGTCCCGCTGGGTTTCTTGCTGGTTCTTCCCAGGACAGAGGTTTTTTCGAACCAGTGGTAATTAGACAAAGAGTGACTTTCAATAAGTATTATTTATAATCTATATTGAATAAAATTTTCTGATTCTGATTCTGATTCTGATTATAATGTATATCATTAACTGAGCCGATAAAATCATATACTGGAATACGCACTTGCATGCTCCCTACCCATTAATTACTTATAAAATATTTTGTAACTTGTAGCGTCATCTTTTATTAAATAGCAGAACTAAATTTGTATCACAATGTTCAAGCGTTTACATGACGACTTTCTAGACAGCTTCATCTAGTTTACAGAAAGTTTGTTAGAGGGCTCTGTTTCTTGTTTAGCTTAAGCCTTGATAATTGTATGCTTGTCTTGCTGTATAAGGAAAAATACATAGGTACTTACATTTATACTTTAATAGATATTAAATACATACATTTTATATTATTTATTTATTTATTTGTACATATTACTAAGCTACATTTTTATTTCGAGAGAGCTTAGCGTGGATAGGAGAGCCCGTGCTAAGACAAAATTGTTCTTACTTTTTAATGAAAGTCTGTATAGTGCGTGTGTATTCTCTGTGTGGTTAGTGAATATATTAAATTTTGTCTTCTCATTTTTCTTTAGACAGTAAAGTCCACAAACATGCGTTGTAGGAACGCAGGTTCGAATCTCGGACAGTTAGCTTTACCGTATTTGGATGTTTGCCTATGTGATATTATAGGTAAAAGGTTTACCTGCATTTAGCTAATCTACGTACACCTTTTAGGATTCCGTACCCGAAGGTAACCAACGAGGCCCTATTACTAAGCTCCGCTGTCCGTCCGTCCGTCCGTCCGTCAGTCTGTCTGTCTGTCAGCGGGCTGTATCTCATGATCTGTATAGGTAGATGGCCGAAATTTTCACAGAATGTGTATTTCTTTGCCGCTATAACAACAAATAATAAAATTAAAATAAATAAAAATTAAAGGGGCTCCTCTACTAGAAACGTGTATTAGGATGGTATGGAACTTCTTCGCATGAGTCCGACTCGCACTTGGCCGGTTTTTTATTAAGCGATCCATGAGTGGCACATTAAAACTAATTAGACAATGAGGTGAAGCTTTTTGTAACAGAAGCATTTCAACGCAATTAAAATAAAAGTTTATCCGTTTCTAGAATATTAGGTAAATACACAAATAATAATTCGTCAGTGGTTTGCTCTTTAATTTTTTACACATTTTTTAACTCTTTTTAAAAAAAACTACTTTTAGAAATATCCGTAATTTGGTTTATTCATTTCTAAACTAATAATAATTTAATATAACTAATATTATAGAAAGAAATGTGAGCCCTTACTATATAACTTATTTACTTAACATATTACCTTCCCGGCTATAAAATCTGTCAAAATATTTCACCTTATTAAGTGGCGCCGCCTTGGTGGCAGAAAAGTCATTGATTAGCCCCCATTAGCCAAAATGTCCTCTTGCGTTCCAAATACATCATGTGTATACTTTTCTCTATTTCGCTGCTAATAATTGGATATACTTTCACGTGTCTTCTGTCTAGTTATTAGTGTGCCATTCTATATTACATTATTTATGTGTCCATTACTGTGCCGTTTGTGAACACTGAATGCTATGTAGGTAACCTATCTACACTTTATTACCTAAAATATCCTTGTATTTATCTATGTAAAACGACCCCACGATTTAGGAGAAATTTTTAATATAGGTTACGTTGGATTAAAAAAAATGCATGCACAAATACTGCCACAACTTTTTACTGTTGTTTTCCAAAGATTTATTTATTTTTAAATAACCCACATAATCCCGTGGGTGTCGTAAGAGGCGACAGAGGGAAACAATTCAGGAGATGGGCAGCAGCGTCTTCCTAATAACGAATAAAATATAAAAAATAAAAAACTGCGGTTGCCGACCCGCTTACCAAGCTTGGCAACTTTGCTAATTATCCCCCCTATGAGGCTATATATGGGGAAGGTCTATGTTCAGCAGTGGACTTAAGTAGGCTTTAACCGTAACGGTACATGATAATACTGTTCAATATAATTTTATAAGAATAATAAAACGTTGAAAAAATATTTTATGACATCTACAGAGCACGGAAAATTTTGCTATCGTACCTGCTTCTGGCGGCATTGCTTTTCCGTGCTCTGTGATCACACTGAATTTTTTCTGAAGTTTCTATGTAGTCGAAAATATAGAAGCAAGCATTTTAAAGAAATGATTGGTATTGAAATGAGTAATTTTTAGCTAACTTAAAAAAAGAATGTTTACAATTCAACTGCATGTTTTTTTTGTATGTATGTTACGCGATATCTTCACCAATTGTGGACCGGCAAAATAGTTGTTAAGTTTTTAATGTAACTAATTAGGCGAAATTCAAATTCCGATACTCCTAACTTCACTTAGAATCAAATTAAAGTCAAAAATTACTTTTAACAAAGGGTAAAAACAGACTTCAAAGAACAAAAAAAATATTTTTACATTCTGAAGTCGGGGTTTTAATTCTTCTATACATTCTATCCTAGCACCGACTTCGGATTGTGAAATTCTTTTATTCTTTTTTGTTGTTTGAAGTCATATTTTACTCTTTGTAATTTTAGAATAATAACGAGTTTTTTTTTTTATAGGATAAGAGTGACAAACGAGCATACAGTCCACCTGATGGTAAGTTGAATGTTTGGCCCATAGCATCTCCACCTATCCTTGATTAAGAGTCAAAATGCAGATGCGTTTTCCCCCTGAGGATAAAGATGAAATGCCTCGTTACCTGTACAAAGGGTCAACGGTTCTCTACACTCACCATACGAAACACAGCAGTGTTAAGCTGCTATTTTACGCTGGTATTCTGTGAGGTCCTTTCCTGGTCGAGCCGACTCATTAGTGCTACAACTATATCAGTAATAAAGTTGCATCATGGCGTTACCACGTAGAGTTATGTGAACAATTTTGGTTTAATAATTTATCTATTAAGGAGTAGCGCGTACAAAGTGCATAACATGCATGGATCGTAAACTCCAGTTTTATGAACGCAACGTCAGGTGCGCTTCAAATTGAAAAGTTTGCCACTACTATCAAATTTTGCTTGAAATAATTTTCAAGTTAATATTACACGACTGTGTCGACTCCCGTGTGGTGGCGGTTAAATATCCACTACCCAATATCGTCCCGTGAGTGTCGTAAGTGGCGACAATGGGAAATGGCAGAAATAGATTTTCCTTATTTTCTTTATTCTTAAAAAAACTTTACCTCCACACTAGCATTTTCTCTTATATCGTGAGGGCAGTTTATATCAGTTTATATCAATAAAGGAGACAATTTCTTTTTGTATGGAGAATGAGCCTACCACAAATTTTAGCGACACTTATTGAAATTCATGTAAATGTACACCTTATAATCTATGGATTACAATAGTGATATTAGTTGTACCGCACCTTAACGGGAATACTGAGAAATTATTAAATAAAATACGTATCTTACAATAACCTAAAAACCAAACTAAAAGCGATTTTCTAGTACTTTTCACCGGTATTATAAGTTAAAATAGTGCACTGTTCAATAATTAATACAAGGACAAACAATATAGGCCATACATACGTGTACTGGCTTGAGCGGGATCACTTTAGTACAGTTAACAACGTAAAATAGCAGTATTAAAACTTCATAAAGTGTAGTGATATTAACAATAACGCTATATTTAGCGAATCTATCTGTAAAGTAGAATGTGTGAAGAAAATTGGTTCACGGTCTCGTACTTGTTAAGGCAAATACTTGACTTGGTTTGACAAACGAACTTATTCGCCTGATAAATTATTTCTTCAACCAACTGCAAACAAAAAAAAAAACTACAGCTGCGTTGGCTACTCTGTGTACTATGATGGAATGCCCAATACCTGTAATTATACTGGCTCTATATATATTTCTATCATTATGCTATATTCTGGTCTGAAGGGTTATATATCATGCTAGCTGTTCCCCGCGACTTCGTTCGGGTGAAAATTATTACAATTGGATTTCATGGGTTTTAATTTTTTTGTAGGGTACCCTAATTCTTTTTCCAAAATAAAAGTAGCCTAAGTTACTCCTTTAAACATAACTATATATCTGCCAGTGATAGTCGATGATTTTATATATTTCGGAGATTAACAATCAATCAGACAGATAGACAAAATTAAAAAATAATTTTTTTTTATTACAAGTACCGTGGTTCTTGGCGGGAACTTGATCGGTGGCGGTTTGCTGCTCCTGTATTATTGTTTGAATAATGGTTTAAAGTGAATTTTGATATGTAAAAGTGGTGCGATTTTGTGTATTAAGTGTCTGCGCATGTGAACTATTAGTGGAAACGGTGAAACAAGTGCTCTGATGGTGATGTGATTCTCAAGATAAGGTGTCTGCTGTCTGCTGACTCAAGTTGCCGTCAAAATCTCCCAAGGGCTGCACAATGTGACTCATTAACATATTGTGAAGCAGTGCACTATGAAGGATAAATAAACATTTGGGGAAATTATAATAAACCGAATAAAAATACCTAAGACTTGGCTTAAAGGTCTAGATACCAGGCCATAAACTCAAAAAAAAAATACAAGTACCGTATTACTTTCATATGCATTTAGTAAAAGCCGTTATTTTGACATTACAAACAGACACTTCAATTTTATTTATTTGTGTACAAATAATTTTCCCTTCAGACCAAAACATAGCATTACACGCATTGCTGCTTGACGTCAGAAATAGGTAAGATAGTGGTACGAGCCCAGGTGGACTCCTAAATCATAAATCATAAATCTTTATTTCCAATAATCACGGTATAGTAAGATGTTACAACTTATTCAGTGCAGTCGTGTTTCGCTAACAATAGTGCATAGGATGTAAATTATAATTTTTATCTGTTCATATGACAATATTAATTATTTACTTTAAAAAACATCTTTTAAGTCATAAAAACATTCAGCATTTCATTTATTCATTCATTTTACATGGTAGAGCCATGCTGCAGCTATATCAGTAGTATAGTTGTAGCACGCGGGGGTCGGCTCCACCGGAGAAGGATCACGCTCTCATAGAATACCAGCGTAAAATAGCATCTTAACGCTGCTGTTTCGTATGGTGAGTGTAGAGAACCGGAGACCCCTTTTACTGGACACGAGGCATTCTATCTTAGTCCTCACGGATGACAACGCATCTGCATTTTGATTCGTAGTTGAGGATGGATGTAGATGTCTATGGACCACAGCAACTACTTACCATCAGATGGACTGTGTGCTCGTTTGTCACCCTTATCCTATAAAAAATCAGCTTTTAACCAACATAGAGCAACACAGGCCACCGGCGGACCAGAGGGGCGTAGCCATACGCCTGCGTATGGCTTCCCCTCTGTCAAAGTAAAGTTCACTCAATCCTGTGCATACAATAAAACTAGTTGCAACCGCACTGCTCACGAGACTTTGAATGCCGAATCGTTTAGTTTTTTGCTGCAAATGGAGATCTGCCACGTCAATTTATAAAAAGATTTTTAGGCCTTTGATTTACAAGTAATTTCTAATCACATTATTGCTATTTACTTCTTTTTAAACTTCAAAATTACAATAATAACAGTCGGGTTGTTTTATATTTGTTTACTAACACAGGTCGCTCGCCCTTATACAATATACGGATCGGTCTAGCGACCGATCCGAGTCTGTACCCGGGTTGTAACTGTCTGTAAAAACGCTATGGCTACTCCCCTCTGTTCCGCCGGTGGTCCGTGTTGCTCTATGTTAACCAATTATAAAATGTTTTATATAATGTTTCGCTTAATAATTTAAATTTTGTCAACAGCAGTATCAATTGCTCAGATCATTTCCAGACCTCTGACTTTCAAGTGTTGGCGAGCAATAGAAGGCGATTGAACGAGGGCACCAAGCCAACTTTAATACCATACTGTATTATTGTTCCGTAAACTTTTTTTACATCATGGATAAGGCAAACTAGCGTACAGTAAACCTGATGGTAGTAAACTGTGGCCCATGAATATTTACGATCTCAAGGCCAACAAACTGCTACGGATTGAAAATGCGTCGCCAACCCTGAGGACTAAGATGTAATGTTCCGTGCCACCCGTAAAATGTTGAATATGTAGTATAGTTTAGTATGTGGTTAGTCATAGTTGTGAGATGAAGTTTAGATTTCTCTACTTCAAAAAATATACAATGTAAAATCTAATTTTCCAGAGCCATCAATTATCATTTTCTCTACCAGATGACAGACTATAATCATAAGATGCCATTAGTGCCATTCTCACTATTCCTGATTCGTTGACATCTGCATGTACAACATCAACTCCTCCACGTTAAATAGTTAAAAATAATAGTTTACTGTAGATAATATGTCTGATTAAAATAAATAGGTAAAGGTCATAAAACTACGCATCTGCATTTTGGATAGAAGATAAATGTAGATGTCTATGGGCCACAGCATCCACTTACAATCAGGTGGACTGTGCCCTCGTTTGTCACCCTTATTCTATAAAAAATACTACTATTTATTACGAAACGACTATATTTTATTTATGAAATTACTTGTCGATAGCGTAGCTGTAAGTTATACTTGAGATTCATTGGAAATATCATAAACTTTCAATTTTATGAAGCAAACAGATAACCGTAAATTAAAACCATTTATGGAACTTCTGACATTATTCTTTCTCGTGTATATTTAGCTTATTAAAAATGAAAAACAAAATTGGAACTGTGTATAATTGTCTGTTATTTGAATGTGTGATATAAATAAAACAAAGGTTAGTGCAAGCGACTTACGTTTTCCTTGAAGCATTTAATAAATATTTGATTGAATTATTTATTAAATTGCTTTAATATTTCAATGTTAGACGAAGTGCTTAATTAATTAAATTATGTAACAAAAATCAAAGAAAATCACTTTTGCCATTCATTATTGTAAAATAAACATAAACAATATATAATAAAAGAAATAAAACAAATTGCGACGAGTATTCATTGTGTTTGGTACTGGTATATTTATTTTTGTATGAGACGCTAAAAAATATGAGAATAATATAGAAGAAGACGATGGGTAAGAAAATTTTTTGAGGACCCTTGAAATAAGAATTTAAAAGCGGCGGGAAATAAGATTGGATTTATTTTTTAATTGACAAGGATATATCGAAATTGCAATAATATATATTAAAGTTACATATTGTATATTATTAAAATCGTATACTGGAATACCCATTTGCATGCTCCCTAACCATTAATTACTTATAAAAAGTTCATAATTTTCTTTTATTTTAACTTGTAGCGTCATCTTTTATTGAATAGCAGAACTAAATTTGTATTACGCTATGTTCAAGCTGTTTATGTGACGACTTTCTAGATTACTTCATCTAGTTTACAAAAAGTTTGTTAGAGGGCTCTGTTTCTTGTTTAGCTTAAGTCTTGATAATTATATGCTAGTCTTACTGTATGACAAAATACTTACATAGGTACTTACTTTTATAGTTTCATACATATTGAATACATACATATTATATTATTTATTTATTTATTTCCACATATTAATATGCTACATGTTTTTATTTCGAGAGAGCTTAACGTCGATAAGAGAGCCCGTGCTAAAGCGTCTTATACATGGTCCATCTTGCTGTACGTCCCGCCAAGATCATGCACGACTCACGATGCAAAACGAAAATGAGTAGGCATGACGTACGTCAATAATTAGGTACATCAAGCCTATTCATTGTATTTTTGCGTCGTGCGTCGTACATGGCTTTGGTGGTACGTACGGCAAGATGGGCTATGTATAAGACGTTTAAGACAAAAATGTTCTTACTTTTTAATTAAAGTCTGTATAGTGCGTGTGTATTGTCTGTGTGGTTAGTGAATATATTACATTTTGTATTCTCATTTTTCTTTAGCCAGTAAAGTCCACAAACATACGTTTTAGGGACGCAGGTTCGAATCTCGGATAGTTAGCTTTTCCATATTTGGATGTGTAATAGTGGTGAATGGGTCCACTATTAACAGACTTCAAGTGGTCTAGGAGCGGAGGAATGAAACTATTTTTCTTGATATGCCTTACTATGTGCAGTCGAATGAAGGTGTTTATTTAGTGAACCCTGCCTATATTTATATTCCCGGCTACATCCTTAGTTTACCAATAGTAATATCTTTTATTTACTTAGCCAATTAGAATTTATACATTTTGACCAATGAAGATTAATCAATAAAATATTATGTACAACTATTATCTGTCGCGCTCCATTTGCCGGCGTAAGACTCGTGGATAGCTTCTCGTAGCTGCGTTGCTGGACGGGGCTATATAAGTGATGCAGACCGACGCGCGCGCGTAATCGGCGAGCGGCGGCGGCGTGGACACATCTCCGGAACAGCAAGAAGAAGCGAAGCTACGGCGTTGAAGAAACGGCTTGAAAATGGTCGACGGATTCATGAAGATAGCCGGCGTGTGAAGACGATGCGGCGCTGATGATATTTGCGGCTGTTTCTTGTTTCTATATTAGAACGTTAAATATATACGTCAAATTATCTCGCATCGATATGCAGTCCGCAGTATCTCAGTAGCCGGGGGTTATTTGTAAATAAATGTTTTCTTCAGACCTTCACCTTCTGCGTTATGGTAGCAGCAGGGTAACATTATTTATTACCGTTTAGGGTTGATTAGCCTGGCTGCTACATCACTCTCCCCCTAGCGAAAGCGTACCGGAGGCTTGACGACTCGCCCATGGCTCGTGATTTTTAAAATAGGTTTCATCTGGGTTGATGTAGGTGATGGGTTTTCAAGCTTTCTCGCTGGTGGTTGAGATGATGATGATGATGATGATGAATCCTCTGAAGTATCCTCGTTAATAAAATAGGCAGGCTTTAGTCGGTCGATCGATATAATTGTAGATTTTCTTCCGGGTATTTGTAATTTAAAAGTCTTGCTATTTCGCTCTAATACTTTATACGGTCCATCGTAGGTAGGTTGAAATTGTTTCTTCACTGCGTCGTTTCTTATAAAAACTTGCTTGCATGTTTCAAATCTTGATGAATGAATACTGATTTATTATTTCCGTGTGATGATGTGCGTTTCGACGATAAGACTTTGTTGATTGATTCTCGAAGTTGAGTTACAAAATCGTAATTCATTTCTTGATTATTTGACGATGTTGAAGTGAAGAAGTCACACGGTAGTCTTATGCTGCAGCCATAGGTTAGCTGAGCGGCGCTAAGACTAGTGTCTGCACTAGTCTTAGCGCCGCTCGCACAGTAGTAGCACTGTAGGTAGCTCGTCAATCCACTTTGCATGTTGAGATAAACGAGTTTTGAGTGCGGTCTTCAATGTACGATGCCATCGTTCGACTATTCCATTTGATTGAGGATGGTATGCCGTTGTACGTGTCTTCTGTATTCCCATAGTTTGAAGAAGTTTGAGGAATAGGTTGCTTTCGAAGTTTCTTCCTCGATCCGTTGTGATGGTTTTAGGTGATCCGAAACGAGTAATCCAATTTTCATGAATTATCTTCGCGACGGATTCAGCTGATGTATCATCGGTAGGTATTGCTTCTGGCCATCTTGTTGTTCTGTCGATCATTGTTACGAGGTAACGATGTCCTTGCGGTGAAGTAGGTAATGGTCCAACGATGTCAACGTGCAGGTGTTCGAATCTCTCCGTAGGTGGAAATGAATCTAGGCTGCTTGATGTATGCCTTTGTACTTTGCATTTTTGACATTGAATGCGTTGCTTCGCCCAGTTGCCAACATCCACTTGTATTGAAGGCCAAAAGAATTTTCCAGTGATGAGTTTTCTGGTTGCTCTAACACCTGGATGACTTATGTTGTGCAGTGCATTGAAGACTTCGCGACGACATTCTTCTGGTAGGTATGGTCGCATGGTTGACGTTGAGGCTTCGCAGTAGATAGGTAGATGCGCCATTGGCATTGTAACTTGCTTGATGGTCAAGTTACTTTGCTTCGATAGATGTTTGATGTTGTCGCTATCTCTGTCTTGTGCTTCGGCAATCTTGTGATAGTCGATTGATGTAGGCACGTTACACTGTCGATTGGTATGCGACCGAGTGCGTCGGCGACTATGTTGTCCTTCCCACTGATGTGACGTATGTCGGTCGTGAATTCGCTTATGAAAATGAGTTGTCTTGCTCGTCGGTGTTTGATGATGATGGTTTCTTCTGAAGTACATATGTTAATGGCTTGTGGTTGGTAAAAACGATCAGGTTTCGAGCCTCGAACGTTTTTTTGAAGTGCTTGATAGCCATGTAGATAGCGAGTAACTCTCGGTCGAATGTACTGTAGTTACGTTGAGTATCGGAGAATTTCTTCGAAAAATAGCCAAGTGGTTGCCATTTCCATTGATGTATTGTTGAGTACAGCGCCTGCTGAGATCGGACGCGTCGCTGAAGATAGCAAGGTTGCTTCGTGTGATGGGTGAGCGAGCAAAGCTGCATTTTGGATCGCAACTTTACAAGCTTCAAATGCCTTCGTGGCTTCATCGTTCCATCCGATTGTCGTTTTATCTTTTTTCTTCGTGTTGTGAAGGTAAGCGTGAAGTGGTGCTTGGATTTCAGCGGCTTTAGGAATGTGTTCTCTGTAAAAATTAATCATCCCAAGAAAACGCCTTAGTTCTTCGATTGTTTTAGGTTTTGCATAATCGATGATTGCTCTGACTTTTTCAGTAGGCGGTTTGATTCCTTCCTTGCTGACGGTGAAACCAAGAAATTGAACTTCTTGTTGTCCAAATATACATTTCGAAGGGTTGATTGTGATTCCATTGTCTTCTAATCGCTGTAGCACGGTGCGTAGATGGGTTTCGTGCGTTTCTTTATCAGGGCTTGCAACAAGGAGATCATCAATGAATGCGAAAATGAAATCCAGTCCATGAAGTACTTCGTGTATGAATCTTTGAAAGGTTTGACCAGCGTTCTTCAGTCCTGGAGTCATTCTTGGGAATTCGAATAATCCCATTGGAGTAATTATTGCTGTCTTCTCTATGTCTTCATCACGTACTTTTATTTGTTGGTAAGCTCGGTTGAGATCGATGGTGGAGAATATAGTCTTGTCTGACAATTGATGAGTGAAATCCTTGACTCGCGGTATTGGGTAGCGGTCAGGAGTGGTAATAGAATTCAGTCTTCTGTAATCTCCACAAACTCGTAATTCTCCATTCTTCTTCGGTACAACGTGAAGTGGTGATGACCAAGGGCTTTGCTTGACGGCATATTCCTTGCTCGATCATGTTTTCGAATTCCTTTCGAACTTGCTCGTATCGGTGTGGTGCGATTGACGTGCACGGCAATGAAGTGGTGGTCCATTGGTTTCGATGAAATGCTCAACGTTGTGCTTCGGTGTTAATTTCGTTGAAGTTATTCTTGTGATTCCAGGATATTCTTCAAGGATCTTGTGATACGATTGTTGAACGTCTATGCTTCTTATTGTGGGCTGATTGGTTGCTTGGACGAAAGACTGAGATGTAAGATTGGTTTTCCGTCGATGATTCTTCTATTTTGATGTCGACGATCAACTGGTGATGTTGAAGAAAATCAGCACCGATGATTGGTTTGTTGACTTTAGCGACGATAAATCTCCATTTGAATGGTCGGCGTAGGTTTAAATCTAGTTCCATTGTTTTTCTCCATATGTAGGAATCACCGTATTGTTTGCTGCGTAGAGTTGAAAATCCAGTGGCTTCATCTTCTGTCTTTGACTCGGCGGTAAACTGAGATATTCGCTCCGGTGTCGATAGGAAGGTAAGCTTGCTTTTTTATCGGTGACAAAAGACGGTAGGATTTTTCTGTTACGCTGGATCCCGTCGCATCAAGCGTATTAGTTAGTTTTCGACTTCATATTTTCATTTTTGAATGTACACGGTGTTGTGAATTTTCTTGAATCGGAACCGAAACGTCGATGATAGTAGCAGTAAGGGATCTTGTTCTTGAGCTTGTTCGACTTCTACTTGCAGAGCGGTTGCGACGAAAAGGTGATCTTCGGTGTTGCTGATTGCGCTGGTTGTACTGTTGCTGGTAACAGGTTTGATGCTGGGAAGCTTTGAGCGCGGCGACTTCGAATGATAGCTTCAATTTCTTCGAGAAGAAACTGGGTATCATTGGCCTTGGTTGAAGTGCCTTCGATCATCGATATGTGAGCTACTGCTGTTTTCGATCATCTTGTCCGCCAGGTGCCAGTTCGTCGAGCTTCGTCTGCGTGCTGAATGTTTCACTCACTGCTAGTACCGATCGAACATGTGGGGGTAGGTGGTTTACCCACATTAGCCGTAGCGTAGAATCTGGGACTTTATCTCGCGCCAAAGTACGCATTCTGCGTAGGAGTTGTGTGGGCTTCTGCTCTCCAAGTTCTATTTCTGATAGAAGTTTCTGTAGCAGGCGACTGTCGGATTCTTCATATGCAGAGATCAGACGATCCTTCAGCGAATTATACTGGTCGGATGCCGGTGGGTTGTACAACAGGTCCGAAATATGTTCGATGTCTTGTTTCTCAAGTTGGGCGATCACCATCTGTGCTAGTTGCGCTTGACTCTTCTTTAAATCATTCGTTGCGGCTTCAAAACTGAAGAACCAAAGTCGGGGTTTATCTCTCCAGAATGGTGGTATTCTCAACGATAGAGATATACCGGCGATTTCTTGTTCCTTGGCCGGGTTTGATGTATATGCGTCGGAGTTCTTTTTGGTCCGATCAAAAATTAAAAAAAAAAATAATATTCAAAAAACTAAAGGTAGCCGGGCTAACTATGACATTGGGACGTCAAACACCTCAGTCCCCCCGTAACCATGGGTGCTGTAAAGCACCCGAAACGTCGGGAATCAAAATTAGTAAAATTAAACGCGATAAAATCCGTAAAAATAGTTTTATTCAATGTGTAGTGTTCGCGTAAATATAAGAAATCATTATTCATATTTTAGTTGTTAATTTCTCAGTATTCCCGTTAATATGTGGTAAAACTAATATTACTATTGTAATCTATAGATTATAAGGAATAAATCTACATGTATTTCAATAAGTGGCTTTAATTCTTCTATACACTCTATTCTAGCACCGACTTCAGAATGTGAAATTATTTTATTCTTTTTTGATCTTTGATGTCGGCTTTTAATTTTCAACTGACTTCAAACAAAGAACGAGTTTCTCAATTCGACTTTTTTTTTTTTATTTGTGTTACCTCAGAACTTTTTTCTATGTAAACCGATTTTTATGATTTTTTTTATTTAAAAGCTGGTGCTTCTCATGTGGTCCCATATAAATATGATCAAGCTCTGACTAATAGTTTTTGAGTTATCCTTAATAATGCGTATTTTATTGACTTCGACTACATTGATGATGTTCTCATTTTATTTATATTGAAGTAGGTTGTATAAATTTTTAATTTTATCTCTTATTATTGTAATTTATGTATAATAATGAGTTATGTGAATATTTTTGGTTTAATAAAAAATTTTCTATTAAGGAGTAGCACGTGCAAAATGCATAACATACACACATCGTAAAGTCCAGTTTTATGGACGCAACGTCAGGTGCGCTTCAAATTGAAAAGTTTGCCACTACTATCAAATTTTGCTTGAAATAATTTTCAAGTTAATATTATGCGACTGTGTCGACTCCCGTGTGGTGGCGGTGGAATATCCACTACCCAATATCATCCTGTAAGTGTCGTAAGAGGCGACAATGGGAAATGGCAGAAAAATAATATGCCTACCGATAGATTTTATTTATTTTCTTTATTCTTAGAAAAACCTTACCTCCACACTAGGATTTTCTCCTGTATCGTGGGGGCAGTTTACATCAATCATTCATCATTACAGCCCTTCACAAGTCCACTGCTGAACATAGGCCTCCCCCACAGAATGCCACAAAGCACGGTCCCGAGCCACCTGCATCCATTGACTTCCTGCATGTCTTACCAGGTCGTCACTCCATCTAGTGGGGACGCCTCACTTCCGCCTGCCGGTACGAGGCTGCCACTCGAAAACCTTTCCCCAACGGTTGTTGGTTCTTCGAGCTATGGCCGGCCCATTGCCACTTCAGCTTACTAATCCTTTGGGCTATGTCGGTTACTCTGGTTCTACTGCGGATATCCTCATTTCTAAGTTTATCACGCAGAGAAACCCCGAGCATAGCCCTCTCCATAGTTCGTTGAGCGACCTTGAGCTTCCTCATACGGCCAGTAGTGAAGAACCACGTCTCAGTTCCATATGTCATCACTGGCAACACGCACTGGTTGTACAATTTAGTTTTGAGGTTTTGAGGTATGCCTGACGAGAAGATGGGTCGTAATGATGATGAATGATGATGATGATGAATTCGTCGATTGACCTCTCGGTCGAAGTTGGACTTACCTAGTCGGATTATTTGTCCCAGGTAAACATATTCATCAACAACTTCGAGCTTAGTGCTCCCAACAACTACCGGCATAAGTGTGACATGGACATTAAACATGATTTTTGTTTTGTCCATGTTCATCTTGAGACCTATCCGTTGGGAGACACTATTGAGGTCCATATGAATATACCCCCCAAAGAAGAAAGAAAGTTTACATCAATAAAGAAGACAATTTCTTTTTGTATGCAGAATGAGCCTACCACAAATTTTAACCACACTTAATTCCTTATAATCTATAGATTACGATAATAATATGAGTTTCACCGCATATTAACAGGAATACTGAGAAATTAACAATTAAAATATGAATTTTTAAAGAAAAAAAGAAAATAACCGGCCAAGAGCGAGTCGGACTCGCGCATGAAGGGTTCCGTACCATCGTAATACACGTTTCTATTAGGGGAGCTCCTTTAATTTTTATTTATTTTTATTTTATTATTTGTTGTTATAGGGCAACGGAAATACACATTCTGTGAAAATTTCAACTCTACACATTTTGCGGATCATGAGATACAGCCAGCTGACTGACAGAAGGACGGACCGACGGACGGACAGCGATGGCTAACCAACAGGATCCTATTACAATAGGGTCCTGTTGGTTACCCTTCAGGTACGGAACCTAAAGAATCTTATAATAACCTAAAATCAAACTAAGAGCGATTATCTAGTACTTTTCACCAGTATTATAAGTTGAAATAGTGCAATGTTCAATAATTTATTGGCAGCTGAATTAAGTAAGTGGCGCAAAGATGATTGAGAGATGATTACATATTTGTGTCATTTGCTGTAGAGACTATCGGTCCGTGGCGTCAACGTGAAGTTCCTAAAGCACTGTATCCGCGACTTGCCGTCGCTGCTGGTGATAAGAGGCTGGCTTTTTCTGGCCCAAAGGTTAAGTATTGCCATTCAGCGAGGAAACGCAGCCAGCGGTCTTGGCACGATACCACGGTGAGTAGGACTTTATGAGAATTAAAATTTTAATTTTAGTTTATCTTTTTATAGGTTTTTAAATATTGCGTGTAACCTTTTAGTTAGATTTAATATTTTACATTTTTACAATTAGTTGTTAGTAATTGGTTTATTAATATTTAAATAAATCTAAATTAATACAAGAACAAACAATATAGGTCATACAAATACTTGTTCCGTGCGGGATTCAAAACCGCGGCCCATAGCGTTGCAGCTCAATGCTATAGAGCCGTCTGATATCGATGGTGATTTGAAGATATCGTTAACTTTAAACGTTTAAAACTCAGACCGGTTATGATCCAAAGCGTCAAAGATGCGAGACGTCTGATTCTACGATTGTCAATCCGTATACATGTCAATGATAAATAAGAAATAGCATGTAGTTGCGGTGTAAGAATATCCAGTACACCATATCGAACCGTGTCATAAGAGACGACTGAGGAAAACTGCAACAGGATATGGGCCGTAACATCTTCCTGGTAACAAATTAAAATTATAAAAATCTGCGGTTGCCAACTCGTCTGCCAAGCGTGACAATTATGGCAAACATCTTTGCTATTAGGCAATCTTTAGGGGAGGACTATGTTTAAGAGTGGTCTTGTATAATCCCATAATATAACCATCCGGCTTAAAAGAAGAATTATCTATGGTAAGGGCAGCGTACCTGATTTTCCAAATCTGCAGTCTATGATCTCTTAACTACAATGTA
Organism: Parnassius orleans; assembly: GCA_029286625.1. NCBI lineage: Eukaryota > Metazoa > Arthropoda > Insecta > Lepidoptera > Papilionidae > Parnassius > Parnassius orleans. Next base: position 97,156 of record JAGSMP010000568.1, read on the forward strand.
AACAGAGGTATGGATTCAGTCGATACGTAATAAAATTTATTTCTTAAGTTTTTATATCAGGGAAATTACATTAAATCATCCATCCATTACAGCCTTTAAAAGTCCACTGCTGAACATAGGCCTTCCCCATAGATTACTTCATAGGGAGGATTTTGCAATAGTTAACACACTTGGCGGGTGGGTTGTCAACCGCAGTCTTTAGGGTTCCGTGCCCGAAGGGTACCCAACGGGACCCTATAATTAAGCCTCCCCTGTCCATCCGTCTGTCTGTCAGCGGGCTGTATCACGTGATAGGTAGACAGTAAAAATTTTCACAGAACGTGTATTTCTGTTGCAGCTATAACAACAAATAATAAAAATAAAAATAAATTAAAATTAAGAAACGTGTTTTACGGTGGCACGGAACCCTTCACACGGGAGTGCGACTCGCACTTGGCCGGTTTTAAATTATTTTGAGTTGATATCAGGAAGATGCTGCTGTTCATCACCTGTTTCAAATAAATTATTTTAACGCAAAAATAATTGAATCGAAAGAAACAAGACTACATAAACTAGTGAAGTGATTCCTTAGTAAGTGTGGTTGTTTATGAAGAGTATGCTCATGCGTAATTTATTAGCAACAAAAGGACATTGGCCCTTAATTTTATGAGATTATTTATACGTATATATTTCAGCTAACAAGCTGACGCTTCTAGACAGACACCTCACGCTTTCAAAGTTAGTGTTAATGTAATTAATCTTTAATAATGAATTTGGATATAAAGTTTTCGAGTTTGTAGATATAATTAAATATATATTTGTATAGACAGACAAAATTACGTACTAAGTTATTAGAATTGACAAACAAATGGTAGGGCTGTAATGTCCTCCAGATCGAATTTCGGTCACGGCGGCCAGTCTCAACTGAGACTAGCCATCTGCATAAGGTAGGATTATAGTGCCCGAGTCTATGCGAAAGCACAGGTGCAATCTCAAGGGAATACCTTACTCTTATAGTCCGATGGGTCGGTAACCCTACATGGCCGGAGAGAGACCAGGCGCAGGACCAACGGCTTTACGTGCTTTCCGAGGTGCGGGGGTCAAACAACGCCAAATTCATGATTCCGGGCATCTACTGAGAATTTCTTGATAGGAAAACTCAATAACTGATTTTTGACCCGACCCGGGATTCAAACCCGGGACTTCATGTTCAGCAGCCACGTTAACGATCACGAGACCAACGACACAGTTAACGAGGTATATATGCGGTTCCAGTCAAAAAGTGCGCGTCTGGCAGGTGTGTTACATTTGAGACTATGTCACAGTGAAAACTAAATCAATGTTGTTCTAATTTATATAAAAGTCTAAAATAGACATGGATATGAAAATTTATAAGTTAATTTTAAAGTTAAGATCATCCACGAAGATTCTTTCCGACGTGTCAAAACTCCAAAATGGCCAGCAAGATAAAGTTGTCTCTTTGTCTGATTGATGACGTAACACCCTTCTCATCTTTATTAACCAGGTAAAACTTTAATAAGTGCCGACTGATATTTTTTTTATAGTATGAGGGTGACAACTTGCACCCTGTCCACGGGATGGTAAGTGAATGCTGTGATCCATAGACATCTACACTTATCCTCAATCAAGTATCAAAATGCAGATCCTTAATCACCATTGAGAACTAAGATGGAGTGCCTTGTTTCTAGTAAAAAGTACAATCCTCACCATACGAAACACAGTTTTACGCTGGTATTCTGTGAGAGCGTGGTCCTGCCCCGATCAAGCCAACCCATTCGTGCTACAACCATGATATAGCTGCAGCGTGGATCGAACACGTTTCTACGTGGTAGAGCCATGCTGCAGGTATATTTATAATATAGTTGTAGCACGAATGGGTCGGCTCGACCGGGGAAGGACCACGCTCTCCTGAATACCAGCGTAAAATTAACAATGCTGCTGTGTCGTATGGTGAGTGTAGAGAACCGGAGACCCTTTTTACTGGAAAAGAGGCATTCCATCTTAGTCCTCAAGGCTAACAACGCATCTGCATTTTGATTCACAAACGAGGATAGATGTAGATGTCTATGGGCCACAGCAACCACTTACCATCAGGTGGACTGTATGCTCGTTTGTCACCCTATTTCTATTTAAAAAAAAACCTATATATGATAACAGGGTACATTTAATAAGATTAAGTTTAAATTAGAAAAGAAAACTGTCTTTCATAGAGCTTTGACAACGCCGTTGTATGGAGATTTATATGCAAGAAATAAAGCCTACGTCTTATTTGTTAGGTGCTATAAAAAATTCATTTGCTCAGTCACTGTCTGCATACGCAAAGTTTCCTACGTGATACAGCGACAAAACTGGAAGAATACGAGACTTCACTATTATTTTTGAATCTTACAGTAAATAACAAACATGGCTTCACGAGCCGAATATAAAGTTGTTTTTAGCGCTATTCTATTGTACAAAATGGGAAAAGGACAGTCAAATAAGAAAAGTTAGTATTGTTATAGCTTTCGAGAATTATACTTTGGCTTAAGAAGAAACGTGCAACACAATTTCATATCTGTTAATAAAGTATCAGAAAAGTAAAAACGATGGGAACAATTTCATTGAAGACGATTTCTCATGTATGTATGGTTCGTTTTGATTTTAATCGTAATTTTCGACAGCGTACTTTATTTATATCTGCAAGCTTACTTTCGAAATTAATTTTTTATTCTATTGAGTTTTCGATTCGAACTCACTTTGTTATATTTTAATTTATTAACTGCAATTTGTTTAAGAATTTACTGACGTGAGTTCGTGGGAATGTGATTTATATATCTGGCACAAGCATTTTGGATCCTCTGAATTATTTGGTTTTCAAGACTAGCCTTGGTCCGTATACATAAAAAATACAGTCGGGTGTATCTTAAAGTTTTTTTGTCATACTGCAGGACAGTTTGTAGGCAAATACCACTCTCACATCCTATGTACCTACTGTAATATTAATATGTTAAACTTGAAATTTAACTTAAAATATAAAACATTAACTTTAACTTACTATAACTATAATTTTAACAACCTAATACGCGTTCTACACTGAAAATTAAACTTATTATTAATAAGCGACCCGCCCCTTCGCCTCGTAGGATGTATAAATGTGGTGTTTTTAAAATAGTGATTTATAACCAATTAATTTGTAAATTTTTCGATTTCACAAAATAAATACTCCAAGTTTTCGGGATAAAATATAGCCTTAATGTGTCAGCCGACCCCGTGTGCCCATTTGGAAAGTAATCACGATTCATTATTAAATTAAAAAGTAAATCTTTGAACAACATAGATTAAAGACAAGGCCGTAATCTAACGTTTTCAAACGTTTCCGAATTGAACGTTTTCGATTGTTTTAACCTGTTTTTGTTTTGCCGCGTAAAAAGAGGTCGATATTAAAAAGTTTGTTGTATGAAAAAAATGTATTGAGAGGTGTGATTTTTAATCTATTTTGATATAATGTTGTATTTTTATGCAATACCTTTTTATATAATGGTTTAATTACATAATCCTTAACCTTTATGTACAAAAACCGGCAAAATTACGTCACACAACTTTGAAATGAGATTGATAATATTATAAAAATAGAATTTAACATTTGCAAATTGGAATTAAATAGCTTAATTCATAACAAATCAATGCGTATAAGTTTTATATATAGCTGGCATACAAAATTAAAAAGATATCATTGTTTACGTTAGCGCCTACCGGTATCGTGCGACCTCCCGAACGGCCCCTGTCACTTAAAGCGTAAAAACATAAAATGGCCGGACACATGAGGGGTTATAATAGTTATACCATATTGGCGCCAGAAACTCCTTTCAATGCTAGTCGGATGCAGCATATGAAGTTGTGCATATGGCATCAATCAATTTCTGAAATAAGTATTTTCGAAATACCTATTCTCTAAATTGATTTCGAATTCAATTTGGTATTCTTTGCTTTGTCACTATTTCTTTATTATTTTTAATAACCAAACCACCGAAGCATTTATTTTTTAATCTTGGTCAGACGTCTTGCTAACCACACTTTTCTCTTATTACGAGTACAAACATTTCTCACACTGTTCTACAAAGCCAAGCCTAACATACTCCTTAATGATCGCATTTCTACAGCACTTATTATGATTTCTTGCTTCTTCTGCCACACTCTAATCTTTAATACCATACCTAAAGGTAGTGACAAACAGCATTGTGAATTGACATACGTGCCTTTTTTGATATATTCTGACTTTCCATAATAGAGTAAAGGGCCTCATCTACTTTACGTCCTGCATTTACTCGTTGTTCTATATCCTTGTCATGTCTACCATCCCCGCTAATTATACATTCTAAATACACAAACTCATCCACTTGCTCAACCAACTCGCCTTCTATTCTTATTTCACTTATTGCTTTACTTTCTTCTCTTTCAAAACCAATCACTTACGTCTTACTTGCGTTCACTTCTCATTCCTATTTCTTTACCTGTTCATTAACGTAATCATCATTTGCAACTCATTTGCCGGAGACCCAAATATGATTTGATCGCAGGTGTACAAAAGGCATTTGACAGTGAACTCACCTGTTCTTAACCCCAATACAAATTTCAAAGTATTCAAACTACTGTACGTAAATAGAACAATAAAAATAATAATGTCTTACAAATCAAATTTCAATCGAGATGGCCATTCTCAACGGAAACTTGCTATCTTCGCAGGACAGGATTATAGTGCTTGAGTGTATGCGTAAGCTTAAGTGCACTCTCTATTCCCTTTATCTCCTTGCTCTCGTAGTCCGATGGGACGGTTATCCTGCACAACCGCAGATAGCTCAGGCGCTGGACCAACGGTTATACGTGCATTCCGAGGCATGGGGTGAAACACAACTTCTTGAATCCGGGCTGCTACTCAGAATTTATTGACGGAAAAATCCAATAACTGATTGTGGCCCGACTCAGGCTTATGAACAACGAGGCGATTGCAATCCGAATAAACAGTCACGATGAAGCGTCACAAACAAATCATATGTATAGAGATAATTTATACCTTATTTAAGTTTTTTGCTCGCTTGTCACATTTATTCTAAGTGTGATAAGCGAGCACCTGATGATACCTCAATCAAAATACAGATGCGTAATAACCCCCGAGGACTATGATGTAATATAAAAGTAAAAGATGTAAAAGGGGTCTCCGGTTCTCAAAAATCACCACACAAAACACAGCAGCATTGAGCTGTTATTTTACGCGGGCATTCTTTGAGAGCGTGGTCCTTCCCCGGTCGAGCCGACCCATTTGTGCTACAGCCATAATATAGCTGCAGCATTATCTTTTTTTATCTTTTTAAATAATGCTACCCCTCCACTAGGATTTTCTCCTGTATCGTGGAGGCAGTTTACAAACATAAATTGTACGAGGACAAACATCCAGACCCGGAACAATTCAAAAATCAAAAATCAAAATCTTTATTCTCAAACCAGTAATAATTAAAATTAAATACATTATTGGAACATTCTTTAAGTTAGAAACTTGTGTTAGGAGGCTCCGCTCTTCCCGTCCTTCATTTATATAAGTTAGTGTTTAGAACTTGGGTAACACATAGATTTTGACTTACAGTTAAACTTATGTAGTATTTTTACAATAAAATATCCGTTGGTGTTAGTTGTGTGATTGTGTAGTGTATGTGTATGTGGTGTGTGTATGTTGAGGTATGGTATATTTAGTAAATTATTGATTATGTGTAACAAGTTACAATTTTGTCTAGAAGTGTTTCGGTTTCGTTGTAATTTAAAGTTTTCAACCATTCTATTGTTTTCTTTTTAACTTCTATGCTATGCAATGGATATATGCTTAAGATTTTATTTATTTTATTATATAAGTATACTGCCCTTTTCTCATATTGTATTGAAGCAAATGTCGTTTTACAGCGATCAGTATATAGAACTAAGTCGTTTCTTCTTTTGTTTGTCTTGTCACGTTCATACCTAGTAGATTTGTGAATTTTAAGCAATAAGAATAAAATATATAACTTTGAACTGACAAGACACCAGACAAATTATAAAGGTCAGTAGTGGGGAATCGGTATGGTTTGAAATAGCAGACCTTAAGCAGGGCTCTTGAGCTCGCTCAACCTCAAGGAATCTTGTTTTAAAGCTCCTCCCATACTGGGATACAATAAGTAAGAACAGATTGAGCCAGTGCTGTATATACTTTGTTCAGTAATTCGTTGGTTGTTACATGTCTTAACTTTTGAAAATCCACATCAATTTTCTTATGCGGCCAGTTATTAATTCAATATGGTTATACCAAGACAGTCTCTGGTCAATAATAACACCTAAATATTTTGTTTTGTCCACTCTATCAATAACAGCACAGTCACAATTAAAAGTAGGCTGTCTTGGCAAGTGTGTATTTTAATGCTGAAGTTAGCTGGTGGTTGAGTATAATTATAAATAGCAAAACAAATATAATTTGTTTTATGCGTGTTTAATGAGAGTAGGTTGTTATTTAACCAGACAGCTATAGTATTAAGTCCTGATTCTGTACGCATTTTCACTTCCTCCCAAGTGTCTCCCGAAAAGTAACAGCTGTATCGTCAGCATAGAAAAGATGACCGTGAGGAATAGAAAGTTTGCACAGCTCATTAATATAAACCAAAACAGCGTAGGCCCTAAGACGCTACCCTGAGGACGCCGAATATAACATTTTCTTCGTCACTCAACACAGCGTCCACATGAACACGCTGAGTGCGCTCATGTAGGTAGCTGAACATCAGGTTTAGCGAAGTATCCCTGAAGCCGATAAGCTCCAAAACTTTAAAAGATCAGGAATAGAGACCGTTTCAAAAGCCTTCTCAGGTCTAAAATACTGTAATACACTTTTGCCATTATCTAAATTCTTTACTATTAAAGAGCTTAATGTGAGAATAGCGTCTTCTGTGGAAAGCTGTTTTCTAAAGCCAAATTGTTGATTTGATAAAATATTATATTTATTTAAGTAGTTTAATATCCTAGTATTTAAGATTTTCTACAATTTTGGACAAAGCTGGTAGGACAGAAATCGGGCGGTAGTTATTATATCGTCTCTGTTTCCACTTTTATAAACAGGTGTTATTAATGATTGTTTATGCGTAAGGAAATATACCACTCGTAAAACAGAGATTTATAAGGTAAGTGAATACGGGCACAAACAAATCCTTTCCCAACTTCAAAAACCTGTTTGGAATTTTATCCCACCCGGGAGCGCTATCAGAGTCAAGACTCATCAACACCCGCTCTACTTCAGCATTATCTGTTTCGAGCAGAACAAGAGTTTAGGAGTATAGTAGTAGAAGTGGATTTAGGAATCGAGCTGTATAACATCTTAGACTTAATTTCTTCAGCCAGGCAACTACCTATTCTGGAGAAATATTTATTAATATAATTAACTGAATCCTGGGGTGTAGGTTTTATATTTAATAAACACGAATTTGAAACATTCTTTTTTTTAAATTGTGTAACTTCATTTATATTTTTCCAGAGAACTTTATTATTTTTACAAGATTTAGAAATGACGCTAAAATCATGTTTACGTTTTGTTTTTAATAAGTTTATTACAAAAATTTCGGTAGCGACGGTAAGTGATCTTTAATATATCATTAGTTGGGTCTTGTTTTATTTTATTTTGCATAGCATTTCTGTTTCTTATGCATCGAAGTATACCTTCTGTCATCCAGGGCTTGATAAATCTCTTTGTCCCAGGAACAGCTAAAATTTTGGTGTGTTTAACTAATGCAATAGATATTTTATCGATCAATATATTAGTTAGAGTATTTGGGTCTGTACATAAATATAAATCGTCAAAAAAGTTTAAATGTAGACTGTTTAAGGCGGCATTAAAGTCAGTTACAGATTTTGTTTTATTAGATTTGCTTAAACTATTGTTGCCCACTAGGCTAAGTAGAGTCATATTGTGGTCTGTTATAGTTGTATCGAGAATTGCGACGAAAGCGGTTGTTCTTTTTTTATCAATTTTTAGCATAAAATGGTCCAAACAACGCAATCCTCTGGTAGAAAAATGGTGGCCTGGAAGTATTTCATGTGTAGCCAAAGCGGTCAGATAAAGATTTCTGTTATTTCTTTCATAGCTTTGCTCACACATAATAGGTAATAAATTTATATTAATGTCACCCGCTATAATAATATGACTAGTTTTAGCTGAATTTAGATGTAAATCAACAGAGTGAATAAATTCGTCAGCTTTTGTGATGGAAGGAGAACGATATATACCTAAAATTGTGTATTGATTTATAGTTATTTGTAAACATGAAGCTTTGTATAAATTTATTTCCTTAACAAGTGCTCTATAAACATTCTTTATGTAAACTACCACACCATCGTTTTGATTTAACTGAGTATTTGTCGAATAGGAACAGTAGCTATGTAAAGTGGGAATTGGTTTATTTTTATCTAACCAGCACTCCGTCAAAATTATTATATCAATGCAAGGTTGTTGCGCTAAGTGTATTAATAGATTGTCAAATTACAATATATACTTGTTATATTTTGAGCTATAATATTCAGATTTCCATATTTAAAAACAGCGTTTGAAGACAAATCATCTATTGAACATTTTATAGACTGTGAAATTTCTGTGTCGTCTAATTCCTGTAGTGTATTCAGAGAACTATTCATGGACGAAGTAAGAAAACTGCTGGGTCATTAGCATAGAATTTGTATTAGGTTGTGTAATGTAAATGTAATGTGAATATTTGTGTAGAGGAAATATGTGATTTAATTATTAAACGTATAATTTTATTAAACAGTCTGAGTTTTGTTTGTGTATGAATGTTTTGTATCTGTTTTTGTATTTAATGTAAGTTTGTAAGCAATATAAATTAACTTTGAAGTAACAATATAATAAACCATTTAAACAAAAAATTAAAGAAAAAAGCAAAAAACATGCAGATATAAAAGATAGTAATAGTCATGCCTCATTATGCAAAGTTAGCTGGTGCAATTGTGCTTCATTTGTTACATGAATGATGGGTGAATTTTCACTTTTTCTCAAGTACACCTTGCCGTAAGATGTCCAACAAAACTGAAACCTTTTAGTTTTCACTAGATCTCTTGCCAAAAAGAATAGTCTAGAGCTCTTAGGTGTTAATTGCTCCGATACGAAAATCGGAGTGTCTTCCTCATGAGTGAAACCTAAGTGTATTGCTTGAAGTTTTGAAGATTTATTCTTATTGTTGTAAATTTTACACGATCTAAGCAAGGCTGTCTTTTGAATCGTAGAATTAAGTTCCACGAGAATAGGTGTTTTCTTTTCTCCCTCTTTTTTCCCCCTGGTTCTGAAAACATCTTTAACATCTGACTTTAGTATCTCATAGTTCACTGATTTCGATAAACAGACAACCATCTCTACAAGGTCTTCTTTGGTTTCATTCTTCTTTTTAGGAACATTCTTTAATTCAATGCCTGTTTTCCGATTTATTCTTAGTTGATCCTCTAGTTTTTCTTCCAAAATTGTGATGGTTTCTCGTTCTTGTTTACTTTTTATCTCTAACTCATTAAGCTTTCTACGTAATTCCTCGTTTTGTGTTGTTAAGAGGGCAATATTATTTTCAATGTTTGAGTTGCTTTGCTGAATTTCTTTAAGGTTAACTTTAATATCCTCAAGTTCCTTTTTCTGGGACTTAATTAAAGAGGTTAACATTTTTGGAATTTCATCTTTTAGTTTAGTGTCCAACAAGTTACTGACTTCCACGTATGTCAGTTGTTTCGGAGTATGGTTTGGACTCTTTTCTATATCTAATTGAGGTCCCGGACTCTTTGACATTTTCGAAGGTTGTGCTTTTGATATTGGAGTATTATCGTTTCGGTATCTTCTTGTTATTTGTGTACAGCCACCACACATAAAAGATTTTTTCAGGGAGTCTCTATGTTCTCGAAAGTCAGCTGAGGTGTAATTAGCACACCTATAGTGTAGGTGCAATTTACAGGCCGTACAAGTTAGAAGTTCATTTTGTGTCACAGGTTTTAAGCACGAAACACACTGCATAGTAGTAAAAATTCAAATTGTTTCGGCCGCTTATATCCTAGCAAAAAACTCCAAATTAAGGTCGCCTCCAGTCCAAGATAAGGACGCCTCTATTCTAATATATTTACTAGATTATATTACTAGGATATTATAAATGTTAAAGAGTAATACCAAAATCGCAGAGCCGATGTCCTTCCACTATAAGATCGTTGTTGCGTACGTTTGATGTACCAGGGCGGCACGAGGCGCAAGAGTTTCGTTGACTCGATGTGTTAAGTAGCGCACACACAAAGATTTTACGCTCACGTAGAGATGCGTTGAGTTGACGTGTTACGTAGCGCGCACACAGAGATGTTGCGCGTATGCAGCGATGAAGCGCGATGACGCACCGAACCGCAGATATTGAACGTAGGGCGCTATCAGTAATTCTTGCACTACTCACACTTTATGAACTCCTATTATTTGTCACGGATTTAATTTCACTAAATTATATTTTATCAATTAAAATTATTATAAACAATTGTAGATTAGACTCTATACTTTACAGAGGTCCGGGGAAGAAAGAAGAAGTCCTTGTTCCGTGCGGGATTCGAACCCGCGGCCCCTAGTGCAACAACTCATTCCTAAGCCACTGCGCCACGGAGCCGTCAATATTATATATAAATTTCTGCTACAGCCATAATATAGCTGCAGCATAGCTCTACCAAGTACATTAGTAAGTAATTAGTAAGCGATAATCAAATATTTTAAGTAAGACTGTTAAAAATTATAAAAATATTGTAACCGTTTAAGCTTCTTTGTTTATTTCTAGACCACATTAAATAAAACGCTTTTCTTGTCAGCGGTTTGCAATTACAAAGTGTCGCGAAGCGGCTGAGTTGGAATTTTTAATTAAAACTTTTAGTTTGAAATTTAATCAGTGTACCGCATGCTGTGACGGTACCAGAAAAAGTAACTGATTGTAAGGTTCGAATATCATTGTTATATGTTCGTTAAATTTGAAATGTGTATTTTTCTAGGTGGTAGGCCATTTATAGGCACTTACCATCAGATGAGCCGCATGCTCGTTTGCCCTTTTTCTATAAAAAAAGCAAAGACGTCGTTCATTTGTGTTTATTACATTAATTATCTTTAATATATTTCAAAGTTATATATACATAAATAGAATAGTTTATTTTAGTTCTAAGTATTGCATTTATTACAATTATTCATTACAGGATAGTGTAATAAACAGCCTTCAGTACAAGCGTCGTGTATCATTTTGTCATAGACCACCGTACCCAAAAGTTATCGCTAAGAAACCGGCGGACGATGCGGATGGTGTCGAGGAGCACCGCCTTCTGCATTTGAGCACGGAGCGCTCCGTCACGGAGTCTCAGTCGCCTCAGATGACCCAAGAGGCTGACCGGGATTAGCCCGTTCGCAGAAACGACCACAGGAATAATTTCGGTCGGCAGACCACCCCACATGCCGGTTACCTCGTGAGCCAGGTACAGATATTTTGTTTTCTTATCTGTTTCGGCTTTCACGAGGTTCTCGTCATACGAAATGGTAATGTCGACCAAAAATATCCTTGACTGTGCCCGGTCCATCAGCACAATATCAGGCTTATTCGCAAGAATAGTCTAATGTGGCTAGATAAGGTGCTATTATATCTATTATAGATAAAATAACTTTAACGGAAATCCCCCATAATTCTGCCGTTGTCTTAACATCAATAGTTTTAAAATATTTAACGATATCATTTGGCAATACTCTATGGAATTTAAAAGTATTTGAACAAGCCTTTACATTTTGTTTAAGCAATGATTCGGCGACAGTAGGAGAAGAATTGAATGATTTTGTTGTCAAAAAAGGAACATCAGTAAAATGTTTCTCAAAAGCCATAGCAACTTCTTGATCAGATCGAGTTAAATTATTGTTAATATTCAATTGAAAATCCCAGTTGCGCGGTTTGACCTTGCCCGTTTCACTATTAATTATTCTCCAGGTAATTTTAATTTTGATTGATGCAGTTTTAATTTTGTTACTTGAATGTAAAGCCTTAGCTGTGGAGCACACTTTTTTAAATATTTTAGAATATGTTTTTACATAATCTCTAAGTATAACACTACTATTATATGATCTTTCAATATAAAGCTCGTATAACTTTCGCCTACTTTTATAAATTCCTACTGTCGCCCATTCATTAAATGATTTGCGACTGTTAAAAGAGAAAGTTTTAGAAGTAAGTATTCTAATAAATTCACAAGTTATAATTTTAAATAATGTACCATACAAATAATTAGCACTATTTTAAATGAAAGTGATGGAAGTATTTTTATTATATTACTTCTAAACCTCTCCAAGCGATGTTCATTTATTGGAACAAACACAACTTTCTTATTTTTCTTTTTTTTGTGTATGTAAGGCAATGATACCAACTGCCCACAGTGATCTGAACTTAAATTTTGAATAATTGATTTATGCAAGGCTTAACATCTGTAAAAATATTATCTCTACAGGTCGCACTAGGCCCAGCAATACGTGTTGGTTCTAGGAATAAATTATAAAGATTATACGATTTCAACAATGAGCTAAACTTAATACTAATGGAAGAAGTTTCAAGGAGATTGATGTTAAAGTCTCCACATATTACAACAGACTTGTTCTGTTTACTAAGTTTGAGAAAAACTTCTTCCGCAATCCTTTCAAAATAGTCATAAGTAGCATATGGGGGTCTGTAAACACTTACAACATTGAGGTGCTAGAGCTCGACACAAGCCACACTACAGTTCGCTCAACAGAGAGGCTATCAATATCCTTACGTTCTTTATATAATAATTATTTATCTACTAATATTCGGGAAAAAAGGATCTCGAGTGGCGGACTTGTACCGGCGGACGAAGTATAGGGCCGTCCCCCCACTAGATGGAGTGACGACCTGGTAAGACATGCAAGAAGTCGATGGATGCAGGTGGCTCAGGACCGTGCTTTGCGGCATTCCTTGGGAGATGTTCAGCAGTGGACTTGTGATGGGCTGTAATGATGATGATGATGATGATGCTTATATTAGGGAGCCACCACGTAAACTTTTTTCTCTATTGAAGGAAATGACCAGCTGGTGATTTCTGAAATTAAACATGAAATTATACAAGCATGCAGCAATTTGTAATTTTGTGCCTTTAAAGAGTTATTTAAAGTTATGCCTATATTTTTTCCCATGTCATCGCTATACACAATTATATTATTTTTGTTAATATTTGAGTTATTTTTTTTATTTTAAGCTCCTCTGCTATGGCAATGTCGTAGAGTTTTGGTCGTGGTATAATATTATCAGCACATACCGACATTGAAGGAGCTGGTATTGAATGCTGACACTCACATTGATATTTAACTAAGGAGTCAAAACGCTCCTCATTTTATTTACATGTCTTTACCAGATTATTCATAGCCAGTATGTGTTCTTTTATTTCGTTTTGGACTGCTTTATATTTATTCGACACAGTTTGAAGGGAGTTAGTAAGTGGTAATATTTCTGATTTAAGGCACTCTACGTCAATCTCATAACATTTTTTTACGTTATCAACCTCAATTGAATACAACTTAAGTTCATATATCAATGCTTGCTTTTCTTTACATAAATAATTTTTTTGGTATTAATCTTATTTTTATTAATTTTTGTACTTTCCTTATGTATTTATTAACTTTTATATACTTCTTCAATTTGGTTTTACTGCAATTAATCCTTACTGTGTTTCCTGACTTGTAGTTATTGAGTTATCCTTAATAATGCGTATTTAATTGACTTCGACTACATTGATGATGTTCTCATTTTATTTATATTGAAGTAGCTTGTACAAAATTTTTAATTTTATCACTTGTTATTGTAATTTATGTATAAAAACGAGTTATGTGAATAATTTTGGTTTAATAATATTTTTTCTATTAAGGAGTAGCACGTGCAAAATGCATAACATGCACAGATCGTAAAGTCCAGTTTTATGAACACAACGTCAGGTGCGCTTCAAATTGAAAAGTTTGTCACTACTATCAAATTTTGTTTGAAATAATTTTCAAGTTAATATTATGTGACTGTGTCGACTCCCGTGTCGGCCCGTCCCGTGGCGGTGGAATATCAACTACCCAATATCATCTTGTGAGTGTCGTAAGAGGCGACAATGGGAAATGGCAGAAAAATAATATCTTCCGATAGACTTTATTTATTTTCTTTATTCTTACAAAAAACTTACCTCCACACTAGGATTTTCTCCTGTATTGTGGGGGTAGTTTACATCAATAAAGCAGACAATTTCTTTTTGTATGGAGAAAGAGCCTACCACAAATTTTAACCACACTTAATGAAATGCATGTACATTTATTCCTTATAATCTATAGATTGGAATAGTAATATTAGTTTTACCGCATATTAACAGGAATACTGAGAAATTAACAATTAAAATATGAATTTTTAAAGAAAATAATCAGCCAAGAGCGAGTCGGACTCGCAAGAAGGGTTCCATACCACCGTAATACACGTTTCTAGTAGGGAGCTCCTTTAATTTTATTTATTTTATTTTATTATTTCTTGTTATAGCAACGGTAATACACATTCTGTGAAAATTCAACTCTACCTATTACGGATCATGAGATACAGCCCGCTGACAGACAGAAGGACGGACGGACGGACGGACAGCGATGGCTAACCAACAGGACCCTATTACTATAGGGTCCTGTTTGTTACCCTTCGGATACGGAACCCTAAAAAGAATCTTATAATAACCTAAAAATCAAAAGTAAGTGGCGCAAAGATGATTGAGAAATGATTACATATTTGTGTCATTTGCTGTAGAGACTATCGGTCCATGGGGTCAACGTGAAGTTCCTAAAGGAACTTTATCCGCGACTTGTCGTCGCTGCTGGTGATAAGAGGACTGGCTCTTTTCTCGCTCAAAGGCTAAGTATTGCCATTCAGCGAGGAAACGCAGCCAGCGTTCTTGGCACGATACCACGGTGAGTAGGACTGTATGACAATTAAAATTTTTAATTTTAGTTTATCTTTTTATAGGTTTTTTTTTAATATTGCGTGTAACCTTTTAGTTAGTTTTAATTTTTAACATTTTTTTTACAATTATTTGTTATTAATTGGTTTATTAATATTTTAATAAATCTAAATTAATACAAGGACAAACAATATAGGTCATACAAATACTTGTTCCGTGCGGGATTCGAAACCGCGGCCCATAGCGCTGCAACTCATTGCTATAGAAACGTCTGATATCGATGGTGGTTTAATGATATCGTTAACTTTAAACGTTTAAAACTCAGACCGGTTATGATCCAAAGCGTCAAAGATGCGAGACGTCTGATTCTACGATCGTCAATCCGCCTACCGAGCGTGGTGATAAAGACAAATAAATGGGAAAAAATAGACTTTTAAGGAATCATAAATAAGAAATGCCATGTAGTTGCGGTGTAAGAATATCCACTACACCATATCGAACCGTGTCATGAGAGACGACTGAGGAAAACTGCAACAAGATATGGCCCGCAAGATCTTCCTTGTAACAAATTAAAATTATAAAAATCTGCGGTTGCTAAATCATCTGCCAAGCATGACAATTATGGCAAACATCTTTCCTATTAGGCAATCTTTAGGGGAGGACTATGTTTAATAGTGGTCTTGTATAGGATGGTTGAAAAGAAGAATGATCTATGGTAGGGGCGGCCTGATTTTCCAAATCTACAGTCTATGATCTCACAGTCTATGAACTACAGTGTAAACAGAGGTATGGATGCAGTCGATACGTAATAAAATTTATTTCTTAAGTTTTTATATCAGGGAAATTACATTAAATCATTCATCCATTACAGCCTTTAAAAGACCACTGCTGAACAAAGGCATTCCCCATAGATTGCTTCATAGGGAGGATTTTGCAATAGTTAACACACTTGGCGGGTGGGTTGTCAACCGCAGTCTTTAGTGTTCCGTGCCCGAATGGTAACATACGGGACCCTATAACTAAGCCTCCGCTGTCCATCCGTCTGTCTGTCAGCGGGCTGTATCTCGTGATAGGTAGACAGTTGAAATTTTCACAGAATGTGTATTTCTGTTGCCGCTATAACAACAAATAATAAAAATAAAAATTAATCAAAAATTAAAGGTCAAAAAATTCCCCTACTAGAAACGTGTTTTACGGTGGTACGGAACCCTTCATACGCGAGTCCGACTCTCACTTGGCCGGTTTTTTATATTATTTTGAGTTGTTATCAGGAAGACGCTGCTGGTAATCAACTGTTTCAAATACATTATTTTAACGCAAAAATAATTGAATCGAAAGAAACGAGACTACACAAACTAGTGAAGTGAATCTTTAGTAAGTTTGGTTGTTTATGAAGAGTATGCTCATGCGTAATTTATTAGCAACAAAAGGACATTGGCCCTTAATTTTATGAGATTATTTATACGTATATATTTCAGCTAACAAGCTGACGCTTCTAGACAGACACTTTACGCTTCCAAAGTTAGTGTTTATGTAATTAATCTTTAATAATGAATTTGGATATAAAGTTTTCGAGTTTGTAGATATAATTAAATATATATTTGTATAGACAGACAAAATTACGTAGTAAGTTATTAGAATTGACAAACAAATGGTAGGGCTGTAATGTCCTCCAGGTCGAATTTCGGTCACGGCGGCCAGTCTCAACTGAGACTAGCCATCTGCATAAGATAGGATTATAGTGTCCGAGTCTATGCGCAAGCACAGGTGCAATCTCAAGGGAATAACTTACCCTTATAGTCCGATGGGTCGGTAACCCTACATGGCCGGAGAGAGACCAGGCGCAGGACCAACGGCTTTACGTGCTTTCCGAGGTGCGGGGGTCAAACACCGCCAAATTCATGATTCCGTGCATCTACTGAGAATTTCTTGATAGGAAAACTCAATAACTGATTTTTGACCCGACCCGGGATTCGAACCCGGGACTTCATGTTCAGCAGCCACGTTAACGATCACGAGACCAACGAGACAGTTAACGAGGTATATATGCGGTTCCTGTCAAAAAGTGCGCTTCTGGCAGTTGTGTTATATTTGTGACTATGTCACAGTGAAAACTAAATCAATGTTGTTCTAATTTATATAAAAGTCTAAAATTTTTAAGTTAATTTTAAAGTTAAGACCATCCACGAAGATTCTTTCCGACGTGTCAAAACTCCAAAATGGCCAGCAAGATAAAGTTGTCTCTTTGTCTGATTGATGACGTAACACCCTTCTAATTTTTATTAACCAGGTAAAACTTTAAATAAGTGCCGACTGATATTTTTTTATAGTATGAGGGTGACAAACTTGCACCCTGTCCACGGGATGGTAAGTGAATGCTGTGATCCATAGACATCTACACTTATCCTCAATCAAGTATCAAAATGCAGATCCTTAGTCACCATTGAGGACTAAGATGGAATGCCTTGTTTCTAGTAAAAAGTACTCACCATACGAAACACAGATTTACGCTGGTATTCTGTGAGAGCGTGGTCCTGCCCCGATCAATCCAACCCATTCGTGCTACAAAAATGATATAATCATTCGTTACCGCTAGCTCGTGTCAATCAGACGTTCGGTTGCAGAAAATAATTTTGTGTCTAAGAGTATTATGTCAAAGTGTGAAAAATGAAACAAAAATATTACGAAAGTCCGTCCTGGTGTGGAGTGTCATCGTTGTGAGAAGATGGTGCATTTGAACACTGAATGCTCAGGGCTTACTACCAAGCAAAGAATGCGCTTCGAGCAAATGAGAACCTAGATTGGTCGTGTTCTGAATGCAAAAACACCTCATCTAGACGAACTTCGATTGTCATACCTGATGATGAAGACGATGATGAAGCATTTGCATAGCCTATAAGCTCTGCCTCTGTTCCATTAGATAGTAAAAAACTGATGCTAGAAATAACAACAAAAGTGGAGAGTGCTATTCAACGTCAATTGGGCCAGTTTGCGGAGTCTTTGGAATTCAATTCTAGAAAACTTGATGATATACTCGAAAACGTAAACGCGATTAAAACTCCAATCAAAGAAATGAAAAAGAAGAACATCGAATTATCTAACCAAAATAAAAACTTAGAATTTAGATTAAGTGCATTAGAACAGCGATTACAAGAACAAGAGCAGCAACGGATAATTAAAATTATTGATATTTTTAATATCCCCTTCATTGATAACGAAGATCTTTCAAAAGTCGTACAAAAAATACAACAAAGACTCGACTTAACTGAAAATATCGTAGAAGTAAAGCGTTTTGATAATAATAGAAATAACTCCGGAAAACTACGTGTGGTTCTACCGTCAGAAACTATTAAAACAAATTGGCTTACAAAAGCAAAGAATACGAAGATCATGGTACATGATATCTTTCCTAGCGCATCACCGTTGATTGGTAAAGAAATCATCTATATTAGTGAGGCATTAACTGCATACAATAAGACCTTACTTGGAAATGCCAGAAGACAACTTAAAAATAGCGGATTATACAAATATGTGTGGTGCAAAAAAGGAGTCATTAGAGCAAGAAAAAGTGAAAAAGATCAATCAATAATAATTAGAACTAATGATGACATCAAAGCTTTGCTACAAAAGGAAGTCCATGTAAAGCCGCAATAAGTTAAGTTATTTTATATAAGTACTCCCTTTCACATAAAATATATTAAAATATTGAATTAAACCACTTTTACGGATTATAAGGCGTTTAATTAACTTATTTTATTAATTCCCGACGTTTCGGGTGCTTTACAGCACCCATGGTCACGGGGGACTGAGGTGATTGACGTCCCAATGTCAAAGTTAATCCGGAGTACCTTCAGCTTTTTAATTATTAATTTTGGTCCGATCTACGCAGAATGAACCAACTGTGTCTTGAAGTCTTGCAGTGGTATGCTTGGGCTTAGTTTTAATTTTATTAATTACAGGATCCCAAGCAGGTGGTAGTACTCCAGCCTCCTCTCTATTGAAATTAGGATGTTTTTATTTCAATAGCCTCACGTATCATCCTTGGTAGGAATCGATGTTCTTTCGCGAGAATCTGTGGTTTATCAAATCTAATGTAATGGCGGGGCCGTCTGGGATATGATCACAAACCGCAGACTTCCCGGAACGTTGGTGCTTCACGTCAGCTATGTGTTCTTTTACGCGGGTTTTAATAGATCGTTTTGTTTGCTATATATGAGAGACCACATTCACAATCAAGCTTGTACACTCCTGCATCTTGTAGAGGAATATTGCACTTGACGGATGGTAAGAACTGACTAATCTTCTTCGGCGGCTTGAAGAATGTTCTTATAGAAGCTCGCTTCAAGATGTAGTCTGTGACACCTCTGACATATGGTAGTATAGCAGGCACACGCTCGACTGTGGCCGGCTTCACTCGGTCACTGTGACGTAGGCGCGGGACCCGAAGCTTGTTGTCGTGCAGAACCTGCTTGACGTGCTAGCTCGGTGGCCAGGTGTTTGCTGTCACAGATCCCTCGTGCTCTCTGTAACAAAGATTTGCCCACGGTAGCCAACTGTGAAGGATGATCACCATTTAAATATCTGTTTGTATGGGTCTTTTTTCTATACACGGTGTGACCTATGGTGTTGTTAGGATTTCGAATGACTAATACATCTAGGAAAGCTAAAGAATTATTTGCCTCTAACTCCATAGTAAATTGAATTTTAGAGTTTATGGAATTAAGATGTTCTAAAAATGCAGTTACTTTGTCTGATGGTAAAATTGTGAAAGTATCGTCTACGTACCGCTTGCAGAACCTTGGAGTTACTGGTGCAGTAAGCAGGGCTTTCTCCTCAAAGTCCTCCATGAAAATATCGGCGACAATGGGAGATACCGGTGAGCCCATTGCAACACCATCTACTTGCTTGTAAAACTCTTCCTTCCACAATAGATAGCCAGATGTAAGGCAATGTCTAAGCAATACTGCATATTCTGCTGGCATGTTGTTTTCCTCTAGTTTCCTAGTTACAATTGAGATGCAGTCTTCAACAGGTAGGCATGTAAATAGAGACTGAACATCAAAACTGACCATAGTTTCATTGTCAGTAAGACATAGGTCTTTTATCTCACTAACAAAATGGTATGAATCCTTAGTGTGTGCTCTTGTGCGTCCTCTGAGTGGTGATAGTGTTTTTGCTAGAGTTGAGCCAATCTGTAAGTTGGCGAATCGATCTGACTCACTATTTGACGTAATGGAGCGTTCGGTTTGTGTATTTTGGTAACCCATACAACTTCGGTGGTTTGGCACACGCAGGTATTATCGAATTGACGTCTAGATTCAATTTCTCAGGTATTTCTTAATTAGATCGCTAGTTGTTTTAAGCGTATTAGTTGTAGGGTCTGTTTTGACCTTTACGTACGTACTTTCATCCGATAAAAGTTGTTGTATTTTAGAATTGTAATCCGACGTATCCATTATAACCGTAGCATTACCTTTTTAGTTTGTTTCTGCGGAGAATCGTTAAATCTGGTCTGTTGCGTAAGTTTTTCAATGCATTAATTTCATCCTTCAGAAGATTTAATTTCGGCACTGAGCTTCGACGTAACAAAGACGAGATGTCATCATTAGCTACATATTCTCATATTCTCAATCAACATATTCTCCTATAAGACATAAATATAACTGCATGCTTCATAACTACGGCCTTGCGTGCGGGATTGCGCAGTACACTAGAATTGAATTAACTGACGATAGAATAACTAAATCCTGTATTGATCATGTGTACGCGAGATCACGCACACAAGATGTTTACACCGCGGCGCTTGGAATTATGCTAGCGGACCACCGAGCGGTAGTGCTTGCCTGTGTGGGACAAACTCATGCGCGTACACAGAATGAAACTGATTATAGAAATATATATAACAATGAGAGATTAAAATTTTCCTTAAGTAATATTAACTGGAAGGAAGTTGATGATATGGTTTGTCCAGATACTATACTACAATATATATATAAAAACATAAATTAATGCTACAACGACGCAAAAATTAAATTAAAAATTAAAAACACCAATAAGAAACATGCCGAAAATAAATGGATAAGTTCACGTATTATCAAAGCTTGCGAGTATAGAGATAAACTATTATCGGTCGTGCCTCCACGCACCAGAACAGACTTCGGCGCCAACTCCACGATCCCTCGTTTATGTAAAATATGTAATAAATTCAGTCAGTTTATTGAAATCAACATTGATTCGTCTCACACCTTTCGTAAATTAATTATCAGCAACCTAGTCAGCCAGTCAGCCTGAGTTTGATTTTTCTCATATTAGTTATTACGTATATTTTCTTTTAGTTTCTTATAATGTATTTAGTTGGGTTAGATTATGATAATTGTTAAAATTGGTTGTAATTTTAATTGAAAAACTTATTATTAGTTTGATTAAATCTCTTTTGAAACTGTTTAAATTGATAAGGTTTTACAGGCTTTTACCAAAATTACTAATGTATTTTTTTTTGTTTGTTTCTGGTTTTGGTTTGTTTCTGTTATTAACTCACTTTCAGATTTATACAGTAATACTAGCAAAAATAGCATGTAGTGTTTACCTTTAAATGATTTTACATACTTTGTGCAAGTAATATAGTAATAATACTTTAAGAAATGTATGTAACGTATGTATTGTAAAATCGCTGGTAGACCCAATGAATAAATAAATAAATAAATTATACCAATGATCAAAGATAATAATAATAAAATATTAAAAACACAATATAATAAAGCGCGAAACTATGCAAATAAATTAATCAGATCCTCCAAATATAAATACATCTATTATGAAATTAACAAATATAAAGATAATTTAAAGCAACTTTGGTTTATTCTAAACAGAATAATAGGTAGGGTACGTAAAACAGTAGATACAGTTCTCCTAAATGCGTTTGGAGGCACAAACAAAAACAAAAGTATTATTGCAAATAACTTTGCGAATAAATTTCATAGCGGTGTTCAAAATATAATACCTCAATGTAAAAATAATATTTTAGATAAAATAGAATACAGACAACCTGTGAACGTAACAATGAATTTTCGAAAAGCAACACCTAAAGACATCCTTAAAATTATAAAAACAATAAACGTTAACAAAGCTCCGGGTTTCGACGGAGTACGGGCGATAGATCTAAAACAAATTTGCGAAGAAATTGCTCTGGCTATTGCAAAATTGGTCAACGCTTGCATAAAGACTAATAAATATCCAGACGAATTGAAAACTAGAATCGTGAGACCTATATACAAAAAACGAAGTAAACAAGATTACGATAATTACCGTCCTATAACTATATTGCCTACAATAGACAAGATTATAGAAAAATACATAGCCAGACAAATTTACAACTTTTATGGTCTGAATAATATTCTAAATGACACACAGTTTGGATTTCAACCCAAACAAAGCACTACTCAGCTACTTTCACTATTTACTGATACCATATATGAAAATCTTAATGAAAGAAATACATGTTTTCTTTCATTAAGATTTTCATATATTGCTGTTATTTATCGACTATAGCAGGGCGTTCGATACTTTACGTCATGATGTACTGCTAGAGCGACTAGACGACTGTGGAATTAGAGGGCCGATGCTTGACTGGTGTCGAGATTATCTCAAAAATCGTTCCTATTATGTCAAGGTAGGGGATGCATTAAGTAATAAAGTTTTGGTAAGTGAAGGAACAGCACAGGGTTCAGTATTAGGACCGCTACACTACATCACTTACGTGAATAATATCAACAAATTGATTAAAAACTCAAAAATTTTCCAATTTGCCGACGATACATGTCTGGTAGTAGCCCACCACAATACGGATAAGGCGGTAAAACTGTTACAAGAAGACTTTACGAGGCTCATGCAGTGATCACATGACGCAGGTCTAGTACTTAATTCGAATAAAACTAAAATGATGTACGTTAGCTCGAGTCAAAATAGATTAAAACATAACATTACTCTTATAGCTCATAATCACACATGTCTTCATAATATCCAAAGTTCAGCCCATAATAACAACTGTGAATGTCCTCAAATTAAAATAGTAGAAAAATGTAGGTATTTAGGTTTAATAATTGATGATCGTATGAAATGGACTGATCACATTGAATCTGTATGCGATAAGCTACGAGCAATCCTAGCAAAATTTCATCTCATCAAGAGTAAAGTACCTTACCAGATGTTACTGTTTGTATATAACACACTCGGCGAATCAATAGTTTCGTACGGGTTGAGCAGTTACGAACGCACTTATAAAACCCACCTTGAAAAAATATACGAGCTACAATTACGCATCCTTAAATGCATCACCCCTCTCAAAATAAAAGATAAATATATAAAAAAAAAAATCCTTATGGTTTTTTTTCCATCATTGCAAAATACTACCAGTACACGACAAAGTGAAATACCTATTGCTACTTGAAAATTATGGCAAGGAAGAATTAAAAATTAGCCGTATTTATACAAAGCTTACTCGACAAGCCCTCAATCCATATATGATTATCCCAAAATACAAAAATATGTATGGAAAATTTAGATTACAATATCAAATTCCGCTCTTTTGAACCAAATTCCAAAACCAATAAAAAATGAACTAAAAAAAAAATATTAAATATATGCTTGAACAGTATTTTATCGACAAATTGTTAACGATACCTACTAATAATTTCTACTAAAATATAAAAATATATCCACTAAAACACATCATAATATAATATACATAAATAAAATTTTACTAATAAATATATACATAGATACACACAATTATAACATTATTATATAATAATGTTATAATTACATATAAATATAAAATAATTACTAATTTTCATTTAACATGCTAACTATATTCTACTTGGTACACACCTAGTTAAAAAAAAAACATCTTGCTGTTTTGTCACACCATTTATATACGTCATTAAATAAGTTGTCGCGAACCGATTGAACATGATCGAAGTTACGAATCGGCGATACGTGGAAAAACTTTTGTAAGTTTATTTGTACTGTCGGATGTTATTAAATAACTAAACTTTAAAAAAAAAGCTGCAGCGTGGCTCTAACACGTTTCTACGTGGTAGAGCCATGCTGCAGCTATATTTATAATATAGTTGTAGCACGAATGGGTCGGCTCGACCGGGGAAAGACCACACTCTCATAGAATACCAGCGTAAAACTGTGTTTCGTATGGTGAGTGATTGTACTTTTTATTTTAATGCTGCTGTGTTTCGTATGGTGAGTGTAGAGAACCGGAGACACTTTTTACTGGAAAAGAGGCATTCCATCTTAGTCCTCAAGGCTGACAACGCATCTGCATTTTGATTCACAAATGAGGGTAGATGTAGATGTCTACATTTATCCTCGTTTGTGAATGTATGCTCGTTTGACACCCTATTTCTATTAAAAAAAAAGTATATATGATAATTAATAAGATTCAATTTAAATTAGAAAAGAAAACTGTCTTTCATAGAGCTTTGACAACGCCGTTGTATGGAGATTTATATGCAAGAAATAAAGCCTACGTCTTATTTGTTAGGTGCTATAAAAAATTCATTTGCTCAGTCGCTGTCTGCATACGCAAAGTTTCCTACGTGATACAGCGACAAAACTGGAAGAATACGAGACTTCACTATTATTTTTGAACCTTACAGTAAATAACAAACATGGTTTCACGAGCCGAATATAAAGTTGTTTTTAGCGCTATTCTATTGTACAAAATGGGAAAAGGACAGTCAAATAAGAAAAGTTAGTATTGTTATAGCTTTCGAGAATTATACTTTGGCTTAAGAAGAAACGTGCGACACAATTTCATATCTGTTAATAAAGTATCAGAAAAGTAAAAACGATGGGAACAATTTCATTGAAGACGATTTCTCATGTATGTATGGTTCGTTTTGATTTTAATCGTAATTTTCGGGAGCGTACTTTATTTTGATCTGCAAGCTTACTTTCGAAATTAATTATTTATTCCATTGAGTTTTCGATTCGAACTCACTTTGTTATATTTTAATTTATTAAGTGCGATTTGTTTAAGAATGTACTGACGTGAGTTCGTGGGGAATGTGATTTATATATCTGGCACAAGCATTTTGGATGCTCTGAATTATTCAGTCAGTTTTCAAGAGTAGCCTTGTTCCGTATACCATATACATAAAAAATACAGTCGGGTGTATCTTAAAGTACTTTTGTCATACTGCAGGACAGTTTGTAGGCAAATACCTCTCTCACATCCTATGTACCTACTGTAATATTAATATGTTAAACTTGAATTTCAACATAAAATATAAAACATTAACTTTTAACTTAAAATAGCAACCTAATACACGTTCTACACTGACCATTAAACTTATTAATAATAAGCGACCCGCCCTGGCTTCGCTTGCGTAGGATGTATAAATGTGGTGTTTTTAAAATAGTGATTTATAACCAATTAATTTATAAATTTTTCGATTTCACAAAATAAATACTCCAAGTTTTCGGGATAAAATATAGCCTTAATGTGTCAGCCGACCCCGTGTGCCCTTTGGCAAGTAATCACGATTCACTATTAAATTAAAAAGTAAATCTTTGAACAAAATAGATTAAAGACAAGGCCGTAATCTAACGTTTTTAAACGTTTCCGAATTGAACGTTTTCGATTGTTTTAACCTGTTTTTGTTTTGCCGCGTAAAAAGACGTCAATATTAAAAAGTTTGTTGTATGAAAAAAATGTATTGAGAATTTTTTTTTATATAATGTTGTATTGTTATGCAAATAAAATAAATACCTTTTTATATAATGGTTTAATTTCATAATCCTTAACCTTTATGTACAGAAACCGGCAAAATTACGTCACACAACTTTGAAATGGGATTGATAATATTGTGGCGACGCTGTCGTCGCACCACAAGCGAAAAATACATCGAAGCCTAAATCGCGCTATCAAAGTTCCGAAGCAAAAACAAGTATATTAGACTGCTCCCTTCTTCGCTCGAAACAGATATTGTCTGCATCTTCACATCCTGCAAGCCATCTAGCTTTACAAGGTTCATCGCCACTATAATAATGCTTCCTGTTCCTTCAGCTACTCTCTGCGCTACAATGTTCGGCACGGCTCTGAGCCTTACTCGCCTCTGCTTCACGGCACTCTCGCAGATTACTTGCCTTCTTCTCGACTCATCGCAGACTACAAGGTAATTCCCTGGCACTTGCACATTCGTCGACATCTAGACTGCACTATCGACCTCCGGTCTGAGCAGGGGAGTGATGTAATATAAAATAAAAATAGAATTTAACATTTGTAAATTAGAATTAAATAGCTTAATTCATAACAAATCAATGCGTATAAGTTTTATATACAGCTGGCATACAAAATTAAAAAGATATCATTGTTTACATTAGCGCCTATCGGTATCGTGCAACCTCCTGAACGGCCCCTGTCACTTAAAGCGTAAAAACATAAAATGGCCGGACACATGAGGGGTTATAATAGTTATACCATATTGGCACAGAAACTCTTTTCAACGCTAGCCGGATGCAACATATGAAGTTGTGCATAGGGCATCAATCAATTTCTGAAATAAGTATTTTCGAAATACCTATTCTCTAAATTGATTTCGAATTCAATTTGGTATTCTTTGCTTTGTCACTATTTCTTTATTATTTTTAATGACCAAACCACCGAAGCATTTATTTCTTAATCTTGGTCACGACGTCTTGCTAACCACACTTTTCTCTTATTACAAATATTTTTCACACTGTTCTACAGAGCCAAGCCTAACATACTCCTTAATGATCACATTTCTACAGCACTTATTCTGATTTCTTGCTTCTTCTGCCACACTCTAATTTTTACTACCATACCTAAAGGTAGTGAAAAGAGCATTGTGAATTGACATACGTGCCTTTTTTGATATATTCTGACTTCCCACAATAGAGTGAAGGGCCTCATCTACTCTACGTCCTGCATTTACTCGTTGTTCTATATCCTTGTCATTTCTACCATCCCTGCCAATTATACATTCTAAATACACAAAGTCATCCACTTGCTCAGCCAACTCGCCTTCTATTCTTATTTCACTTATTGTTTTACTTTCTTCTCTTTCAAAACCAATCACTTACGTCTTACTTGCGTTCACTTCTCATTCCCTATTTCTTTACCTGTTCATTAACGTAATCATCATTTGCAACTCACTCGCCGGAGACGCAAATATGATTTGATCGCAGGTGTACAAAAGGCATTTGACAGTGAACTCACCTGTTCTTAACCCCAATACAAATTTCAAAGTATTCAAACTACTGTACGTAAATCGAGATGGCCATTCTCAACGGAAACTTGCTATCTGCGCAGGACAGGATTATAGTGCTTGAGTGTATGCGTAAGCTTAAGTGCACTCTCTATTCCCTTTATCTCCTTACTCTCGTAGTCCGATGGGACAGTTATCCTACACAACCGGAGAGAGCTCAGGCGCTGGACCAATGGTTATACGTGCTTTCCGAGGCATGGGGGTGAAACACCGTCAACTTCTTGAATCCGGGCTGCTACTCAGAATTTATTGACAGAAAAATCCTATAACTGATTGTGGCCCGACTCAGGCTTATGACCAACGAGGCGATTGCAATTCGAATAAACAGCCACGGTGAAGCGTCACAAACAAATCATATGTATAGAGATAATTTATACCTTATTTAAGTTTTTCTATCACTTGTCACATTTATTCTAAGTGTGACAAGCGAGCACATAGCCCACCTGATGATTCCTCAATCAAAATACAGATGCATAGTCACCCCTGAGGAATAAGATGGAATGCCTCGTATCCAGTAAAAGGGGTCTCCGGTTTTCTACAATCACCACACGAAACACAGCAGCATTGAGCTGTTATTTTACGCGGGCATTCTTTGAGAGCGTGGTCCTTCTCCGGTCGAGCCGATCCATTTGTGCTACAGCCATAATATAGCTGCAGCATGGCTCTACCGTGGACATTAGTAAGTAATTAGTAAGCGATAATCAAATATTTTAAGTAAGACTGTTAAATATTATAAATATTGTAACCGTTTAAGCTTGTTTGTTTATTTCTAGACTACATTAAATAAAACGCTTTTCTTGTCAGCGGTTTGCAATTACAAAGTACCGCGAAGCGGCTGAGTTGGAATTTTTAATTAAAACTTTTAGTTTGAAATTTAATCAGTATACCGCATGCTGTGACGGTACCAGAGAAAGTAACTGATTGTAAGGTTCGAATATCTTTGTTTTATGTTCGTTAAATTTGAAATGTGTATTTTTCTAGGTGGTAGGCCATTCATAGGCACTTACCATCAGATGAGCCGCATGCTTGTTTGCCCTTTTTCTAAAAAAAAAAGCAAAGACGTCCTTCATTTGTGTTTTTTACATCAATTATCTTTAATTTATTTCAAACTTATATATACATAAATAGAATAGTTTATTTTAGTTCTACGTATTGCATTTATTACAATTATTCATTACAGGATAGTGTAATAAACAGCCTTCAGGACAAGCGTCGTGTATCATTTTGTCATAGACCACCGTTCCCAAAAGTTATAAGGTATTATGGAACTAACATGTTAAAAATAACGAAAGGCCCTTATTTATAATAGAATAAAAAATATCTGAAAGTAGCTATGCCCGCGACTTTGTTTGCATAGAATGTTTGTTAGTAACTTATTTGTGTTGAAGTTTTATTTCTTGTGCCCATTAATTGATTATATATTATAAACAATACCACTGTTCCTACTCAAACAGTAATGGTAAATATGTTTTATACTTATTAGAAGGTTTAATCGTGAAATCGATCCTGTGCATTGGATGATTTCAACATCGAAGGTATCGTATTCATTCAATATTATATTTAAATGAAACTAAGTAACGTATATGCACTTAAATAATATAAAAGAATTGAGCAGTTTACACGCGGTAGAAATGAAACCATCAGAACACTAACTTCAGAGAGAGAATGAAACGATGCAGAGTGTCAGGAGCAGGATAATTATAGGGTTTAGTACTTTAAAATTTAAATAAATTTATATTAAGAACTGTATACTGTATTCTATTTGTATGGCCTACAAATAATTGTTCCGGTTTGGATGTTTGTCCTTGTACAATGTATGTTTGTAAACTGCCTCAACGATACAAGAGAAAATCCTAGTGTGAGGATTACGTTTAAAAAAAACTAATTTATAAAAAAAACAATGTTATATTTTATATTATTTATGGCAATATAAGGGAGAAAGACAAATCGTTTGCCGTTTATTAGCGACGTAAATGAATGTGTGACTATGGGAAACGCCATAAAAATCTAATGGCTTTCGTTATATTATGGCGCTATAACTATGTCGATTACGTCAGAGCCAGACATAAAATACCCAAACTGGCTGCGGAAAGCAACGTTAAAGGAGCAGAAACGTTTTGTGTATTACGATCGTCAATCTGTCTGACAACAGTGAAAATTACAGCAATTCATTCCTACAGTAGGAGGTCCATGTCTTGCAGTAGACTTTACGGACTGATGACGAGGAGAAAGAAGAATGTTGGCGACGGAGATAATATTTCCAAACAATTATTCATTGTTTCTTAAAAGAGAAGTCAAATTTATGTTAATAATAAATTATGCTAATTTCTGAAAGATATATTTGAATTAACTTAGAGTCATGCATTATATACTCGTAGCAATCGGCTATGTAATACGATTAAAGAATTAAATGTTTAATTATTTGCGTAACTTAAAGATATGTGATAAGAGATAAGATGCATAATGGCTAGATAAGGATAGCAAATGTTAGAAAGAAATAGTATTATATACTAAACAGAGTTAGCTATAATTTTTAGAAAGGGATGGCACTAGCCTCCTATTGTGAATCGGGGGTCGTGCTCAGACTAGTTGTTCACCTTGTAAGGGTATTTGTCACCGTCAAATTAGAGTACCAAAAATATAATAATTGTTTAAAAAATTACTGTTTCCGTGTAAATTTCAGTAATGTATGAAAATGAATGTAGCAAATATTTGAGGAATGTTTCATAAAATGGTAAGACAAGAAATGTGTTGAAAGCATTTAATTTTATTGATGTAATAACGAAATAATAACAAAGTAGTGTAAGAAAATTAAAGTCGTATTACTGTTGCTTAAAATATTTAATTCGTGAATTAAATGGTTGTATTTTTTAATATATTCATGTTTATTGGATGAAAATAATTGTTTAATGAATGTACATTAGATATTTAAGATTTGTAACTCTAAGAATAGCTTATAAATTGGTAACATTTTAGTGAACATTTTATTATTTCGTTTATGTAATATTATGTTTTAATTATTATTGTAATGTGTCTTTTTTGTATTTTATGTGAAATGTAATTTTGTAGTGATACTGTGATGGGCAATAACGTTATGGGGTCATAAATGGAAATGTGATAATGAAAATTTGTGATTAGTATACTTCGAAATGGCGTTTGGCGCGCCGTTCTTCTTACGGTATAGCTTTTGTGGTATAATAGGAGGCCGCTATCCTTGCAATTCATTCGGGAAGTTCGGGAAGTTCGGGACTAGCTACAGTTTCCAGTTATAATCAAGAAAGAAAAAGCAATTAGCGAAAGTAGTAAATCAGTGAAAGTTTTCATATCGCATTTCCAAGGGGAATTTATGTCAAGTCAATCGATGTTTTATTTCAAGATCCCTCAGTGTTCACCCTAATAGTAGGGTAAAAGGGGAATATACAGTTCACTAAGTACATGACTGACATCAAGACCGGGACATTTTTGCATCGTAAAGTAACGCTCTTGCAAATCGTGTTGTTATTGCCATAGTTGCCACGCTTAGCAGGTGGGTATGCTACCGAAGTTTTTATAATTTTAAGTTGGCAATGATCATGTAGATGCTGCTGGAAAATATGAAGTTATAACAGAGCTCTTAAAGGCTGGGAGTCAACCATTGCTAAAAGAGCTCTGCCGAGTTTTTAACTGCGTCTAACAAGATGGGAGAACTCCACGGGCGAGGAGCAGAAGCGTTACAGTCATGTTTCGCAAGAAAGGTGACAATGTCTTGTCACCTTTCTTGCGAAACATAACTAAAAACTATCGAACCATCTCGCTTCTGCCACGTTGTTTTTGAAGGTCATCATAAATCGAGTCTCGTGAACTTCGACGACTTTCATCCTGCCGAACAGGCTGGGTTTCTTTATTTTGAGGATTTGGCACTATAGACCACATTCACAGTGCGGCAAATAATACAGAAGACAACAGAGTAAATCAGCCCCGTGTCTTGCATTTGTGGACTATGACAAAGCTTTGACTCCATTGTAACTTGGGCTTTTCGGATTCTTTGGTGCCAAATTGACCAGCGGTACATCGAAGCTGAGATGCCTTTAAAATCAGTGGTATCGCGAAGTGAGACAGGAGGATGTTATATCCCTAAATTGTTTACAAATGGAAGATGTTTTAAAGACGCTAAACTGAAAAGGACGCGGCATTAACGTGAGCTGTGAGTACATGTCACACTAACACTGTGCTGATGATATCATCGTAATGGCAGAATCGCTGCAAGAAATTTAGTACATGCTGAACAGACTGAATGAAACCTCCCGACGACTGTCTGCGTATGAATCTGAACAAGACTAAAGTTATGTTCAACGATCAATCATGCCAGTTCCAATTACTGTTGATGGTGGAATTCTCGAAGCTATCCAGGAATATACCTACTTCCGGCAGATATTGCAACTAGGTAAAAATAACTCCGAGATGGAAGCCGAACGGAGGATTTAGTTAGGCTGGGCAGCATTTAGAAAGCTCTGTTGGGTTTTTTCGTCACCCATACCGCAATGTCTGAAGATAAAAGTCTTCAACCAGTGCGTACTACTCATACTCACTTATGGTGCCGAAACGTGGACATTGACGATACGGCTACTCCACAATTCAAAGTCGCTCAGCGAGCAATGTAAATAGCTGTGCTCGGGTTTCTCTGATAGATAAAATTCGTAATGAAGAAATTCGGCGGAGAACCAAGATTACTGACATAGTAGAGAGGCCTAGGTCCAGCAGTGGACTGCCGCAGGCTGATGATAATATAGATGCTGCTGCCCGTATCCTGTTTCAGTTTCCTCTATCGCCTTTTACGATACCCACGAGACGATATGGAAAAGTGGATATTCCTACACCCAGCACTACACGAGTTAAGGAGGTCAGCACTTCGAGGGGTTAACCAAACTGGCTAAAATAAGTTGGTTTTTCTTCTACTCCACGACATTATTTTAAATTAACGTCATAGTACATATCATTCTTTCTGTTTGCTAACATAGGTTGTAAGATCAAATTTCGTGCTAACACTTTTATAGACTAAAAGTCTGAAATAAATTCATTTTATTTCATTTTTATTATTCATTAGCACGTCCTCAGCACGACGCTGCACTCATAAAACTAAATCTAAAGCTAAATCTAAACTAAAACTAAATTGAATAACGGTAATATTATATCTATACATTTATAGATACTCTTACAGGTTTATTTGTCTAATGTAAACGAACTTTCATATTATGCGACATTTTTAAAAGAAGAATATAATAATAATAATGTGAAAATAGAAATGACAAGTGGTCATATTTGGCGTCTTTCTCTACTAAATAAAAAGTTAATAAGACCGTAATAATAATAAGACTTGTGTTTCAAAATGTACTTTCTATCTTCTTTTAAAATTTGTAAAATTTTCGATTCATGTGACATATTATGTAAAAGAACTTTTAAATCTGTAGAATAATGTCCCGTGATAGCTCAGGAAATAACTGCCCACTTAGCACGCAAACTCGACGACTTCCAGCCTCCCGAACAAGCCGGTTTCCGAAAGGGTTTTATCACCATAGACCACATACATACCATTCGGCAAATTATACAGAAGACCGAAGAGTACAACCTGCCACTTTGTGTTGCGTATGTGGACTATGGGAAAGCCTTTGATTCCGTCGATATATGGGCGGTGCTGCAGTCTCTTCAGCGGTGCCAAGTTGACTGTCGGTATATCTAAATGTGCTGAAGTGTTTGCACAGTAGGGCTACGATGGCTATCTGTTTACAGGAGCAGAGTACGAAAACTATCCAACTGCAGAGAGGTGTAAGACATGGTGACGTTATATCCCGAAACTTCACCGCTGCATTGGAAGACGTTTTCAAGCTACTGGACTGGAAAGGATACGGTATTAATATAAATGGCGCATACATCACTCACCTTTGATTTGGCAGAATTGCTGGAGGACCTAAGCACTATGCTCAATGACCTCAATAGTGCCTCCCAACTGATAGGTCTTAAGATGAACATGGATAAAACAAAGATCATGTATAACGTCCATGTCACACCTATGCCAGTAGTTGTTGGGAGCACTAAGCTCGAAGTTATTGACGAGTATGTTTACTTGGGACAAATAGTCCGACTAGGTAAGTCTAACTTCGACCAAGAGATCAATCGACGGATTCAACTCGGCTGGGCAGCGTTCGGGAAATTACGACACACCTTCTCGTCAGGTATACCTCAAAACTTGAAAACGAGACTGTACAACCAGTGTTGCCAGTGATGACTTATGGAACTGAGAGGTGGTCCTTCACTGCTGGCCGTATGAGAAAGCTCAAGGTCGCTCAGTGAGCTACGGGGAGGGCTGTTCTCGGGGTTTCTCTGCGTGATAGACTTAAAAACGATGATATCCTCAGTAGAACCAGAGTAACAGACATAGCCCAACGGATTAGTAAGCTGAAATGGCAATGGGCTGGCTATATAGCTCAAAGAACTGACAAAGAAAGGTTCTCGAGTGGCAGCCTCGTACCAGCAGGCAAAGTGTAGGGCGTCCCCCCACTAGATAGAGTGAGTAAGACATGCAGGAAGTCAATGGATGCAGGTGGCTCGGGACCGTGCTTTATGGCATTCCTTGGGGAGTCCTATGTTCAGTAGTGAACTTGTGATGGGCTGTAATGAATGAATTAATGAATGAATAGCACGCAAATAACCTAAGTTCGATCCTAACCGAAAGTAACGAAATTGTTAATAACACTTTTAAAATTTGATATACCACGTAATCGATGGTGAAGAAAAACATTGAGAGTAAACCTAAAATTTAAAAATTGAAATAAAATAAATAATTTCGTCAATACGCAGTAGGGCAGCGCGATGAATTCTGCCCCGCTCAAAAAAAACTTCGCAGAAATATGAAAATACCTGTGCCCAGCAGTAGGACGTATAAAGACTTTTAGGTTACTTTTGATTGAAGTTGAGCATGTTACTTTTTGTCCTTGTTAGGTCCTTGCACCTATCAGGTGCTATTTTTATTGTTTGCTTATTAAAAGAAAGTACAACTTAGACTCAGTCAGTCATTTTAGCTATACATGACAACGTTTTTACGATTAATATACTTTAAGTTATATATATATATATATATATATATATATATATATATATATATATATATATATATATATGTATATATAAGATCAGCAGTAGTTATGAAAATACATCTACTGCATTACATTTGCACAGCATCTTCTATCGAAGGCACTCGTTAACTATTGTACTTTTTCTAAGATGGTATTTACGTTAATATTTGTGGGAAAACCTATTGTTTTTTTGTATAATTTGTTTTAGGTAGCTATAAGTATATTAATAAAGGACATTATTTTAAACATTTAATTACGATTTCTGAGATAAGATTGAAATGCACTTGATGACTCAACGCCGCCATTGAACAAATTCGTACCTACATTTTTAAAATAGTAATCATAACTTTTGATAGAATGAACCGATTTTAATGAAACCTAGACTTAATGTTACCCAAAGATAAGCTTTATGATTTTCTTAACGATTCTTTAAAAATATATTAGTACTTTAAATGTGATACGTTCAACAAAAAGACAAAATATTCTAAAAATTATAGAAATGTATTTAATTACTTATTTGTTAGACTCTCATCAATATCACATACAATTTTGTTACAAGTATATACAATGTAAAATATAGACACCTGCAATTTATATTTTTATTATTGTATATATAGAAGATATATAGTATAGTTATAATTAAAAAATTTTTTTATATCGAGGCACAAATAGTTGTTAAGAATTTGGTAAAGTTTTTTATAGTATACAAACTTTCTGCAGGTATCGTGTTGTTTAACCTTCTGTTAAATTAACAATCTGTATGTACGGACACGTGCGCAATTTGTGTCATCATTTTTTCAGTCTTGCTGAAATAAGGTAAGTATCTAAAATGTTATTTATGCAAAAGTAAACAATGACAATCTTACTCATGCAAACTTACTTATCCATGTTACACTACACTCGTACTTATGTAGTTCTTATTGTCAAAGAGCAAGGTGATTAAGATGATATCTAGGCGGCGTTTATTCCGTATATACGAAATCCTCTGTTTTCAATTTGATTATTGATACTAAAACCAAAATTTTCGATTTTCGATTTATATATACCTCTGTTAAGATGTATATATAAAACTGCGGTTGGCAAACTACCTGCCAAGCGTTTTCAAGCTACTAGATTATTACAGGCCATAATCGAATGTATTATATCTTAACTGTTCCAGGCATAGCGCTAGCCCTATCTCCCTAGATCTAATGCCTTAGTTCTTTTTATCTTAGTATTTTCACCTTCACGGTGACAAATTTCAGTACAGTGGACTATATTTGATTATAATAATGGGTTAAGTGTTGTTTACTGACGAAAGTGAAAGCAAACTCGTTAACTACGATGAGACCGACATTTTGAGGGCTCCGCCAATTAGGTATGTCTACACCAGTGCGCTTTCCTGTTCATTTTGCGTCTTCCTCTAACGCATGCATGAGCAACCATAGCGCATGCAATAGCGCATGCGCTAAAACTAGTTCGACAACAGCGCATGCCTCTAGCGAAAGCTGATCCGTCACCGGTGGGTTCACATGCAACATTTCGTGCATTTTTGTAAACAAAATGGCGGAGGACAAAGTTAACACATTAGAATTCATAGATGATTATCGAACATATCAAGTATTGTGACACCACAAGCACAAAGATTACACAAATAAAATAAAAAGAAACGACGCGTTGATTTCTCTGAGCCAAAAATGTAATTATGATGTAAAACGGGAAAAAACAAGCTAAAGAGGATTATACTTCTCAAAGGAACATCAAAAAGTTACGATCAAAAGCAGTGAGTCCGGAACAGAAGATAATTACAAATCTTCGTGGTTTGCCTAACCGAGGCGCGTGAGGTATAGACGAGTTGAATGCGACAAGTGCACGGGTATAGACGATAAACTGCATGCGTCTTATGGCACAGCGCTTGACGCAAGACGAACTGAAAGTTGAAATGCAAAATGAACATGAAAGCGAAATTGAAAGCGCACTGGTGTAGACATAGCTTATGGGTTAGCCCTTTATGAGTAGTATAACATATGAATATAAATTTTAAGGCCTTTGCGAGAAAAGAGTCGAGTAAATCTTCACTTCAAAAATAACATATCTAATCATCTTTTGTTTTAATCATCTTTTGTATTGAAATATTTTAACGATTCATAAGTAAGACGAGTTTGAATATTGAGGTAGTTCTTTCATTTTGAGATAAATATCAGCAGTAGACTGCTAGAAATGGGACTCTGGTGTATAAAATATAGATTAATGCTGTTATATTTATTATACCTTAACCACTTTATAACAAAGTGTAAGCTATATCAATTCATAGATTTATTCAAAAATGCATATGTACACCCATAGAAGAAGTTACAAATTAAAAAATACCTAGGCTTAATCATAGATAACAGATTTAACTGGGGTCCACATATAGATATGATTTGTAATAAGCTAAGGTCATTGCTTGCAACATTCTATATATTATATGGAATAACAAGTTATGGTCGTGCATTCAAAACATACATAAGAAGGAACTATAATCTACAACTAAAATTATAAACGCTCATTGTAGATGACAAGGTAAAACAAAAATATATAGAAAATAACTATATTGGTATTTTAAATACTGTAACGTCATACCTATAAATAAAAAAAATTTAATATCATATCATGGTTGAAGATTTTAATACGATTCCTTCATTGAAAATGGTAAAATATTGTGATAGAACACGACAAAGTAATAAAAAAACGGTAGCAAAAATAAAATCAAATAACTTTTATGGAGATAGGCGAACTCTTAATATATTAGTTTCCAGAAAACGTTAAAAACGAATTGCCAGAAAAAAACTTAAAATATAAATTTAAACATTATATACTAGGGAGCCTGAATTAAGTCTTCCTTAATAAATTCTCAAATGATATTAAATCTTAGTAGAAACTAATTAGTTTATTAAATAATTATTTAAAAAACTAAAAAATATTGCTATAGATATCAGCCTGTATAATTATTTATATGAAACGCGCACGCACACTACATACCTAATTATCTTAGGAAGAGTAGAATACCGTACACGCTCATCGCGGTAAACTAGCGAAACCTGTTTGTCGTTATGTCGCTAATACAATGATGAATATTGTAAGCATGTGTGCGTAAGGTAAAATGTGTTGTGTAGGTTGTTAGTTGTTATCATCCTTAATTTTACCAATTTTACAATGGTAGTTATTCAAAATAATATGTTTATGCGTATAGACGTCTGCCAGCACCAATACAAACTGTTTTGCGGTTTAACTTTGCACTGTTGTAATGTTTTATATATAATTAAATAAAAAAATAAAAAATATATAATACATATAATATACCATATGCTGTAATTTTGCTATATAATAATAGAGAAATAATTTATTATAATTGGTACCTTTGGAACTGAGCTTGCCAAGCGATTTTAAAGCAGTCTGAAATAGCTGGATTACGCTGCTGAGTTTAATATTTTCAATGAGAAGAATCAGAGAAAGTTTTTACTAGTAACGGGGCATACCAATTTGTTTATTTAAATTTATTTAACATTCTTTATTGCACACCATACAAAAATTATAGAAATTATGACAGCAATTTCTTCCAGACAACCAATGAATGGACAGGATTGCAAGAATATGACAGGGTAGGGCAAATTGGTGTGATAGAAAAAAGAGGTAAAAGAATAAACATATATATAAACACACATACTACAAACATATATATACAAAAATAAAATATATATATTGAACTATTTAATTAATTAAATGCAATCGATATGCTACATATATTTTGGTCGGCTCGACCGGGAAGGACCACGCTCTCACAGAATACCAGCGTAAAATAGCAGCTTAATGCTGCTGTGTTTCGTATGGTGAGTGTAGAGAACCGGAGACCCTTTTACTGGAAAAGAGGCATTCTATCTTAGTCCTCACGGCTGACAACGCATCTGAATTTAAATTCGCAAATGACGATAGATGTAGATGTCTATGGGCCACAGCAACCACTCACCATCAGGTGGACTGTGTGCTCGTTTGTCACCCTTATTCTATAAAAATATATATTATATTTAATGGCTAGTGTGGAAGTAAAGTTACAATTAAAAGTGCGAAGTAATGATTCTTGACTAGTTTCTTAAATACCGGTAGGGATGGTGCGCGTTTTACTGCCAATGGGAGTTCATTTCATAAATGAACAGCCTGTAGAGTAAAATACTTGTTCATAAATTTTCTAGTGTATAGTGGAAAATTCAACTTCAAGCTCTATGCTGATCTCAAGTTACGCGAATGGGAATCACGAAGAAACTCAAAACGATTTTTGAGGTAAGAAGGGTAAGAAAGATTAAAGAGAACACTATAGAGAAGATGAAGTATGTGTGCATTCCGATAGAGTCGTATTGGCAACCACTTGAGCTTAGTACGAAAAAGAGAGACATGTTCATATTTGCGCAATCCAAATATAAACCTTATGCAAAAATTCTGAATTCGCTCAAGTTTATCAAGCTGAGCTTCGGTGAGATCTAGATAGCTGACGTCCGCATAGTCAAAAATAGGGAAGAGAAGGGACTTGGCAAGCATAGTTTTGGTGGAAATGGGAAGAAAGTTACGTAATCTACGCAAGGTGGCTGCCGAGGTATAAACTTTACGATTAATTTCTTTGATGTGCTGTCCCACGACAGATTCTTATCTATGTGGATCCCCAAATTCCTTACCGAATCTATGTAAGGAATAATAGTTTTACCAAATACTATATGAGGCATGTAATCTAGGCTCGACTTAACCAACATTTGCGCGCTGCCCACGATAATGCCTTACGATTTTGCTGGGTTAACGTGAAGGCCGTATCGAGATATGCATTAATGATATTGATAGCATTGGGGAGATCTTTGAGACAAGCTTTTGTATATATTTGTAGATCATCTGCATAAAGGTGGTAGGAAGAAGTTTATTATATATGTAAAATATATATCCTTCTTATATATATAATAAGAAGTTTATTATATATATAAAGGAGACAAAACGCCTCCCTGCGGTACACCAACACATACGTTACACCAAAATGATAATGTATCGTCGATACGTATACGTTGCTAGCGACTTTAGATAAGAAGGGCAGTAAAGAGATAGGACGATATTCAGAAAAGGATGCAGGAATACTTTTCTTTGGAATAGGAATAATTTTAGCATTTTTCCAAGATGATGGAAAACTACTTGTAGAAATGGAGAAGTTAAGGATATGACAAATAATAGGAAGAATAATATCAAGAATGGGAAGTATCATGTTACGACTGACACATTCACATCCCACTGCATTGGAAGTAATAGATAGAACGCTCTTCTTAACATCACAAACAGAGAATGGTTTGAAAACAAAAGAGGAATGATTGGGAGTGGGAATTGTTGAAATATATGTATGTTAGTGTATTAGCCTTAGTGGTGCTATCTAAGCAGGACGAAGAAGAGAAATGTTTATTTAAACGACTAACGTTTAAATCGTTTGTCGGCCTATTCTTAGATTTCCCAACACCCAATAATTTAAGAAATTTCCAGACCTTTGCTGTATCACCATTTTCGACTGACTTATGAATATGAAGGCGTTGAGCATCCCTACACACCTTATTGCAGTGATTGCGAATGTTAATATACTTTTCCCTATTAAAGGCATTCGGCTTACGTTTAAACTTAGCCTTAGCTATCGCTTTTTTATTGATAATAGATTTAATATTATCAGTAAGCCAAGGTTATGGACGATGTTTAATTTTGACTACGCGTACAGGTGCATGTACATCAAAGATTTTTATAAGGGCAGAAGTAAAGATTGAAACCTTATTATCTAGATTATCTGTGCTAAAAAGATTTGACCAGTCCCAAAGCAACGCATCCTTACGAAGACTGTCTATATTCATCATCATCATCGTTACAGCCCTTCACAGGTCCACTGCTGAACATAGGCCTCCCCCAAGGAATGCCACAAAGCACGGTCCTGAGCCACCTGCATCCATCGACTTCCTGCATGTCTTAACAGGTCGTCACTCCATCTAGTGGGGGTCGCCCTACACTTCGCCTACCGGTACGAGGCTGCCACTCGAGAACCTTTTTTCCCCATCGGTTGTCGGTTCTTCGAGCTATATGGCCGGCCCATTGCCACTTCAGCTTACTAATCCGTTGGGCTATGTCGCTTACTTTGGTTCTACTGCGGATATCCTCATTTCTAAGTTGATCACGCAGAAACTCTGAGCATAGCCTCTCCATAGCTCGCTGAGCGACCTTGAGCGTCCTCATACGGCCAGCAGTGAAATACCACGTCTCAGATCCATAAGTCATCACTGGCAACACGCAATGGTTGTACAATCTAGTTTTCAGGTTTTGAGGTATACCTGACGAGAAAATGTGTCGTAATTTCCCGAACGCTGCCCAGCCGAGTTGAATCCGTCGATTGACCTCTCGGTCAAAGTTGGACTTCCTAAGTCGGACTAATTGTCCCAGGTAAACATACTCGTCAACAACTTCGAGCTTAGTGCTCCCAACAACTACTGACATAGGTGTGACATGGACATTAAACATGATCTTTGTTTTGTCCATGTTCATCTTAAAACCTATCAGTTGGGAGACACTATTGAGGACATTGAGCATAGTGCTTAAGTCCTCCAGCGATTCTGCCATAAGGACTATATCGTCGGTAAATCGAAGGTGAGTGATGTACTCGCCATTGATGTTAATACCGTATCATTTCCAGTCCAGTAGCTTGAAAACGTCTTCCAATGCAGCGGTGAAGAGTTTCGGGGATATAACGTCACACTGTCTTACCTATCTGCAGTTGGATAGGTTTCGTGCTCTAGTTCTGTACTCGGATAGCCATCGTAGCCCTACTGTACAAACACTTCAGCACTTCGATATACCGACAGTCAACTTGGCACCGCTGAAGGAACTGTAGCACCTCCCAAATTTCGACGGAATCAAGGCTTCCTCATAGTCCACATACGCAAAGCAAGTGGCAGATTGTACTCTTCTGTCTTCTGTACAATTTGCCGAAGGGTGTGTATGGTCCATGGTACAAAGCCTCTTCGGAAACCGGCTTTATCGGGAGGCTGAAGTCGTACGCAACCCTCGTCGACACACTCAC
The DNA here is from genome assembly GCA_029286625.1 of Parnassius orleans. Taxonomy (NCBI): domain Eukaryota; kingdom Metazoa; phylum Arthropoda; class Insecta; order Lepidoptera; family Papilionidae; genus Parnassius; species Parnassius orleans. The sequence continues at coordinate 138,666 of JAGSMP010000568.1, forward strand.
AATCTTTACAACGTTGTTAACGAGAGACTTGTGGACGATAAATCCGACACCTCCTTGGGACAGATGGTCGCCCAGATGGTCCCGGTGATGAACAAGTTTCCGGATTCGAGGATTACCGTGTCCTCCCCCTCTCTTCGGATCACGGATAATCCTATAATATGCCAGCGTAACTTTTCAATCCCTTCTTCCAGCTCCAGGATCTTCTCGTCAGTCCTCAGGGTGCGTGCGTTGTATGTTGCCAGGTCGAGTCGTCTTAGGTGGCAACTGAACTTCCACTGGAGATTCTTAGCACCCCCTGCCCCGCCGTTACCATGATCGCCACCGTAGCCAGGAATAGCGGGGTCACCGGGGACTGGGGGCCGTCTCTTCGTAACTCTCATCATGGGGGTTTATTGCCATAGTTGCCACGCTTGGCGAGCGGGTTGGCAACCGCAGTTTTTTTTATTTTAATATTGCTGTTAGCAGAAAGATGCTACTGCCCATCTCCTGCCTGTTTCCCATTGTCACCTCTTACGACACCCACAGGAAGACACGGGGTAGTGGATATTCTTAACCGCCACTACACGGCTATATTCATGCCACCAAAATTACGCTGCAGTAGAATTTTTGGCTTAAATTTACCACTTTAGTCCTCGTTTTGATTCTTAATAGAGGACACCTTAACTCAATAGAGGATATTACTCTTAATTCTATAACTTATAAGAACGTAATTGTAATATATATATATTTATTTAATATTAAAATATAAATACCGGAACTTCATAAAATATGTTCACGTCCTTGCGTCATTCTTCGACAAAATGCATATATTATAAAATATTTCACCACGAATCTTGAAACTTCCACATCGCAGAACATATCATACATATTTGAAATGTTAGATGTGCACACTTCATGTTATTTAAATATGAGTGTAGCATTTTATGAATTTTCTGGTATATTATCGAGGGTTTTGAAGCAATTTTACGTTGTAGAGCCACGTTGCAGCTATATTATGGTTCTAGCATGAATGGGTCGGTTCGACCGGGTTAAGACTACGCTCTCACATAATACTTGCCTGAAATGGCAGTTTAAGGCTGTTTGGTATGATGAATGTCGAGAACCGGAGACCCTATTTACTGCAAACTAGGCATTCTATCTTAGTCCTCAGGGGTGACAACGCATCTGCATTGATTCTTTGGTGGGTACAGCATCTACTTACCATCAGGTGGACTGTGTGCTCGTTTTTCACCCTTATTCTATAAAAATTACCTACACAAAATTAAAATTTAAAGTCAATGCGAGACTTTGTGGTAGCCCAGGGGCTAAACCCTTGCTGTATATTTCACAGTACGCGAGCAATTCAAGTTCGATCCTCAGAGAAACCAATGAAATTGATATTTACTGATTTGCTGCGCGCTCAGTGGAAAAAGAATAACATCGAGTGGAAACTAATCAAATCACCAATAACCACCACCTATCTAAGTAAGCTGCTACAAATCAGAAAGAGTTATGTTAATGCGCAATATCGGTGCACCAATATTGTGCAATGGCACCAGGTTGCGCATTGCAGAGCTGGGGGGAGATATTATTATATAGGCCACTCTTCTGATTGGAGACTGTTTGTACTCCAATTTTGAAAAAAATAAATAATTGAATAGTTATAAGGACTGCATTCTACATGTTTGTCGTTCTGAATAGGGACTATCCTTTTACTTATTTCTGCGGCCAAATAGCGGTCCTTGCACTACCTTGTGTTATTATAGACTGTGAGGAAACCCATCATAATCCTCAGAGGTGAAAACGCATTTGTAGCCTTTTTCTTTCGCCTGTACATGCCATTTACCATCAGGTGGAATATAAGTTCAGTTGTTACTTCAGTTTTACAAGAACATTCATCATCATCATCACTTGCGTGTTACTCACGCGTGTGGCTCCAACGATGACGTGTACAGCTGCCCATAGAACCTCTCAATCTCACTCAAATCTCAGGTGTCCGGAAACGATGCTGCCACAATCGGTCTTCAGCTTCGACAGTTGGCTCTTTCTGGCAGACAGATCTCTGCAAAGACTTTGGAGCCCTGGTTCCGCTCGATCGCTTCTTCAATACGAGCTGTATTGAAGTTGCGCAAGTCCGCCGCATGCATTTGGAGATCTGTCTGTTCAGTTGCCTGTATACTGTCAAATCTGTTGAAGACTGCAGCCATCTCCGTCTAACAACCATGAGATTAAGGTGTGATCGGAGAGTTTTGTGTTCTTCTGCGACGGGTCTTACAGAACTTAGCTCCGACCGCATGGACAGTTTCCACAAGCTTGTCATTCATATCGTCCACTCATTGCAAACTTCTAGGCACTGAAAACGATTTTGTAATTCGAGCTGAAAGTTTTCGGGACTTTGGTTAGAGCACGAGGGGACGGAGCGTTGACTTCATTAGACGTGACCTCTCAACTTAACGTTTAGGTTCAGTGTGCCTCTCACCCTTCGGTGGTCGCTGCCAGTTTTCACCCTCGCGATCACTGAGACATCACTGAACAGTTGTCGTCTGGTCGTCATAATGAAGTCAATCTCATTTTTCCGAACCGTCGAGGCTCGACCAGGTCCACTTCCTGTGGGGCCACTTTTGGAAGAAAGAGTTCATCATAAAGAGTCCCTCTTTCTCCAGAACATTAATTATTACAAATACCGCTAAGGCTGGGGTCAGACCTTTACAGTAGCGGGTGTACATTTGGGCACTACGTGTTCATCGCATGGTATTGTTGGCTTTTGAGATTGTGTGTTAGCTTTTCGAGATTATCGAGGGCCCAAAACTTCCACATGCTGGTAGAAAATAATCAAACAAAGTGATTTACAGTTCAATTTAACTTATATCCTCCATTTGCTGCGGTGACAACAAATTGCGTTCTTAAATCAACCAGTTTGCGGACAGTTATTATACTTTTTAAGTTAAAACGCTTCGTTGACAAATTAGTTAAAAATAAACAACTTACTTTAGTCATTGATTTATGAAGGTTATAAATGTTACACCTGGAAAAGCGACAGAACAGAATGGAAACAACTGGAAGAGGCCTACGTGTGAAAGGACACGTTGATTACTATAAAGAGAATTCCGATTTGTTTAAATTATAAAGGACAAATGAAACTAATTAATATTGTAAGATCATATTTCCGTGATTAAAGGCTAATTTTAATGTGGATGCAAATAATTTTTAGATGAAGTTCAATTTCAGTTAAATAATTAAATCAAAATATTAAATATTTGTTTTATTATACTACCTGTAACATCACTATTATCTTGCTATCTAAAACTGAACCAATAATACTCAAACCAACAAAGTTTGTTGAACCCCACGTGAAAGAAATTGTCGACAGAATCTTTTGAATATAATGACATTCAGTGTTGGGGTGTAGCAACAATAATATTATATTCCGATTACTACGCGTGCAAAATTGCGGGCAAAAGCTATCATAATCAAGGTTAACAAGGCCTGATATTTTTCTAAGTTATGTCATATTTTCACCTCCACGCGGGCAAAGCCGCTGGCAAAAGCTAGTATATACATATAATAAGAAGAAAATTTAATTTAAAAGCTACCACTTCTTCTACAATTTTTCATCAATATTTATATGTTTTTGGTTAAACGTGGTCCGAGTAGTTTGCTGCTCTTTGGTTTCTGCCTACCCCCTCGAGATAATCAGCGTAAGGCTACGCATGTGAATGTATGTAAGCGGAAAATAATAAAATTATACAACGCAAAAGGTATGCTGACTCTAAAAAAAACTATATTATTATATCAGCTCATAAAGTCTAGACTAAAACAATTTAATTATCAAAGTCCACCGTATGAGAGATGGCTGGCAGAAACAGGTAACATTTCTCACAACGTCTAGATGCTGTAATAAAGTACATGCTAATATGGTGACATTAGAAACAGTTTGTCACATTCCGCTTTCATTAGATACATTGCATCGCAGTTCCATTAATTTATTAAGGACTAGCGACACACGACTTCATGAGTGCGGTCTATTAATAAGGCGTTATTTTTATTTTTTAAATAACCGTCAATACAATACAATATCTCCAAGTTTTTATAGCCAAATATGGCTAAGATCACTCCTGGCATTGCTCGTGAAGTTTCATCACAGTCGGTTCATCCATTCCGAAGATTAGCCCAGATCTGTTTATCCGACAGACAGTGAGATAAGATTTTTTGAAATGGTTATTAATTAAATGGTTAAACGAACTTACCTTAAGTGAAGTTCAACCATAATTATACAAACTCCTTGTCCAAGACGTTCTTTACAACATGTAGTACGTCGTATTTTATATACCAGTATCATCACAGTTATCAAGCTCCTAAAAAAAATTTTGGAACGGCAGAATGTATGTACAACACTATATCCCCTGTACGTCAAATGCAATGTCATTATGTTTAAAACAAGGATTAGATGAGCCACCCTAACCCAGGGAGGGTTGGGCTGGGAGTACCGTCTCGGACAAGGCTTCGTATAATTATGGTTGAACTTCACTAAGGTAAGTTCGTTTAACCATTTAATCTCTCTCCTTGTCCGAGACGTTCTTTAACATGCAGATGTTTGAAGCCAGGGTTGCGAATTATAATACCAATGAATGGAAAAATTTGTAATTTTATATATAAAAATTTGAAGGTATTATATATATTACATATTTGATTTAATAACATAAAATAAATTATCTTTTATTTTATAACAATTCCATATACACGTAAGGCCAGCTTGATTGTAGCAGAAGTGGCCAGTAGAAGAACTATAATTGTGAAAAACACAATAATCTGGAATATCTGTTCCGTTTAATATAAATAAATTTTAATTTAACATCTTATAACTTGAAATGCTTTTCTATTCTAAATGAGTTTTTGTGAGTTAATGTTAAATTTATCAATATCTTGTATTATGCTTTCTATTAATTATTCAGAGGAAAGGCTTAAGTTTCTCTCATTTATTTTTTCCCATGCAATCGCTTTGTTGATTAAATTCTACCTTATATCTTAAGTATACCTATGAACTCCACTTGGAATAAATGTAATATTTATGAAAACAATATTTAATAAATTTTGACCTGTGACTCATCACAGCTAAGCATTACTAGTTTTGTAAATTTTGGTAATCTCAAATCTTAATTTCAACATTTTAATGTTGTAATATAAAACTAACTTATTAAGTCTATGTTTATAACAAATCTAAAGTAAAAATCACATAAGCCAGTAAGGAATTACATTACACTGCAAATTGGTACTATAGGTAATAATAATTTTATAATTTATAGTATTTGACAAAGGAGAGTTCACTATATATGAATATGAATTTTTGAGTATACTTTTAAAATGCTTCACTAATAGTACTTATGATATGTGTGAGATGCCTGTGAGGTCATTAACATGTGAAATAGTAGTGTATGATTCTCTGTAAAGTGGTGTTAATAATTTGTTATTTTATTCAAAATGAATAATTCGATCTTTATTAACATGCCTTTGCACTTGATTCACATTCACCCCATGTGGACAAAAAAACCTATGGTTCTATAAACTTAATTTTTTGACAGCATATTTACAGCATAGCAACTAGTGGAAATGCATAGAAGAATCACCCCCAATCTAATATAACTGCCATGGTTTCTGGGTCATAACTGCAGAAACGATTATTCTGTCTAATAGTATTATTATTTCTCAGTTAAATTGATCAATTTTAGTTTTGACACCGTTTTATGATCTTGTTGAATACACTTGAAAGACTTCTTATGACTATTCTTTGTTTACTTAGCTCAATTTCAGATCGATATATAATTTCCAATATTTTTCATTTAATTGATAGAATTGAATCCTCAATAATTAATGAAAGAGAACCCTCTCTATCTTGTCAATGTATAAAGCAGTGGTTTTATCAACTCTGAGTAAAATTGTACACCATAAGTATTACTTATTTGTAGTAAGTAGTATTCAAAATATCTATATTATTGTTTTGTTTTAAAGGTTTTGAGTGTTCTACAATTTTCAAAATTATAAGCATATACTTTCATACCCAATAATAATATAAATCAAATCATCATATCCAATAATAATATATGTAATTTCTACAATGAAGGACTAAACCCAAAAATTGTCTCAGTTCCAATGGCCTTTCCACCCAGTTGAGAAGTGTCCATTTTATATCAAAAACTTTATGCTTTTTAATAATTTTATTATTTGCAATATTATTCACTACCATCTAAGATCAGAATTTGCAACTGAATATAATATATACCTTCATATACATTATTATGTACATAGTTAAAAACAACATTATTAATATATTACTGATAGCAACTAAATGAAACATGCTAAATATAGAGTAGCTATTCATATCACAATTATGTGTATAAGTATTTTCCATAATTTCCTTTTACAGCAAATTTATTTGTTGTAACATCTTTGGTAATCTATTTTATGCATCTGTAAGACATAACTCTATTGTATGTATGTTTACCAATAGTTATTTTACTATATGAAGGTAATAATAACCTGGTAGGTATGAAACCCTACATAAAATAACTGAACCATTTTTACTATGTACTTAACATATAACTTATATTTTAACTTGTCATAACCTTTAAATACCTTATAATAGTAAAATTGTTTACTATAATCATTTTGAAAATTCTTTTTAATTGTTCAATGTACAATTGTTTTAAGTAGTGAATTTTGTAAGTTTTATATTTTCCCAAAAAGATATTTTGTATGCCATGTAAATATTGATGCATTTACCTCATTATTATATTTAAAACCTAATGATGCTAAACACTGCTTTCTTTCTTGTAACTTAGGTTATACTAAGCTACATAATACAGCTCGGATGCAACAATGTGTCTTTATTTAAATTTAATTCATTAATCATGGTATGGCTAGAATGTGCCTAACAATAGAAAATTGCTCCATAGACTAATTTTTGATTTCAATGACTTTCTTTTAAATAGTTTTATTACATCAATAATAATAATTCAGTGTTTACTTTCTGTTACCGAGTTTTTAATTATAGTTTGTTAATTTCTTAAAATTTATTAAAACTAAGGTCATGAAAAATTTACAGGCTAACTGTTGTCTTTTATTATTCTTTAATAATTTAAGAAAATTATTGTAATTCCATCTGATGGTGGACAATATAATTTTTGTTTTGCAGACATGCCAAATATTGGTTTCATAAGCTCCATATGGAGTCAAGTAAATCCCAAGAGGATATAATTAAAATAATAGCTCATATTCAATCTTTTCAGATTTTTCTAAACAGTTAGATTAAAATGTATAATCTTTTAAGACTATTTAAACCTGTAACCTCTTGATATTCAATATCAAGGTAAAACGGTTCTCATATCACATCTTTTCTTACTTCCATGTCATATTTTCCATCCATCCGTTGCAGCCTATAAGTCCACTGCGGAACATAGGCCCCCCTCGACACAGAAGGTGGATGAATATTATCTTTTTAAAAGTGTCTATATAATAATAATAATATACTGTCTTTAAATTTTAACATGTATCTATAAATCTCATAATTTGTTTGGGAATTACAATTTTAAGGACTAGTAAACTGACTCTCACCTTGAGCAACAGGGTAGTTTCGTCCCAGAACTCAGTTATTATTTCTTACTTGTTCTGCCAATTTTTAAGGGTCCTCAAGTTTACATATAATAAATCCATAAGTTAAGTTTATTAATAGCACTTATTGCTTTCCCAAATCAAATCTTCTGATAAAATAATGAAAAGTTTAGTTGCAATCTCAGGGTATATAATTTCGGACCTGCTGCCTTTTAGATGTTTGGTATGTTGGAATATAATTTGCTATCTTGATGCCCACTGATCATGTGGGGGTTCTCTTATGTTGACAATTTTTGGACTTCTTTTAGACGAACCCCCTTGACCCTGAGACTTTCTGATATTTTTACATCTGTAATTTTGTAACAACTTTTTCATTATGTTGTACTCATAATATTAGTCACCTTTGTAATAAAAATTATACCATTATTTATTTTTATTCTAAATCCCAGTACAGCACAATGTTTTACTTTCTAGTGATAGCTCTAAGGTCTGAATAGTTAACCATGTCTAACCTCTAAGTGATAGCTCTAAGGTCTGAATAGTTAACCATGTCTATCCTCTAAGTCATAGCTCTAATGGTTTAAAGCCTGCAGTGATGTCTTGAGGCCTAGCCCCTCTTAATGTCTTTCCTCTAATGGTAGCGCTTTATATATCAATTCAAAATCTCTGCCCTCTTAACTGATAGCTCTAAGGTATGAATAGTTAACCATGTCTATCCTCATAAGTGATAGCTCTAATGGCCTGAGTAATTTATACCATGTATATCCTCTAAGTGATAGCTCTAATGGTCTGTATATAGCATTTTATATAACATTACTAGATATTCTTCCAACAGTTTTAAGTCCTCAGTAATTCTGCAGAAACCAGAAAATCCTATCCCAAGATGTTGATGGCATTTTATTTCTTATTTTATTATATATACATGAACCCATATATATTCAAGTAATAGTTCTAATGGTCTATTTGTAGCATATCCATATAACTCATGTAATATATTTTCCCAGCAGTTTAAAGCTTTATTTATTTTTGTATCTCAGTATTGCATAATATCTTGTCCAACAAGATGGTGATAGTGTATCAGCCTGAGTATTTTCCTTTTCCTATTAGCCCAATACTGTCCCAAATCACTGTATGTGCGTAATTTGCCCAATGACTAAGATAAATGGCGACTAAAGTAATGCTCAAAAGACGAATTGAACACGAAAGTAAGAAAAACATATTAAATATATCACTGCAATTTCTCAACGTATCTATATATATATATATATCTCAACCTACATTTATTGATTGAAATACCTATTTATTATTTCATATTTTGGTGACGAGGTTATGTTATTAAAGCTTAATAGTGGATTTTCATTGATAATTAATCATACTTGTTATTAAGTGTTTCGACACACAGTGAATCTGACTTTATTAATAAGTGATTTTTTAAGATTTTACACGTACCTCCGAAACAAGATGATTCTTGTTTACCTTAAATCAGTTGCTCCATTATGAATATCTTCTTTTTCCAAAGTATTACCCAATATTACCTCGCAAGCATGTAATAAATACAGTTGTGGTAGTTTTGGATACAAAACATTTAATATTACACAACATATTTGATTTTATAACAAAATTTATAAAAACACACCGTGACGGCTGGCAAAAAAAACGTAATGACATTGCATTTGACGTACAGGGGATATAGTGTTGTACATACATTCTGCCATTCCAAAATTTTTTTTGGGAGCTTGGATAACTGTGATGATACTGGTATAAAATACGACGTACTACATGTTGTAAAACGTCTCGGACAAGGAGAGAGTATAATTTCTTATTAGCATGCATATATCGCCCAGAGCTTCATATGAGCCAGTTATTTCAATATTACTGACAGACACTTTAATTTTATTTAAATGTATGTATAGATCAATTGATATTATATCCGCGTAGTTTAGATTTTTTTTATAAAATTGAAGTGACAGACCTGAATAAATAAGCTTCTCAGCTCATGGACATGACATGAATTTCAGTCATGGCGTCTCGTCTCAACGGAGACTAGCCATCTGCGTAAGACAGGATTATTGTGCCCAAGTGAATGCATAAGCACAACTGTACGTATGTACGTGCGTGTACGCGTACGTGCCTGTGCATGTGCGTACGCGTGTGAGTATGCGTGCACGCGCGTGTTGTGTGCTTGTGCGAGTTCGTTTGCGTTCACGTTTACATTGCGCGCGCGCGCCGCGTGTGTGTGTGGTGTGTGTTATTAAGGTAAATAAAATATGATATGTTTGTAAATTAGTATACATTTGCATTAATTTGAGCAACAGATACTTAAAATGCAATTTCACTTTCATTATATTCAAGATGCTATTATATTCAAATGAGTTGACAAGTCGGCGCTCCGAGGGAGTTTCTTCGGAGCAATAAGACTACTAACTAGTACTTGTTATGTTCTTAAACATTAAGTTAATTAAAATAAAATATGCTGAACTTGAAGAGTTCGAAAATTACACAAACAGTGCCATTTATTTATGACTAGCAATCCACCCAGGCTTTACCTGGTTAAGATCTATTCAAGTGGCGTTATTTAGATTTAAGATAATTAAGACCATTTATTTTATCATTCGTCGTCGTTCATTATCATCCTTTTTTCTTCTTTAAATAATTTTTCGGATAAAATATAGCCTAGATCACTCCTGGCATTGCTCTCTATCTATACATGAAGTGTCATTACAATCGCCATTTCGATGATTAGCCCAGACAGACAGACAGTCAGATAACATATAATTTTAAAATAGTTAATCGTGTCTTAGTGATATAAAAGTAGACCCTTCAGTTTAATAAAGGCAGTTATTTCGATATTACAGACATGCACTTCAATTTTATTTTTAATAAAGATAATGTTATGTACAACATGAAAACACGCCACATAATTAGGTTCTTAATTTGTACACACATCAATTAAGTATTGAGTATATATAATAAGATATGATATCTACAAAATAAGATATCAATTAAAATTATCATATCGATTTCTATTTACGTTTGTGTAGTTACTATACCATACTTCCCGTATTGTACAGGACTTTCTCTTTTAATAATCTTTCAAAAAAAAGGTTAACAATTCGATTCTGTTTATTTGTATGTTACGCTATATCATCGATCGTCAATTGTGAACCGATTTTGATGATTTTTCATTAAATCTTTGTAATAGAAAAACATTATATATCAGGGTGGTCCCATATAAATTTGTTGAAAAATTCCATCCCTAAGGGTGGCAAAATAGGGACGAACTTTTTATGGAACTGTCTAGGCAACATTAATGTTGTAAAATTCCTTATTCCACCACTCAAAAGAAAAAATAATTTAAATAAAAGACCGACTTTATACAACTAAAACTAAATAAAATTTCACATTCTGAATCGGAATAAATTCTTCTATAAACTGTGTCTTAGTACCGACTTAAGATTTTAACACTATTTTATTATTTTTAGTTGCTTGAAGTCAGCTTCTACTTTAAATAAGTCATTTTCGGTACTCCATACAATGTCCCTGAAGAAAGCTTAAAAAATTCTAATTTAAATTAGATATTAGAGAATAATTCTAAGTTAAAAATTATCACATGTAAGCTACGCTACACAAGTGGTAAAATTAAAAATTTTGTACAACCGACTTCAATACAAATTATTAAGGATAACACAAAAACCGCTATTCAGACCTTGACTTGACTTGACTTTCAATTTATATGGCACCACATGAGAAGCTCCAGCTTTCAAATAAAAAAGAATTATCAAAATCGGTTCACCCAGAACAAAGTTATGAGGTAATACACATAAACAAAAAATACAGTCGATTTGAGTATCTCCTCCTTTTTGAAGTCGCTTAAGAAGACAAAAATATAAAGGACGAGTTTTGCTGCATTATTAATACAG
>JAGSMP010000569.1:0-164648 GCA_029286625.1 Parnassius orleans
TTAAATTAGATATTAGAGAATAATTCTAAGTTAAAAATTATCACATGTAAGCTAAGCTACACAAGTGGTAAAATTAAAAATTTTGTACAACCGACTTCAATACAAATTATTAAGGATAACACAAAAACCGCTATTCAGACCTTGACTTAACTTGACTTTCAATTTATATGGCACCACATGAGAAGCTCCAGCTTTCAAATAAAAAAGAATTATCAAAATCGGTTCACCCAGAACAAAGTTATGAGGTAATACACATAAACAAAAAATACAGTCGATTTGAGTATCTCCTCCTTTTTGAAGTCGCTTAAGAAGACAAAAATATAAAGGACGAGTTTTGCTGCATTATTAATACAGTTAACAATAAAAATAACGAAAAAAAATCAGTACGTATACAAACTGATGAAATCTCGATTATTTGAGGATAAGGCAGGATATCTTGATCATAAGGCAGTCGTGTGTCCTGAATGCGTAGGAACAGAGTGATTTTATATGAAGCACCTTGACTGTTAGTTCAATTAGATGATAAAAAACAAAATCCTAATAAATATTCCTTTCTAAATTTAAAATAAGACCAAGTGATCACAACCCATTCAAGTAACTATGATTTTTGAAAAGTTAATGTTTTTGTTAAAAAACATAATTATGAAGCTAAATTTTGTTTTGTTTTGTGTGCCAATATAATAAAAATAAAGATGTTTCAGTCTTACAATATACTATGTTATTTTTTGGCGTACAATAAAGTGTTATCTATCTATAATAAATCTATAGGAAGCATAGATAAATATCTATCTATGCTTCCCTATGGATTTTCTAAAAAAATTATACATACGGCTACGAATTTTTGCGATTGTTAGAAGTAATAATAAAAATTATAAAAGTAATCGAAAAAGCCAAAAATATATAAGAGTAAGTAATTTTTAAAGGGTAGTAGGTAATTCTGATTATTGCGTACTGAAATATTAATTGTTGGTTAATTATTTAAGATTACCATTAACAGGTTGAATGCGCGGAGTTGGCGGGAAATTCGTTACAGTGCCGCCGACTCCGCGCGGGGGTGACTAGCCGTTATGTTCTAATGTCTCAGTACGCCGCCGGCATCGTAGGTGGGCGGTTGTTTTGCAGTCAGCGTGGACCTATAGCCTAGCGTACGTCGTAAAATAATTTTGGTTTTTGAATTGCTTTTTTTTATATGAGAGCCATGGACGCTGAAACTCCGCGTTCATCATTTGGCAAACAGCGACGTAAACGCCGTCTTGTGTTTATTTCCTCATCCGAAACATCTGAAAGTGAAGAACCTGCGATGATTACCCTGGCACGTACTAATATATTACGAACCGAAACATCGGAAAATGAAGAATCCGCGACTACTACCTTGCCACGTACTTGTACATTACGAAAGAAAAACACTGCGATTCAAGATTCTGAAGTTACGGAGATTATTGAACAAATTGACTCTGACTTTAGTGCCTCGTCTTCCGATAATTATCAACCAGATTCGACTGGTTCGTCGTCTTCAGACTCTGAAAATACAGCCTTTGAAGATAGTCAAGTCGAGTGCTCTGCCGCAGAAGACGAGCAGCCTCAATCGTCTGCATCACTCCAAGTTCAGCAGGATTTGACATCACTAAATGTTCCTGAACCGTCTCAAGGGCAAAGGGCGCGAGAAAGACCATCTGTACCTTGGTCAACCACAAATGAAGGTATGAAGACTTTCGATTTCACGGAAAACGTTGGTTTGAAAGTGACGGTATACAGTGAGTCAAAAGCTATAGATTTTTTAAGTCTTTTTCTCGATGATGAATTCCTGACATATATTGTTCGAGAAACTAATAAGCACGCTTCTGATGTTTTGATGAAGCCAGGAGTTGGGCTGAAATCAAGAATAACGGACTGGAAAGACACAAATGTGCCGAGATGAAAGTATTTTTTGGCATAATTTTGCATATGGGTATTATTCGTCTAAATCGTTTGACGGACTACTGGAAAAAGGATCGTTTATTCAACATTCTAATTTTCAGACAGTATATGTCGCGAAATAGGTTTTTGCTGCTGTTTAGATGCTTGCATTTTTCCAGCTCATCAGTAGGGGGATTGAGCAGTCGACGAATTGATTATTAATGACAAGATGAATGATCTGATATGCGCTCAGAAGGAATTATCACTCGACGAAAGTATGATTCTCTACAGAGGTCGTTTATTTTTTAGACAATTTATAAAAAACAAGAAGCACAAATATGAGATGAAGCTGTACATGCTCACAGAGCCCGATGGCCTCTTTCTGAGACTGCATCTGTATGGAGGCTCCGCCGATATAACAAGTGGAAAAGGGCATACAGAAAAGGTGGTGCTACACCTATTGAAAGATTTTCTAGAGAAAGGCCATTCAGTTTATATGGACAATTTCTACAATGGGTATAATTTGGCCGCGAAGTTGCTTACTCACAAGACTTACGGCACGGAAACTCTAAGAAAAAACCGCGACTTCAATCCTGAGATTGTGAGTAGTAAAATGAAAAAGGGAGAGAATAAATCTGTTTTTCATAATGGAATTCACATTGGATGCCATAGGGATAAACGATACATTCCATACATATCGACAGAACATGATGATGAAATGGTTACGGTGACCAACAAAAGGGGAATCTCTTTTTTTTACAATAAAAGCATTCTGTAAGAATCTAACATTTGTGTTTTCTTTCAAAACTGAATTTAAAATGTATTGTTTAGTGCCAAGCGACTCCGCGGGGAGTCGTCTCCGCGCGGAGTTGTATGGCATCATGCACTGGAAAAGTCATTACGCTCTGCTGACGACTCCGCGTGGAGTCGACTCCGCGCAGTTTCATGGCGTCATGCTCTGGAAAAACCGTTGCGCTCTGCCGACAACTCCGCGTGGGTACTTATATTAATATATGGCTTATATTATATATACTATATGCTATGTACCAATGTAATTACTGTTCTTAAATGTTTAGGCACATATTTACATAAAAAACAGTAACTGGCATCGCGGATAATTTTTTTTTGTATGAAGCTAAATTCCGGCAATCAACCTGTTAACTGTCGTGCATATTTTGTTTTGTCCGAAATTTTAATATTCCCCATCGGTAAAGATATTTAATAAAAGTTGATTTAAAATTGATCGTATCTTTCACTACCTAAATACCATAAGTTTACATTATATAACATATATCTACTATGTATCTTCTTTGGCACAAGTCTATAATATTCCATTTCGGTTCGGTATCAACCCTAGCGTTACACGCTCCGGCTCAATGTCACCGGCGCTTGAACTCTCACGTACAGAGAGTGTCACCGCTGTGCCTATAGATAGAAATAAAACGGCTAATATTTGCAATTCGTCTAAGTGTTCCTACTATTACAGACACTGTTTTGTCTTGTTGATTGTAGCTTTGATTTCAACTTCTTTTGTAAAATATGCAAGATTTCTTTTTTGCAAAATTAAGATAGGTACCCTTAAAGTTTTTTTTTTTCATGGAATATATAATTTTAAATGTTACAATATAGGATTTGTATTTTACTGTCTTACCTATTTTACTACCTCAATAATAAAGTTTAAGTAAGTATTAAATTCAAAACAATCAAAACGTCGATATTACTAGTACAGCCCTAGCTTTATCATTTGTTTAATTACAACAGATGGGCTTGGCGTCAGAGTGAGGACTTTTGTATTTGACGTGGCGTTGAA
This sequence comes from Parnassius orleans, assembly GCA_029286625.1. Classification (NCBI taxonomy): domain Eukaryota; kingdom Metazoa; phylum Arthropoda; class Insecta; order Lepidoptera; family Papilionidae; genus Parnassius; species Parnassius orleans. The sequence continues at coordinate 3,707 of JAGSMP010000569.1, forward strand.
AAGGTTAATTTAAAATCTGAGGTTTTTAATAATAACCCATATTTTTTTTCATGTAATTGCTAATAGTGTCCAGGAACAGTTATGTTATTATTTTTTATTTATGAAGTGTGTGATTATTCAAACAAAATAATTTCCAAACATCTTCGTCATCAGAAAAACATTGCACGCATATTTAAGTTTAAGAAACCAACAAAAAAAAGGAAATGTTGTGTTTATCATAAAAAAATAAATAAAATAGCCTTTGTTGTTCAAACCTTTTTAAAAACATGCTAAGTTATTGCCCTTTCTTTTGAGGTATTATTTACGCAGATGTCTCATCAACTCTTGGAATTAGGGTATACAAAGCAAATTGCGGACGAATATTTTTATTTTTATACGGACCAAAACAATGCTACTATCTTTTCACTACGACTAAGACTACGAGGGAATTCCTCGTTTCCAGTAAAAAAGGTCTCCGGTTCTCTACACTCACCATACGAAACACAGCAGAGTTAAGCTGCTATTTTACGCCGGTATTCTTTGAGAGCGTGGTCCATACCCCGGTCGAGCCGACCCATTCGTGCTACAACTATACCAGTAATATAGCTGCAGCATGGCTCTACCACGTGACGTGGTTTTTGGTAATGCACTATTGTTTTCGTTAGAACTGATTATTTTTTAGAATTACGGTGCACGTGCACGGATTAATTTCCGGGAACTCGTTTAGCAAAAGCCACCGTGCGACCTAAAAAAAACTTGAACTTTTTTGACTCTCAGGTAGCGCCTAGGGAATAGACTTTTATTCAATAGAACAATCAGCTTAGTCAACTCAAATTACATAGTCGTTATTTATTCAAACTAATTAGGATCAGTACTCAAGTAGTAGGGCGGGTTCGTCACATTTTCGGACCATCAGTTAGTCAAGTAACGACTGCCCTTGTGACTAGAAGTTTTAATTGCGAATTCATGTTTATTTCGGATGTTCTTTTTTATCGAATTGAGCCTAGCGCCAGCTGTATGCTCCTTCACTGTTCTCCGACTATTTGTGTGATCAATCAACTATAGCTACTTTTACTAATTGAGAATATGCTAATATCATCTTCATGTATGACAGAGCTGACGGTAATGGATCTTTGGCACGGCGGATGTACCAAGAGCAATATCCGATTACCAAATGTAAGAGTGTTTTACAGCATATTTCGTCGGCATTCTGAAGTTGGAATACATCACGCGAAACCTGGAGATATCCGGGAAGACAATCCGGAAGACATGGCCCCCAAGTGTCGAGGAAGACATTATTGCAGCTTTCGATGCAGATCCTACTACGAGCGTCAGAGCAGTAGCTCAAAACCTCAACATTTCGGTATGGAAGGTGTGCAATACGATGCACCGAGAAAACAAGTATCCTTTTCACGGCACGGGTGTACAAGGTTTGGAAAATGAAGATCCCCCACGAAGGATTCAGTTCTGTCACTTTTTGCTAAATAGTGACATTGAAGATGAATGGTTTTTAAAATCCATCTTGTGGACCGATGAGTCAGTTTCGAAAGAAGGAATTCCCAACTTTCATAACCACCATCGATAGGCTGGAAAGGACAGCAATCCACACTGGAAGAAGTAAGTGTCGTTTCAAAGGAAATTTTCAGTAAACGTGTGAGCAAGAGTGAACGGCCGAACGTTTATTGGTCGCCACTTCCTACCAGATAGATAATTTAAATGGAGACAATTACCTGGAATTCCTCATAAACGATTTTCTTCTGGACGAAACCGAAATACCAATATTAGCAACGAGAAGACAAAACGTGCGAAAACATTTAAATAATTGTTTACCAGATAACTGGATCTCCAGAGAATAGCCCATACCTTGGCCACTTCGATCACCTGATTTAACTCCTGTGGATATTTTCGTTTGGGGACGGGCCAAGGAGCTCGTCTACACGCATGTGGAAATATCAACCAGAGAGGAGTTAATAGGAAGAATCCATACGGCTTTTCAAGTTATGAAGCAGGTGATGAAAATGAAAATTACGACCACAGAAGTGAGAAGACAAGCCCGCGCTTGTGTCAGAAATCGCGGTCAACATTTTGAACACGAAAAATTAATTATTGTAACAAAAAAAAATGTTTTATTGGTCTGTTAATAATTAAAAATATTCGTCCGCAATTAGCTTTGTACACCCTAAAAGAGTTGATGAGACATCTGCGTAAATAATCCAAAAAATGTCGAAGAAATCACTCTAGAGACGTAGCTTTTGCTAATTACTACAGGAAATTTATACCCAATTTAGCAAACATTGCTCTGAGTTTAAATAATTTATCCAGAAAAAACGTAAATTTTAATTGCCGCTGAATGCCATAATTCCTTTGAAGCGTTAAAAAATGCATTATGTAACCCACCCCTATTACAATATCCAAAATTTTCAGATAAAATGAGTTTGTTATTCATACTGATGCATCAGGGTTAGCTATTGACTGCGTGTTGTCAAATGGAGATAAAAGACCAGTGGCTTATATCAGCCGTCCGTTAAATAAAGTAGAAAGAAATTATCCTGTCATAGAAAGTGAACTTTTATTAAATACTTTCGACCCTACCTTTACGGTAGCAAATTTAAAATTTGTACCGATCATAGACCTTTGATATATTCATTTAATATGACTAATCCATCAAGTAGATTAACAAAATTCAGACTGATGTTAGATGTTAAGAGTACAATTTCACAGGCAAATATACTAGCTGCAGACGCGTTATCTCGCATAGTATTAATATAAAATGAACTGAAATGTATAAACGAACGTGCTTTGATTATGACGAGAGCACAACGAAAAATAATAGAAACCTAAGATTTTAAAGATATTTCGACGAATAATTGGAGTTCACCCAAGAGTTGTTGAAATTCTTAAAAAAAACCTAACGATTATATACCACTGAATTTAAACAAAGACGACTACGCAAAGAATCACACTATAATGGACAATGTTTATAGTAAAAATAAAACATTCATATACACACCTTCATTTGAACGGGGGTGAGGTAAATGAGAGGGGTATTGTTGGACGTGCTTGATTTGCGGATTTACTAGTCGCAATGAGTCACAGGTCAGGAGAGCACCGTGCATTCGCGGTTGAGCAATATTTACAGTGCGGTGATTCATTAGTCCGTGCGCGTCGCGCTTTTTGTACCTACTTCAATATTTAACGAGTAAGTGATGGACTTATCTGGTCGTGTGTTCAAAAGTTCAGACAGGAAGGGACGATGCTTCACCAAACCACGACCATCAACGTCAGCAGCGACGCTAGAACATGTGGCTCAAATCCGACGTGAAATTATGCGCTATCCACGTAAATCAATAAGGAAGATTGCAGCCTCTACCGGAATAAAAAAAATCAATGCACGTTATTTTAGAAAAGAAACTAGTGTCATCCATACAAATTGCAGATCGTGCAGTTTCTCAACGAAAATGACTACTCATTACGTGAAACCTTAGCGAGAATGACGCTGGAACGTTTATGAACAGCACGAACGCTTGGAAACATATTGTTTACTGACGAAGCACATTTTCATATCGATGGCTAAGTTAATAAACAGAACAAGAGATACTGTTCCCCCGATAATCCCAGGAACGCCTTCAAAAACTTTTGCATAGTCCAAAGACGACCATGTGGTGTGCAATTTCTGCCCGAGGAATAATTGGGCCTTATATTTTTAATCAGCAAGACACAGTCACTGCTAACGTATATTTTCAACGCAGGGGGTCGCGGGGTCGGGTTCAATAGCAGAACACAATTTCAGCAAGGATCTTCCCCATACCCCCACCACCCCAGCCCCGACCGCAAGTACCGTTTGTCCATATTTTTAACCAGTCTTTTAATAAAATTGTATTTTCAGTATTTAAAAGATGTCTTCAAAATTTGAGAAATATTTGCAATTTTCTTAGACCGTCTTCTACACTTTCTTTTAGCCTTTTTATTTTATTTTTCTACTTCGTCAATTTTTCTGTCAATTCAGCAACTTCAGATGTGCTAATCTGAAAATTATTAAAAAAGATAAGGTAAGTAAGTAAATTAACTCCTATTTCATGTGGATAAAAATGTAGTGGTTATGTAAGAATATCCACTACCCCATATGATCCAGAGGGCGTAGTAAGAGGCAATAGAGGGAAACAAATCAGGAGATGGATAGCAGCATCTTCCTAATAACAACTAACAATAAAAAACTGCAGTTGCCAACCCACTTGCCAAGTGTGGCAATTATGGCAAATATACCCCTATGACGCAATCTATGGGTGAGACCTCTGTTCAGGAGTGGACTTTAATACGCTGTAATGGTAAGCAATAATATTTTTTATGAAAAGAAAATTGGCAAGTGTTGTGCCATTTTGGAATCTTCACTAAACAGGCTATCTTTTAAAATTACTTGCCAAGGGTACTGTAGTACTACTTTTTTTAATAATCCTGTGTCAAAGTTAATTAATAGACATAAGTTTTTTCAACCGTACTCAATCAAACTTTTTTTTATATAGAAATAGGGTGACAAACTAGCACACAGTCCACCTGATGGTAAGTGGTTGCTGTGGCCCATAGACATCTACATCTATCCTCGCTTGTGAATCAAAATGCAGTGCGTTGTCAGCCTTGAGGACTAAGATGGGATGCCTCTTTTCCAGTAAAAAGGGTCTCCGGTTCTCTACACTCAACATACGAAACACAGCTGCTATTTTACGCTGATAATCTGTGAGAGCGTGGTCCTTCCCCGGTCGAGCCGACCCGGGAAAGGACCACGCTCTTTGTTAGATGAGCTACAAATGGAATGTCTGCGACATCCACCGTACTCCCCGGACCTTGCTCCAATAGATTACCATTTTTTCCGGAATTTGGACAACTTCTTACAAGGAAAAAAATTCAACTCCGATTCGGCAGTCCAAACTGCCTTCAAAGAGTTTATTGATTCTCGCCCCCATGTTTTTTTTTTTATTAAAGGGATCAATGAACTACCTATGAGATGGCAAAAGTGCATAGATAACAACGGTGTATACTTTAATTAATTAAATATATTTTACAAAAAAAAATTGACTTTATATTCCTCCCGTACAAAACGCCAATTTCATATGTCATATGTAAGGACCTAATAGTTGTAAATACTTGATTCCAATTTTTAAATACGCTATAATAAAGATAGTCATCGGATACGTTTGTAATACAACAATATACAACAACATACAATTTCTGTCAGTTTTGAATTATTGAATATGTTTATTGAACAGCGTACGCGCCGACGCGATTTTTGTGTCGGTTGAGGTCGGCAATGCTCGGCACCATTCCACTGCCTTCGTAGCCGTCCGGGCGACTTCGTTTTTACCGGCCAGCGCCAGCTAGTCCGCTTTAAACGCCTTCAGCGCTAGACGCTACGCTCGCTCCGCCTGAGTAACCATTACATATTTAAATCGCGCCAACCTATTATTGGCCTTCCAGCTCAACTATCTTTTCTACAACTAATTGTTTACATTTATTCTCCACCTCTTTCCCTCGCTCTGTAGTCTAAACTTGTATTTCGAACTGTTTTTTGTGTTGGAGTAAAAGTATTATTTAATTCGAGGTGTGCAGAACTTTTTATTTGCATAGCATCTATTCCAGTCGTCGATGAAATGTATTTTTTTTATTTTATTTATTATGACGGTTCTAAGCCCGTTTAAAATAAAGTAAAGTAAAGTTACAGCCTATATACGTCCCACTGCTGGGCTCAGGCCTCCTCTCATTTCTGAGAAGGTTTTAGGACAAGGAAATGTCCACCGCGCTGCCCCAATGCGTGTTGGCGAACTTCACATGTCTTCGAAATATATATTTTTTTGATTTTTCAGACATGCAGGTTTCCTCACGATGTTTTCCTTCACCGCCGAGCACTTAAAATTGCAATTAACAATTTCATTGGTGCCGGGGGGATCGAACCCGGGTTGCTCGCGTACTGTGAAACTTACAGCGAGCGCTAACCATCTGAGCTACTACGGTTCTTACCGTTTAAAGTATGAAGGGAAAATTGGAATCGTAATTCGCGTCGCAGTTATCAACTAAGTAGCGAGCGTTTCATTAAGGAAGTAAATAGTAGGCAAAAGCTTTGTGCATTGACTCGTACACACATGAGCGCGCGTCGTTGTTGCCCATAAATCACATTCAATTTCGGATATTTTCAAATAAATGTAGAAACCTTATTTACGCGTACTTTTCTAATCTGCAAAAAGTATATATCAGCATTTATATTTTGAACTTAATTATTAAATTTGGCTGGTCTTTGAAAAATAACCCTGTATAAATATAAACATTCAACTATAAATATAAAATGATAACTGGATCTTAGTAGTAATCTAGAATGTCCTGATGTCAGATAGTGTTTTAAAGCAGAATCCACTTGCACATTTACTACTAGAGCTTATAAGTATGAAAGTTACAAATAATTTGAATGCAAAACCATTTTTTAAGTTTTTTTTATTGTATTTTGACTAAGTTCTAAGAATAATTGGGAATATTTCCTCAAATATTACTTTTACCAGACTGAAAAATTTATATGATTTAAAAAAACAATTTACTTTTTAATGTTTATAACATAGATCGAAGGCAGCAAAGTAGATACGGACATCTACATTTTTGTGAAAATGCTTTTTTTTTACAAAAATGTGCTTATATCAACCCTATCTACAAGTCTGTATTAAAATTATTTCAAATTTCAAAATAATGAAGAAAATCTGGCACGTAAATGAAGACATCTACACTCGATTTAAAAAAAAACATCGCAGTAGAAACGGACATTTGAATTTGTCCGCCTTTATTTCGAAGCTTTGACAGATGAATGAAACGTCAACATTCAACAAAGACATCAGTCACTTGTCACATTCTAGTGTGTATCAGTTATGATTTCGTGCCTTTTTATTAAATTGACATTGTTTAACGCATTCTATAACATATATTTTAATGATTAAATTAATCATTAAAATATATGTTAATATTAAAAAATGAGTGCTTCAATGAATAAATTATTTTTAAATATGGTCCAAAAAGGTGTACAGAAGGAAATAAATGAGATTTCGGATCTGACAAACTTAAAGAAAACAATGCAAAATGCCTACGAAGGTGAGTACCTGTGACTGTGACACAGATATGTTATAATAATGATAGTGTTTACAGTTCAACATTAATGCTAGTAATGAAATCTTAGTGTTAAATTTATTTTGAGGTTACGGTCCGACGTAAACACGGACATCTGCCATTTGTTCCTTCATACGTCTTACTTTTTGCATATGTCTCAAACCATGAATGTATGATCTCTTATTTTTTTGAGGAAATTCATAGTCTTTTTATTTAAATATACTACTATGTACATTGGTTTCACACATTTGTTTTCTTAGACTTAGACACAGAAAATGAATTAATTCAGCCAAGTGATCTACAAGCAGAGATGTGCGGCAATTTAGATAATATAGGATCGTTTGATAAAAGCAGGTTAGTGACATTTATTAAAACTACTTTATATTATACCACGCCTGTCTCACTCCGCGCTTTAGGCATGAAAATATACCTACGCTGAGCGGCCGCCTACAAAACGCTAGTTCTATTAATAATTCTATTAATATTAATTTTATATATTGCTTACAGCTTAACACTCTTGGGAAATAGCACGCTTGAACAGATCTTGGCTGACGATGACGAGCAACACAGTGCGTCCAAATGCTAGTCCAACTAAATTAAGTGATTGCCCTCGATCGCACTCTATTACACCCATACCTCCTTAGTTTATTTCGTTTGAAATATAGACGCAGTTGCCAGAACCTATTTCTGAAGCTGATGTTGTACGTTCATTCACAAATCACTTCACCATCCATTTTAGTCACTAATCTAGTATTAGTGACTAAAATGGATGCAAAATCATGTGGCGCTTCCAGTGAATGCTCTTCACCTTCGTTAACAGTTATGTCTGGGAGGAAACAACGTAAATTTACAATTGACGTCACAAAGAGAAGGAGAAAGTGCAGAAAAGAGAATTGGGATTGATACAAAAAGAAAATTATTGCTAAATCTTGGTTAAAAAAACCACTTATTACGGAATGGTAAAGAAAAGAAACAAAAAGATCTGCGGCTCCAATGCGAAAACTGCAAATTTAAGTGTTGCACAAAAATTTGTGAAGAAACAAGACGAAAGTATTTGATTTATTTTGGGGTCTGAGTAATCATGTTAAACGATGGGAATTCATTGGTAAATATACAAAACGTTACACAAAAAGAAGAATCACGACTGATAGCAAATCGAAACGTAATATAAGCATTCATTATTTCCTACCCATACTATCAATAAATGAGAATGGCAGTGAGGTAAGTTTGCAAAGTTATGTTTAAAAATACCCTTTGTATTCGCAACCAGTTCATTCAAAGCCTACTGGATAAGTTCAATAAAACAACAGGTTTTTGTAAAGAGGATCGACGAGGTGTTTATGGCAATAAAACAAAATTGCTGACTGAAAAAGTTGCAGAAGTGAACGGAAGAGTCGGGAAGGGACGCCCTAGACGAAGGTTTATCGACCAAATTGGCGATATATTGAAAATGGGCCAGATTAGGAGTACCCTTAACCGACGAGCGTGTATGCGTAGATATATGGATGTAAAGGAGGCGAGAGAAGTGTGTCAGGATCGTACCAAATGGAAGTCCGTAGTCTCTGCCTACCCCTCTGGGTGACAGGCGTGAGTGTTTATATATATATATATATATATATAAATAATGCTGACTGAAACAGTTATCCAAAGGGCATGTGATTATGTTAAAAGCTATCAACCGGTCGAATCACATTACACCTGCAAAGATACTAATAAACTTTATTAAGACAACTCATTAAACTTCAGTATCATGTCAAAATTTACAAAACATAGGTTCAAGAAAAAAACCTCACAAATTGTCATTACATTGAGACAGTACAAGGATGTTATTAATTCCCACATGAATGTAGACTTCTTTGTACCAAAAAAGGATCAGTGTGATCAGTGCACCGTACTACAAACACATTCAAAACAAAAATGTGGCCAGATCGTTGAAAACTGAAGATAAGCAACAATCTCAAAACAGTCCCTCAAATATCGCAGCTGCAACAATTTAAAAAAAAGATGTTCGCTTTTGTCATAGATTTTTATAAAAGGGTCATAAGCAGCAAGAGAGTGATAGCGTACATGCATTAATCGAAAGAACCTCCAAAAATAAAATGATTTTCTCGCCGCAAGAGTGGTATACCTGTGTACGCTGGAGTAAAACAAACGATCAACCCTATGAAGTTGTGGAGATAATTCAAAATGATATCTTGGATTTTAAGTCTACTCTTAGTCATCACAAGTGGGTAAAAAATGAAGATGGGGACAAAGTAAAATAAAATCAAGTGCGCAAAATAGTGGTGGAATACAGACAACCCGATAAAATATTTTATAAATACGATTTGAATGAGAGATCAGCCATGTGTATTAACAGTTCCAAGAGGACAAGCAGACGAGTTTTGCAAGTCAATAATAATACACAAGAACTTGGAAAAGTTTATAGTGAGACTTTACCCATTACTACAACTAAATACAAGGACTCAATGTCTTTGTGTCAACAAAATTTAATCCCACCAAGATACCATGAAGTTTACAAAAATATTAAGCATAGCAGCTCCATGGAAGAATCAGAAGCTGCTGATGGTACTGAATTTGAAGAATAACTTTGTTTTTCATACGTAATCATTAATGTTTTGATCACTTTTTTCCTACTAGAAGTAGTAAGAATAATTATACTGTTGATATTGCCAAGTTTAAATATTGTTTTGTTTTGTGTTTCTTTTAAATTTTATATCAGTCTGATATTTACCTATTTGCCAATGGTACCTTTGATAATAAATAAAACAGTAATATATTGCATTTTATTTTAAAATATATGTTTTACGTGGTTTGGGAACTAAGTAAATGAGTTTAAATGATAGACATAGATGGAGTTTAGCGGTAGATAACTCATTTATTGATAATGTATAAAATGTTAAATGCAACGTAAATAAAGACATCTACAAAACTTTGTCAAAAAAGGGGAATACTGTTTGCATGTTATTTAGATTTTCTTTAAAAGTATTACTGGAGATTATTATCTTAGTTTATTAGATATTTTAAATGAAATGGGCGCTTTTTTATCACATTGTATAAACGGATATCAGGCAGATGTCTTCTTCTTTTTCAGAGTAAATAAAGACATCTACATTATTTCAGTAAAACAATGACATAGCGATAAAGCCTGTTACACAATTCATAAAGAAGTTTATTTTAAAGCATCATAGAAAATTTCATGTTAATCAGTCCATAAATCTCAAAATGACCACTATTTATACGTGGTAGAGCCACTCTGCAGCTATATTAGTAGTATAGTTGTAGTACGAATGGGTCGGCTCGACCGGGGAAGGACCACGCTCTCACAGAATACCAGCGTAAAATAGCAGCTTAACACTGCTGTGTTTCGTATGGTGAGTGTAGAGAACCGGAGACCCTTTTTACTGGAAAAGAGGCATTCCATCTTAGTCCTCACGGGTGACAACGCATCTGCATTTTGATTCTTTATTGAAGATAGTCCATCAGGTGGACTGTGTGCTCGTTTGTCACCCTATCCTATAAAAAAAAAAAAAAATTTTTACTAAATCTGCTCTGCTGTGAAATTGTGATTTTGTAGATGTCCATTTCTACTTTGCTACCATCGAGATGTAATTTTATTATTGAAAACATTATGGATTCTTAAAAATTACATTCCATGATTATAACACTAATAAGGTGGTTAACTTTATGGAAGTCTCTCAGGAATGGCATTCAATATTTTTGCTTATTAAGTTCAGAATGACAAAAGTTTAGTTAAAATTTTACAACTTTTAACTTTATATGACACGCATCAAGGTAACGAAACAAAATATTGCTTAATATGATTATGAAAGTCATGTGGGAGTGGGACCCATGTCTTTTTGCAGTGCTATTTTATTAATTATTGCAATACAGACTTACAATTATTACTATTACAGGGCTCTTCTGCAAAATCTAGAACAATTGACCACCTTGGTTTATATTTATAATCAAAAAAATGACAATAATTATCATTTGAATATATTATGTAGGTATGTGTGTACAAGTAATGTACACAAAATTATATTTTACCTTTAATATTAACTAGACCATTAGTATAAAATAAATAAAGCACAAAGAAGTATTTACATTTAAAATAATATGGGTCTATGAACTCGCAGATAAAAGTTATTAGACAGACACCTACTTAATTGTTTTGATTCTCCTTCTTCATTTATAAGGTAAACACACAGATAAGTATCCCTGACTTAATAACATATTTAAGTGTATAAGCAACAAATTTTTTTACCTGATTACTACTCTGCTCTTGAGAATTAACACTATTTAAAATATTTCCTTTATTTGCTAACTGGACCTGAAAAATAAATTTTATATTTATGTTCATATTTCATCATATTATAAATCATAGTTGTTAGTATGTTCTTCTAGCATTCTTTTAAAAATAATAATAAGATTCATTCAGATCCATTGTTTATTTTCATTATCTAAAAACATAAACGTGATACCTGAAGCATATTTTATACTAAATCATACACAGGGCATAATGTCTTATTTAGTTAAGTGTAATTGCAAGTTCCAATCATCTTAATTTCCAAATTTTATAAAAAGTTAAATGAATTTCACAAAAGCAATGTTTTATTCATGAACAACATTACTTTGTAGGACGTTTTTCATTCATTTAGTAAAACAAGAATTCTATAATCATTTATGGAAAAGCTTTTTCAATATATTATTAAAATGATAGTTTTTTTTAAATAAATACAAAGTAATTATCTACATGTTGAAAACTAACTAATATCATGTAAGTACTATATGTAACAAAACTGGAAACTTACAACAGGAAAAATTGTTAGCAATCTAAGAGTTTTATTAAAATATTCCTTTGCAAAATGCAGGGAAATAATATATAGTTTTATTTTTGTTTGGCTGATATTATCTACACCATGGACGCAATAAAGGACTAATATGATGCTTCATTTTTTTTTGGAGTTTATGGTCTGGTATCTAGACCTTTAGTCCAAGTCTTAGGTATTTTTATTCGGTTTATTATAATTTTCTTCATAGTACACTGCATCACAATATGTTGATGCGTCACATTGTGCAGCCCTTGGGAGATTTTGACGGCAACTTGAGTCAGCAGACAGCTGACAGTTGACGATGGTATCTCAAGGCGCCTAAGCAGATAGACACCTTATCTTGAGAATCACATCACCATCAGAGCACTTGTATCACCGTTTCCACTAATAGTTCACATGCGCAGACACTTAATACATAAAATCGCACCACTTTTACATATCAAAATCCACTTCAAACCATTATTCAAACAATAATACAGGAGCAGCAAACCGCCGCCGATCAAGTTCCCGCCAAAACTCCTGATGCTTCATTGCTTCATGCTTTGCCATAGATTACTGTATATATACTAGACTACAATCGCGGCGCGGCGGCGGCGGCGTAGACAGAGAAAGGCGGTCACAGTTTAAGGCCGGCCACATACATACGGAATTCCGAATCGGAATATCGAAACGGAATCCCGAAATGGAATTCCGTGAACACATCACACACATACGTTTATTTCCGTTCGGAATAACAAGGGTCAGTTGAGAGAGGTTAGCCATTGAGTCTAGACATTCTGCCAGCGAATAATGACGACGATTTTCTGATTGCGATTCTATTGTTGCTGTATCATTGTTACTGGGTGCATCCCCTAATCACCCTAAGCTTGCAATATAGTCAATATTATGTAAAAAGATCTATCTATCCAGAGATATGTTTTAAATATGGATGTCTGATAGATGACCCTTAATTGCCTCCTTAATTGTGATGTGTGTATGCAAGCAGGGGCAATTTTCTAAGTCGGCCCTGCGGCAGGGCGGCAGGGGCGCAAGACCTTCCTTGCTCCCTAGATCGGCCCTGCCGCTGTCGCGTGTGTAGCGCAATTGGGGCAATTTCTATCAGTTCGTTGCGACTTTCGCGCGGAGCACACGTGTGAGTACAAGTCACAATGGATACAATAAAGAATATGAAATTTGGACACTGGTGATAAAAGTGCATAAAGAGCGGCTTCTTCACTCAGTATCTCATTTTTGTCTTTTTTTGCGGTAGTACCGCAGAAAGAACGTTATTTGAACGTTGTAACTTACAAGTAATATTACTGGGATTTGTTACCGAGTAGATATCTACTTAACTCCATATAATATTAATATTAATACTCCATATAATCCCAGTATGGGAAAGAAAATATTCCAATAGTAGGAGTACCTAACTATCTATACAAAATAGAGGGAATTTTTCATCACTACACCGCTACCTACTCTTAGTATAGTTTATTTTTGTCAAAAATATGAATTTCATGTGAGAACGTTTGCTTTCTTTATGATTACAAAGAATAAACTATCTGGCTATCAAATTGCCATACATAACAAACATAACAAAAGTTTCGCAAATCTGCTGATGCAGTATTACAATTGCTGAAATATAAATAAAAAGTCATTAACTAAATAATTAAATAATAATACAAATTTTAGTAATTAAATTTATTAAAAGTCATCATTATAAAACTATCCTGGCTATTTATAACACTAGTTAAATTATAGTTACTAAGCACTAGTTAGTTAAGTTATATCTCAGAATAAATTGGTTATATTAAATTATGACGAGTGAAGTTAGTCACATTTAATTATCTTTGATAGCCTAAAAATAGCGTGGCAGAGCTATGCTGCAGCTTATTAGCACTATAATATGGTTGTAATTATTAATTAATTAGTTATTTTATTGAAAAATGTGGGTGTCTATAGGCCACAGTGTCCACTTACCATCAGGTGGACTGTGCTCATTTGTCACCCTTATTCTATATAAAAAAGAGCCAAGGCTATATATACCGATTCATTGATATTTCCATAAAACTGGCGCCATTCCCAACGCGTGTGTCCAGCGAGACGTACACTCTCCTAATGAACGGCAGGCGTGTGTGTAGAGACAGCTCCGATATTGCGCCGATCGCTGTACACCCTAGATTGCCCCTGCGGCAGGCATGTGAGTAGCCGCCTTTAGATATATGTTAAGGCCGGCCTCATACATACGGAATTCCGAATCGGAATATCGAAACGGATTTCCGTGAACACATCACACACATACGTTTATTTCCGTTCGGAATAACAAGGGTCAGTTGAGAGAGGTTAGCCATTGAGTCTAGACATTCTGCCAGCGAATAATGACGACGATTTTCTGATTGCGATTCCATTGTTGCTGTATCATTGTTACTGGGTGCATCCCCTTATCACCCTAAGTTTGCAATATAGTCAATATTATGTAAAAAGATCTATCTATCCAGATATATGTTTTAAATATGTATGTCTGTAAACTCTTTCGACGAATTATTAAATAAAATAAGATGAAAGGTTACGAAAAGCCATACACCTATAAGATTAAATGTAAAAACATACATAAACACACCTACTCGCTTCGGTCGTGCGACGAACACTGAGCACGTTCCGTACGGAATTTACGTATGTGTGTTGCGACTCGTACAAAATCTATGGAAGACTTGCGTTCGGAGCGGCTTTTTTCCGTTCGGGATTCCGAACGCACAGGTGGTCATACGGAATCTCGAATCGGAGAAAATTCCGTACGGAAAAATAACGTACGTGTGTGGCGGGCCATAGATTTTATATGGACTTGCTGCGTTCGGAATCTCGAAACGGAATCCCAAAACGGAATTCCGTATGTGTGTGGCCGGCCTAAAGATTGCTATTGCTTGCTATTCTAAGATATAGATTATGGAATGCACCATAGATTTAGTATATATATACTTACGTTAGATTGGCTATTTAAAAGAGAAGGAGTATAGCATACGCTTACGTTAGAGCGAGATAGAAAGGCTAGACCATTCACGTACACGCTATCAGCCTGTATCAGCCTG
The DNA here is from genome assembly GCA_029286625.1 of Parnassius orleans. Taxonomy (NCBI): domain Eukaryota; kingdom Metazoa; phylum Arthropoda; class Insecta; order Lepidoptera; family Papilionidae; genus Parnassius; species Parnassius orleans. The sequence continues at coordinate 18,720 of JAGSMP010000569.1, forward strand.
ACGTCAATCTTCAACGAAACAAATCCCGCTAATTTTTATTTTGAAGTTTTCATAAGCGTTTAAAAGGTGTGATTACATATGGTGACGTGTGCAGTACCTGAATGCAATTTATCTAAAAAAAAGAAAATCCACAGAATTATACATTTTACACGTAAGTACAATTAAAATATTTAGCACTATAAATGCAATATTTTAGAACTGGTACAAATGTTTTATACACAAATGGATAGGGGAAAATATCGCATTTTATTACGATGATGCTCTAAATGCGTAAGAATTATATTAAACATAATAACAAATACGTGAACTCCCGCTATTTCAGATCTAATTTTTGTAGAGATTGACACCATCAATATCATCTTATCGATTATATCACGGCAGGTAATCTTCATACAAGTTATTAGAACGGAGTTTTGGCGGGAACTTGATCGGCGGCGGTTTGCTGCTCCTGTATTATTGTTTGAATAATGGTTTGAAGTGGATTTTGATATGTAAAAGTGGTGCGATTTTGTGCATTAAGTGTTTGCGCATGTAAACTATTAGTGGAAACGGTGAAACAAGTGCTCTGATGGTGATGTGATTCTCAAGATAAAGTGTCTATCTGCTTAGGCGCCTTGAGATACCATCGCCAACTGTCAGCTGTCTGCCGATTCAAGTTGCCGTCAAAATCTCCAAAGGGCTTCACAATGTGACGCATCAACATATTGTGAAGCAGTGTACTAGGAAGGATGAATAAACATTTGGGGAAATTATAATAAACCGAATAAAAATACCTAAGACTTGGCCTAAAGGTCTAGATACCAGGCCATAAACTCCAAAAAAAAAGTTATTAGAACCTCTTAGTCTATGGTTCACATATCGTAACTGACAGCTACTTCCACCCGCTTTCCCTTCCTTCACCCTTCTGTTTAATTTCTGTCACTGTCAAAGAGTTAGAGTCTTATTTTCTACATTTTCAAAGTTGATCGAATGTAGTTTTGCGTTGAATTATTTCCGTAACTTATTGTCTTAATTCCTGAAGCTGTAATATTATCTTGCAACATGTATAACAAGTGTTGTGTTCCAACTTGTGCTACTAGACGAAAGGACGTCAGATTTCATGTTTCCAAAAAGTGAGATAGGACTGAAAAAATGGTCACAGTATGTTAACTGTGAAAGACTGCGAAGCTTGAGTTTCCAGAAACTTCGTACAATTTGTCGAAAACATTTTGAGAAGAGGTTTCTCGCAATGACGCGTGAAATAATTCGTCTTTGCCCCAACGCCTATCCAACGTTGTTTACTGCTAGCGAGATGTCCAGTGGTATTTCGCTAACAGGTCCAAGAACCGCCGCCAAAACTGATTAGTACAATGGTATTGTGATCTACTGCTACATTAAAGTGATATTGCATCACCCATATGGTAATAGATTTCGAGTTCTTTGGTACTTACTGCCTCAAACTTTTAATAGAGATTAACGTTCATGTGTGCTTGTGACATATTATGTCAGGATATATGTATAAAGCTATTGCTATTTCGCCCACACTATTGCATTTTCTATTAATTCAATTCTCTTTACTAGTAATTATAGGTGTGACAATTTTAATCTTAACATATATTTAATGTATAATTTAGTCCTACCAAATGATTTTTTGGTATTTCTTTAGTAATCTGCGGCATGAATATATGGTCGCCGAGTGGGCGGGGGAGGGGGGAAGGGTGGGAACCTCCCCCTTAAAGGGGGAAGTGCCGGGAACCTCCCCTTTTTTTAAATTAATTTTTAAAGTTTTGTTACATACTAAGGCAAAATCGCTTTCGCTTATTAAAAAAATGGTCATCCGGCAAAAATTATCTAATTAACACTATTTTGTTTCTGCTTCTGCTCCAGCGCTGCGGCAAGTGCAGCCCCTTCGCCCTTGCGTAACTAAGCACAGGCAGCGTATGAGCCGCCAAACAGCCGAAGCTGCGCAGCTGCGTGCTGCGGGCGAGGGCTGCTTTCCCTCCGCACTTCTGGGTTTTCATATACACTCTAGGGGTAAGAGCGGAAAGACCACGTGGAAGTTGGGGTTGACTGATTCGGTTTTGTGATTTATACCTTCTGGTACTAGGGTTTGATCAAAAGAAACAACCAAATATAATATTATAAAAACATTTATTTATAGACATTTTTTTGTTATTGCGTGTTATTTTTTAAAACAGATACAGACCATGCTCTATTGCTATCTCTTTCTAATAATTATATTGTTATTTCGTTTTCGTATCATTTTTAAATGGATATAACCTCTAAACTATAATTATCGATATCTCGAAAACTAAAGATTTCCGGCATAAAAAGCAGCTAGATGGTAATCAATAGCATCATTGCCTGTCAACTAAAGCTAAAATGATCACTTAAATCGTGCCGCAGATTACTAAAGTCAACCCGATTTTTTTGCCTTGGTGGTAATTAAATGCTGTGGCCCATAGACATCTACAATTATCCTCAATTAAGAATCAAAATATGGATATGTTGTCACCCCTAAGGACTAAGATGGAATGCCTTGTTTTCAGTAAAAAGGGTCTCTGGTTCTCCACACTCGCCATATGGAACACTGCACCACTAAGCTGCTATTTTACACTGGTATTCTGTGAGAGCATGGTTATACCCCGGTCGAGCTGACATATTTGTGCTACAACCATAAGATAGATGTAGTGTGGCTCTACTATGTAAAAAATATGTTCTATAAAATAGTAATAATAAAATGTAAAGCTACAATTAGTACCTGTTGTTTACAAACTAACTTACTTTAACATATAGCTTCTCTTAATAGAATTCTGCCAATGTCAAATCTTTCAGCACTAATTTGAATGCCAACTTTTAAATAAATAACTATGAGGACAAATCCACCTGATTAAACTATCTGCCTGTTGTTATGTAGTATTATCTGCTTCTGTTTTCAGAGAAAGTCAACAATAATCACATTTATTGTGAAAAAAGGCAGCATTTGGATCACACCTACTGTATACCAGAAGTTGTAGAAAGATGCCTTAAGCCTTTAAATACTTACAAGACTGGGAAGTTTCCGTTCAATTCTTTCTAATAATAATTGTATAAAAAAAACATTCAGATTATAAACAACAATTTTCAGATTATAAAAAAATAATATTGCTTATTTAGCATCCATAATTTGTGTTTCTGTTTATGTTTGAATATTACTATCATACAATTACAGCACAATTTGATGACATTACATACATACATAAGGGTTTTGGTTGTAGTGTTACTTATCTGGGGCTATGAATTTTTCATTGGGTTGCATAATAGCTTTTCATTCGAGACCTTATAATCTATATCTTAACTTTTGTACAATGTCTGTAATAACACAGTAATATATAACTTAATACTGGTGAGAATTTAAATGTTTTTGAATCTAAAAGTTCCTTAATAAAAGGACAAATGTGATAGATTACAAAATGGAAACAGATCTAAATTCATCATTAGATAATGATAACCTGAACTTATGTTCTACATCTAGATATGAAAGTGAAAACTTAGAGGTACCAACAGCAGGTAAGAAATTTAAATATTAATAATCATTTGCATATCTGACAATAAATTGTTTATAAAAATAATAGCAAATTTCTTTATTTCTCACACAATAATAAGTTTACTTAGGACTCGTGATAGATGGTCACCTAAATTGGAAAGAACATATTGAGCATGTGTGTGATAAACTTCGTGGTATGCTTGCAAAATTTTCCATAATTAATTGTAAAATTCCATATAAAATTCTTATACAGCTATATAAATCACTGGTAGAGTCAAAAGTAGCATATGGCTTGTCTAGTTATGGCAGAACGTACAGATCACATTTAGAACATATGTATTTACTGCAGTCACATATTCTAAAAACGATAGATCTAGACAATATTAAAAAACAATATAAAGAATCAGATTACCATAACCTTTTTAACCATTACAAAATTATATCGATTCACGAAAAAGTAAAGTTTATCCTTCTTGTAGAAGAATTTTTTTATGAACAGTTAAAATTGCCGTTACCCATGATTACTCCAAAACTCGCAGCTCGGGAAAACCTAAATGAGCCTTACCTAAATATAATAATTTATATGGTAAACATACTTTAGAATAGGGATGTAACGATACATGAATTTGCCGATACGATACCGATACCGATTATCGAGAAAAATAATCGGCGATACCGATACCGATATCGATGGCTTAGTAGTAAATACACCCAGTAAATAAAGAATGATGTACTTTATGTGCATAAAACTTACTTATGTTACATGGAATAAATAGACACTCCATTCTGTAAAGTGTGGCAAAAATGGAAATTAAAAATAATGAAAAAAAAAGGTAAAATATCATATCAACATTTATTTGGGTAACATTTATCAAGGCATCAAATCAAAAGTAAATCAATATTAATAATCAAAGTTCACTTTAGGAAGATTTTTGTTTAGGAAACAAAGTTTATTCAAATTACTAGCAGATAATCTGTTGCGCAAATCATTTTGTATAAGGCCTGCAGTTGAAAAAAGACGTTCTGAGGCAACTGAGCTCATTGGGTAAAATAAATATTTTTGTGCAAGCATTTTCAATTTTGGGTATTTATCTTCATTGCTCCAATAGTTCTTTGGATCTTGTTTAATTGGAATATTTGGACATCTCGTATAAGATTCCACCTCTTCTTGCTCAGGATGACTAGACATGTTTGATAAAGGTTCCTCCTCTTCTGCTTCTTTAATCAAACTGTCACAAGCACTCCAGATACCTGAGAAAGTCTCATCTTGCTTTTTTTGTGACTCTACACGCTCTACAGGAACATGTGTATCCCTGTTTGTAATTAAGGAGATAAGTATTCTTTTCGCCTCAATGCTTGTGGATTGTAGAAAGAACGTACTGTTATACGGGACCTCGCAAACTAGGTTTAAAAAAAACCACTTTTATTACACAACGGAAATAGTATTATTTAGAAATAGAATTAGTTACAAATTTTAATTGGCCCGGAGTCGAAACTGGCAGACACGCGATGATACAGAGGTGTTAGGATTCAGCGGTCGGCAGAGACTGACTGTTCCCGGAGCGGGAAGCAGAGGTGCCTTTAAATGATGACAAGACTATTTAGAGGAAATCTATGTAATCAGTTATTATCCATGATTAAGGGTTTTCCCTAGCATTGGGAAACCGTAACAGCCCCCCGATTTAGAGTAAACTACACCCTTAAAAGTGGAGTTTATGGTAAAATAAATGAAATATAAATCAGCCGATTCGAAGAGAAGGTCCCGTGTTAGTGTTTGAGGGTTAATGTCATCTAATTCAGTGTCCTTATTTTCAGGAGTTTTATTTTCTAGATCTCATTATTTTCTGTGTATGCCAGTTTTATACATCTTATAAATAATAAAGCACATAATAAAAATTATAATTACAATTGTGATACCTGAATAATATTTTTGATATAAAACAATATGTGGTTTTTCAATTATACTGTTAAGGCTTTTCAGGATTTCAGGATCATCATAAGCTAAGGAATCTAAGTTAACATTCTTAAGATTAATTACAGGTAAGTTTGATACAATGTTATTATACGTTACAATATTACAACAGGAATCATTTAAAATATTAAAATTAGGTACAATAGTTTTCAATTGAATTTCACGATTTTCACGTGGTGTTAAACGAGTGTCTTTACAGTAGGCGACACATTCAGGAGGTAAGTACAATATACCATTTCCACTAATTTCTATTTCAGTAACTTGGGAGTTATTACATTCAATACTTATTTTAGTTTTTCAGACATTACAAATAACCATCTATTAAAGCGTAGTGGCTGCCAGATGCTAACGTGACCATGAATAAATTTGGTTTCACAAATCGAAGGGATTGAGGTAAGTACTTTTGTAATAATTTCGGTTTCACAGGAGGGCGTCGCGGAAGAGGAATACAGTATTGGTGTTTGACAAAGGTAATGATCATTTTTTATTATTCTACAATAATCTAGGTTATCTATCTTACAATACATTGATCTATCTCTGCTTATACCAATATATTTGGAGGATGGAATGATGGTAGAATATGACTCTGGATTATTTTCATCATGAGGGACCGGTGAAGGTAAGTTATGATATATGTTTAAGTGTATAGGGTTAATAAGAGGGATCTTTACTGCAAACACTACTTTTTCTTTATTAAAGTAACTAGATATTTCTGATACATTTAAAATAGTGTGCATGTTATCGAGATTTAAAGGAACTGGGAGTTGTTTAGGTTCGGGTAAGAATCTGTAGTTTTCGACCAATTCGATGTAAAGTTCTTTAGGTGTTAGGATAGTAGGATACAGGATATTAGATTTGCTAAACATGATAGCATTAATTATGTCCTCAACTTTGAAGGACAAGGCTAGGAGACTATTTTCTATCATGGAAGTTAATTCCAGCATGCGAGATCTAATACCTAGTTCTCTTGAAGCGTAAGTCAGATTTAGGATGTCTTGGGACAGTCCATCAATAGCATTTTTCAGGTGGTTTTCATTTAGTTTAATTTTATACAGAGTTTCGTTAAAAGATCTGAGCGAAGAAGTAGTGACTAATATATTTTCCTTCATCAGGAGGGCTAATTTCTTTGGTCTATTTCTACCTCTGTGATGGCGTTGTCGTATCGGATGGCATCGTCTTCATCCATTGTGCCAAACAACTTTTTTTGATACAATGCCTACGAATCCTAGAAGTGCGGACCTTCTCGACTGGCGAGACGTAAGATGAAAGATGGCTTCGTTGTCATGGGCTATATCATTATAACGGGTGTTCAACGGTTCAAAGAGATTAGTACATTATAAACGATCAAAGACTTTGCCATCATTACATACTTGTTTGGATTTATCAAGGACATGTCGCAGATTTAGAATATGAGGACTAATAAAGGATACATCATACGGGATAACTACACTAAGATAACTATCAACTAAACTTAAGGAACCTAAAGGGTCGAAGTAGATACCAGGACTGTTCGTCAAGGGCGTAATGAATTCTTGACTCAGCGCGGAATTACTGTAATAGAATATAATTAAAATTAGTATTATGTATATAACTAGGGTTACGTTTCAGATCTAGGAGCTAATTTAACTTCGTCATAGTGATGTGTCACATGACGTCTATTTATGAGTAATGTCAAGGTGTTTCTGCCATTGATTTTTACGACTTTATACGGTCCTTTCCAAATAGGTGAAAGGGCTTTGCGCAGACGCACATGATTCTTGAGATATACGTAATCTCCGACTTTATACTGAACGGGCCGTGAACGGGTGTCGTAATACTGTTTAGATCTTTCTTTAGATCTTTGTATGTTTTCTAAGGCTTTTTCACGTGAAAGTTTTAGACGATGGTGTAGGGATTTGAGATATTCTGGATATGTAAGGTCCGATTGTAATTCGTAGATGGAGTCCGGGATAAAAGGCTTCTGACCGAAGAGGAGTTCGTATGGTGTGAAATTAGTAGTGGAATGAGTAGAGGTGTTATATGCCAACATAGCGGTATAAACATACTTATGCCAATCGGAATGATTTTCGTTGACATAAGATTTAAGATATTCCTTAAGTGTGGAGTGACTGCGCTCAAGTGCACCTTGCGTTTGAGGATGGTATGGAGAAGACCAGATTTGTTTAATTTTCAGGAAGTTGCAGGTTCTTTTAAATAGATCTGCGGTGAAGTTTGTGCCTTGATCGGTTAAAATAGACTTCGGGATGCCGAAAACAGAAATAAAGTGCACTAGACATTCACATGTCTCTTCGGCGGTCGCATTAGCGATAGGGTAAGCGAGGGAATATTTGGTGAGGTCGTCCTGCAATGTAACAATAAATTTGAGTTTATTAAGTCCAGCTTCTGGAAGGGGTCCTACAAGGTTGAGGCTGATTCGTTCAAATGGCTTGGTGGAAGTGGTAGTTATTTGCATAGGTGATTTATTAATTTGCCTTAGGGCTTTATTACTTTGGCATTGGGAGCAATTCTTTACGTATGTTTCAATATCCGTCCGCATATTTTTCCAGAAATACCTCTCTTTGATTCGATTATACATTCGCGTAGATCCTAAATGTCCGGCAATTGGAATGTCGTGGTTTTCGCGGAGTATTCTAGGTATCTCGGAGGGTGTAGGGTAAATTATAGTATTGTGATAAATATAAACTGATATTTGAGTATTATTAAAGATATAGCAGAACATGTTGTATATTTTCGTCCAGATGTGTTTGTCGAAAGGATTTTGGAAATCAGTAATGGCTAAATTTAGATTGGAATCAGTGGAATTACGTAATATATCGCATCGAAGATTTAGTAGGCTTTTATAAATGTCTTCATAAGAACTGTTATGAAAGTTGTATACTTTGGTGAATAGAAAATATATTGTTTTTCCCTTGTGATCGAATGAGATGAAGGAGTAAAGAGTTCTTTCCCTATCTAAGAGTTCTTTAGAGTTTTCGAGGTTACTTAGAATTTCTTCTACGTGAGGGTTGGAGTCATCGAGATCGATGGAGGTAGGTATGACAATGATCTTGCAGTTAGTTTTCAGGATACTTTCGTTATGTTCTAGGATGTTAGCGTTACTGTTAAAGTCTTTGTTGCTCATTGTTTTTAGAAATTTGCTATAATTATCGTCACGAGAAGGATTTGGTATGAGATCTGGTGATTTGTTAGATGTGGTCGGTGTAGGAGGATCGTCGATACCTGGTAGTGAATCATCGTTTTCCAAGAGGTCTACAGAAGGTAGTTTATCGTCAAGGTCTAAGGAATCAGGGGGTAATTGGATATCAAGATCGTCAAGAGTAAGAGGGCTAAATTGAGGTGTGGAACTATCTTCATTTTGATTAGAATTGGATGGAATAGGATCAGAGTCTGATGGTTGAACTGGGTTTACAGGATATCGGGATAGGGCGTCAGCAGCGGCATTAAGTTTTTCTTTCTGGTACTCGATCTCATACTCGTATTCCATTAGTTTTAGGCGCCATCTTTGTAACTTGCTACTAGGATCTTTATGATTGAACAACCACTTTAGTGGTCTATGGTCAGTAATGATCTTGAATTTTCGTCCATAGAGGTATGGGCGAAAGGTTTTACAACCGAACAAAATAGCAAGGAGTTCTTTTTCAGTGGTATTGTAGTTACATTCGCTTTTGTTGAGGGTCCGAGAGGCAAAGGCTATTGGCCTATCCTTGCCGATTGGACCTTGACTGAGTACAGCACCGATAGCGTAATTAGAGGCATCACATGTTAGGACGAAAGGGATGGAAAAATCTGGATAAATGAGGATGGGAGCAGAGGTAAGTTTGTGCTTGAGTTCGTCGAAGGCGACTTGTTGTTGGTTTTCCCATAGAAAGGCGACGTCCTTTTTTAGAAGTTGAGTTAAGGGTTTAGCAATTTTTGAGAAGTTGGCAATGAAACGGCGATAATAGGATACAAGACCGAGGAAGGACTTAATGTCTTTCGGGGATTTGGGAGTAGGAAATTGAGTTACCGCTTTTACTTTCTCAGGGTTAGGTTTTACACCATCTTTGGTTATTTGATGGCCAAGATATGCGACTTCACGTCGGAGAAACTCACACTTGTCAGGTTGGAGTTTTAAATTGTAATTTCGAAGCCTTTGGAATACTGACGAAAGGTTATTAATGTGAGAATTCAAATCATGAGAATATATGACGATGTCGTCAAGGTAAACAAAACACCGTATGCCTTGGAGGCCTGTGAGAGCGGTATTCATTAATCGTTGGAAAGTGGCAGGCGCGTTTTTTAAACCAAATGGCATTCTTGTAAACTCGTAGTGTCCTTGTGGTACACTAAAGGCAGTTTTAGGAGCGTCTTCCTCATTGATCAAAATCTGGTGAAATCCTGACGCGAGATCAAGGGTTGAGAAGTATTTGCTTTGTCCCAGCTGATCTAAAATTTCGGATATTTGCGGTATAGGGTAGCTGTCACCAACAGTGATGTCGTTTAGCTTCCGATAGTCGATAACTATACGCCATTTTTGTTGTCCGGATGCGTCAATCTTTTTTGGGACAATCCAAATTGGTGAAGACCATGGAGACTCTGAATGTTTTATGATTCCCTGGTCGAGCATTTGATCAATTTGTTTTTTAACTTCTTGTTTATGTACCTCTGGGAACCGATAAGATTTTACATTTATGGGATTTTGATCGCTAGTTTTTATGTTATGTTTAAGGGCATCTGTGTGGGAAAGTTTATCGCCAGGAATAAAGAATATATCCGAGTATTCAGAGCAAACATCGTGAAGAGCGTTTGCCTCTTCAGAATTGAGGTGGGAGACTCTAAGGAGGTTTAATACTTCTTGTGTTCGGAGATAAGAATGTGTGTTTTTTAAATGACAGACTGTGTGAGTATTTACTGGATCAAAAGGTTTGGTTAAAGAACTTAAGGGAATTAGTAAAATATCTAAATTTGACTGTAGGGTTATAGGAGTTTCAGAGGTGTTGATTACTGATAGGTTAATTCTTTTGTTTTCTTTGACTGCGACTAAGCAATTAGCGATTAGTAAATCTTCATGATAATATTGGTCTAATACGAGTCCTTCTTTTACTTCAGGGTTGGAGACAGAGCATTCTATGACAGTTTCGGATCTGGGAGGAATAACGTAAGTAGGTTCATTGAAATGTAGTTTTATTTCGTTTCCACCTATTTTCAAAGTTTCATGAGTGTAGTCGATTGTGCAGCCAAAAGCGATTAGCATATCAGTGCCAACTATACCATCATAAGGTAAGTTTATTTGGGGTATTATATGGAATCTATGTGTGATACTATTTTTATCATTTATTTTTATCTTAAGTGGAAAATGGCCCATTGTAGGTGAAGCTTGATCAATGGGGTCAATACCTTTCAGAAATATTACTTCTGTTGCGATGTCATCTGGTTTTTGTATAGAAGATCGTTTTAGTAGGCTAACAGTTGCGCCAGAGTCTACAAGGAGAGATAAGGTAGTGTCCGACACTGAGGAATACACAAGGATATGGGGTAAACGTTTCTTGAATGGACCAATATTAATTTCATAAATTCTGGTTTCAGGAATGGGACGAGGAACAGTTGAGTCTAAGGTAGGTTTAGCGTATATGGAATGATTGATTTTACGTTTGGTAAGGCCGGTGGATACAGAGGATACAGCGGTGCGACTAGGTTGCGAGTCTTTATTGTTAATGAGTACAGAGGATACAGCGGGAACAGAGGATGCAGAGGATACAGCGGGAACAGAGGATGCAGAGGATACAGCGGGAACAGAGGATGCAGAGGATACAGCGGGAACAGAGGATGCAGAGGATACAGTGGATGTAGAGGATATAGTGAGTGCAGAGGATACAGTGGATGCATAGCTGCGGTTTATTCGCGAATCCCTATTATTAGGGGATACAGAGGATACAGTGGATGTAGTATTGCGTTTATTTCGCAAGTCCCTACTATTAGGGGATACAGAGGATACAGTGGATATAGTATTGCGGTTAATTCGCGTGTCCCTATCGTTAGGGGATACAGAGGATACAGTGGATGTAGTATTGCGTTTAATTCGCGTGTCCCTATCGTTAGGGGATACAGAAGATACAGTGGATGTAGTATTGCGGTTAATTCGCGTGTCCCTATCGTTAGGGGATTCAGAGGATACAGTGGATGTAGTATTGGTGCCTTTGATATAGTAATGTTTTGAAATTCGATGCTTGGGTCTCACGAGACACCACCGTGAGCCCTTTATGCGTTTAAATCATCGTTTGATTTACCCTGATCTTCCGTGTAGTCACTGCTTTCGTTAATGTTTACCGCGTGGATTTGAGCTTGATCGTTTTGATAGCGTCTTGGAGATAGTCTTTGATTATTTTGATCTTTAAAGCGGTTATTATTGAATTCCCGTTTCCTACAATCCTCGATAGTGTGGCCCACGTTTTTACAATAACGGCACACTGGAGGACCTGAAGTAGACGGCCTTTGACTATTGGTATTATTTGAGTAGCCACGCTGTGTAGGGTTTCGAATTTGTTGGGATTGACGTTGAGGCCAACGTCCTTGATTAGGTGAAATGGTATTAATTGCCGAAGGATTACGCTTAGAAGAGGTCTGCAATATCTTTTCTTCGGATACAGCGAAGCCAATGGCTTCATTTAAAGTTTCAGGGTCACGGCATCTGACTACCGTTGACAATCGAGGATTTAAGCCACTTATAAATGTATGCAATGCTAAGTCTTGCATTGCAGCGACACGACCAGTCAGTTCACCTTTCTTTTTCGTGGGTATTGAAATATTGATTTCGGTTAATAGTTTCGATAGGCATGTCTCTACGCGTAGTGCGAACTGGTTGACCGTTTCACTATTAGTTTGACAACAATCTTGGAGGTCCGAGAGTAGTGCAGCGTAATGTTTTTTCTCGCCAAATTGGTTTTTGAGAAATTCCTCTAACTGTTGCCAGTTCTCGAATTCTTTAATGGAGCACGCACTTTCAGCACGGCCTTCGAGTTGGCTTAAAATATATTTTAATATTATATCTTGTTGAGGCGGTGACGCAAGGCTTATTGCATTTCTGCAATTATTTAAAAACGCATTAAGTTTTTCGCGGTTTCCATCAAATTTATTAATGAATTTACTTAAGAAGTTCATGTCGATTTCTTTTGTTTCTTTAGACATGGCAATAGGCTCGTCCTTAGGCATAGCGAGTTAGTCAAAACAAAGATAACGCGTGAGGTACGGAGTTGCGATTAGAATGGAATGTTGCACTATTCTCAGAACTGAACGATAAAGAAATAATACAATGGAACAATGAATGATTAATTAAATGTTACTAAGTCTAATACTTTAAAACTCTTAATACTTTAAATTAAATTGGAATTATGTTTAAATCACTGACACTTTTTTCACAACACGAATAGTTTCGATGTAGGATGGAATGTACTTACAGGAGCACTGCAACTACGACGGCAACACGAATCATTTCGTAGCCAGGCGAGATCACCCAAGGTGAGTGATAGTTCTTCGGAGTATGCCCAACAAGGCAAGTGAGGGTCTGATAAGACCAGCAGGATACAGCGGTGTTTGATAGAGATACAGCGACACGGAGATGAGATCGGTATTTAGCACTTTTTACCGACACAATCACACGTAGATATGGAATTTATTTAATTTAATTTTCACTGAATTGAGGCGTTCCGAGGATTTACTTATTTCTTTAAAATCCCTTAAGCTGCCACCAATGTTATACGGGACCTCGCAAACTAGGTTTTAAAAAAAACACTTTTATTACACAACGGAAATAGTATTATTTAGAAATAGAATTAGTTACAAATTTTAATTGGCCCGGAGTCGAAACTGGCAGACACGCGATGATACAGAGGTGTTAGGGATTCAGCGGTCGGGCAGAGACTGACTCGTTCCCGGGAGCGGGAAGCAGAGGTGCCTTTAAATGATGACAAGACTATTTAGAGGAAATCTATGTAATCACTTATTATCCATGATTAAGGGTTTTCCCTAGCATTGGGAAACCGTAACAGTACGCAATTTATAGCGCGGATCTAGTGTTGTTGATAAAATAAAGGTTTCCTCACTCTCTAGATAATCAAATCTGTCATTTATTCCAGCTAACAAAATCTGGGCTGCTGTAACTGTCGTCCGCGGTCTCTTGATTATTTTTGATCTGTTTTAAAACTTTTCGCAAACTGTTAATAAGAGGTATAGCGTCAGATAAGCAAGCATATTCTTCAGTTATAGATTTTATAGCTTCTTCAAAATAATTCAAAGTCGAAACAACTTGTTCCATCAATAGCCATTCTTCTGTAGACAATTCAGTTCTACATTTCACATGAGGCAAAGAAGCTTGAATTGCAACTCGTTGCTCTAAAAGTCTTCTAAGTGCATGAAGGGTTGAATCCCAGCGAGTAACGACATCCTGAATGAGAACGTGACAAGGAACGTTATGAGATTTTTGCATTTCTGTTAGGATTTTGCGACCTGACGTTGAATGACTGAAGTGGCCAATAATAGATCTCGCCTTTGTAATCATGGCATTTATTTTCTCTTCAAAAAACGCATCCTTCAGCACTAATTGTAAAGAGTGCGCCATACATCTGATACGTTGAACTCCCACTAGTGTTACAGCAAGCCCCATATTCGGTGCATTATCTGTCACTACAGCACGTACCCGTTCGCTGATGTGCCAATCTTGAAATAATTGACGTAAGTTTTGAGCTATGTTTTCAGCGCTATGATTTTCGCCTTCAAAAGGAAATACTTCTAGCAGTAGTTCTTCAACTCAAAATTTTTATCAAGTCCGTGAGCAGTCACACTTATAAAGTCGTTAACGGACGAAGAAGCATCGCTTGTCCATAAGTCAGTCGTGATAGTGATGTGCGGAAGTTCATGCAAAAGTTCCATTATTTTGGTTCTTACACGGCAGTACATGTCTGGTATTACATTTTCCGAAATATGGGGACGGGAAACCATTTTGTATTTCGGGCAAAACTGCTTAATAGTGCGTTGAAACCCCAGTTTATTTACTAAGTCAAACGGCTCCATGTCTACACACATTTGTTCAGCTATTGTTTGCGTGATCGCTTTTGCCCTAGGGTCATCGGTATCATACATGACACTTTTTTCCAAAATGTGCTCCAAAGTAACTTGTTTTTTAGGCGGCGGGCCACCGTCGGCGCTTGAGGTACCTGGGGTGTCTTTTTCCAACTCCTTTTCGTGATAGCGCTTCACGTGTGTCCACATGTTAGATGTCGTGAAGCCCTTCGATGAAACTGCTTTGCTATCACGAGAAACGCTGACATTGCAATATAAACAAGTCGCTTTTGTGTCATCATCCCGTTTTATTTGAAAATGATTCCAGATGCTACTTCTATGTTTTAAAGGAGTCGCCATTTTATTTATCGTACGTAAATGTATTACAGTCCTCACTTCACTCAAAAACAGACAAAATCATGAATAGCGGCGACGAGACGTAAATTCGCCGAAAAACATTACAACGCTGTGCCAAAACTAAGCAAACACTGACGAGTGACGACCGTTAACCGCATTGCCGTTTCGCTGGCGGGCGCGTCCTTCGCCCCTCCCGCCCTCTGAGACGGAGTGGCAACGTGGCCGCGCGCGAGCGCGTCGTTCTTTTCGCGCGCTTTTCAAACTGTGTATCGGCTGTATTTAAATCGGCGATGCCGATATATCGGCCTGCCGATTATATCGGCCGATATATCGGTATCGGTATCGGTATCGTTACATCGCTACTTTAGAATATATGATCCCTAACCTAATTAACCAGCTACCAGTATCTGTAAAATCAGAACTAACTCAAAAAAATATTAAATTAAAATTAAAAAACGACTGTATGGATTACATCATAAATAATTTAAATTATACATAATATGTATTACTAATAAAATTAATAAATATTAAGATAACACTTTAAAACAAACGTACTGTATATACGATCCATGAGCAATGCATCCTGCAATAGCAGGTCACGCACTTAATAAGAGTAATTTTTTACTTCACCCTCATATTTATTATTGTCGGCGATACCGGTACATGGTAAAGTTTCTATAAACTTATGATTGTACCTTAATTTAATGTGTAATAAATAAATGTAATGTATGAAATAAATAAATAAATGAAATAAATTTATTTATTTATTTATTTCAACACTTACAACTATCTTTACAGGTTATCTTAATATGATAGTGCAACTATTCTATATGCTATATTATACGTATTTATCTTTTAAAATTAGTTATATAACAAATAATGTATAATGCTATCCTTGTGAACTCACTCAGGGGACAACAAAACAACTCTGTTTCTCTCAAATTAAGTATGCAGGGAGCAAGTGTCAGGGGTGCCTGACACATTAAGTTTTGTTCTTCCGTTCGGCACGGCAAGCAATTGTGGCCGTCATCATCTCCCTATGTATCCGTCCAGGACATACATGTTTAATTGTTTTAGTATATCGGAATCAAATATTTTCCCTATGAGTACCTTGTAAACATATAAGACCAGAGTAAGTTCCCTCCTAACCCTAAGTTCATTATGTCCGACCATTCCTATAATGAATAAGGTTGGATACATTAAGGGATAAAGTGTTTACACGCCGTAAAGTTTCATATACAGATATATCACAAATTTATTATGTACCCTCTCCAACATTAGCTTATACTTAGCTTCATGTGGGGACCAAACGATTGCATTGTGTTCCAAATGACTTCTGACCAATGCATTATATAATACAACAATTGCTTTAACATTAGTGAAATTATTCACTCGGCAAAGAACAAATCCTAGACTCCTATATGCTTTTTTTGCAGATAGTAATTATATGATCACGAAAATTTCGTTCGGCATCCATTTTAACACCTAGATCCCGCACTTCTGTAACTCTTTTCATAGGCTTACTGTCAAGCGTATAGTTTGTACTATAGGTGAATGATATTGCCAAGCAAGTAACTGTTTCTCCTTAGTCCAAGCTACTACTCTATTTATGTCGTGTCTTTGACAATCCTTAGCGCTCCTTGTGGAGAGTGAAAGTTCAGATCGTCGGCGAATGGCAGAAACGTCGCATCTTTCACAACACTCAGAAAATCGTTAATCATCAATATGAACTGGAGTAACCCTAGATTACTGTTAATTTAGTTGTTGCTTAAGTTATGACTACATGTTATTTTCTTTTTTATAAGTGAAAGAAACGGCATATCATACAGACAAGTAAGCTGTCACCGCATTGTGCTAAGCTTTACAGGCAATACACAAGATCACAGAAGCAGCTTGATTTCAGTTTACGAGCGAAAAGGCGGTGAAATTTTTGGATAGTAACACAAGAAGCAAACAAATACTTAGAAACAAAACCTCACCAGAGTGATATTATAAAAAACATAAAAACTCATCAAACCTAAGCATTTGTTTGACTTTTTAAAACTGCGAACTGCATAAGGATGCTGTTTTTGAACTCTTTCTAGCATTAACTTTAATATTGACATTGTTTAATTGGTGCAATACTATAAATAAAATATTGAAAGGTATAGATTTCCTAAGGTTAGAGAATAAAGCTTTGCATCAGATGCAATTAAAAGCTTTTAGTAAATTTAAGATAAAATTAAGAAATAAAAACGTGTTTAAATAACAAGTGTTTTCTTTTATTTTTCCTTTTAACAAGCTCGAATCGAATCCATCTAAACATAAACAATTTTTATGAACTCATTTCATAATTAGATTAATAGATAAACGGAGTATAAAAGTACCTAGGTCCTATAACAAAAGGCTCTATCGCACCAAACTTTGATCATGACTATGAAAATTTAAAAAGAAAAAAGCTGTCATATATAATATGTGAGCTTAGACGAGTTCAGTTTTACTCTATGGGAGTGCCCTGTCCATAGACTTAGAATATAGTGCGCCAGTATATTCTAATGCTGGGGCTACACCTAACGAGAAACGTCAATGCCCATAAACGCAACAATTATTGCCTTAATTTTAACGCGATAAAGTGAGTGGCCACACTTGGACGGTCAACGTCATTTCAATTTCAATGCCGTTGAACGGCGTTAAAGTTGGCATTAATGTAAACTGACCATTTATTTTTTAACTCAAAACGGGACATGGGTTTATTTAAACTCCTCAGTTAGCAGGTTAACAATAAAAAAAATATTATGTTATTTATTTAAAAACTGTAACTTTATACAATTAATGTTCACTATAATTATAATCACTTTAATTATAATTATTTTTATTTTAACAAATTGTGAAAAATAAAAATTAATCATCAGTTCAATTTGCTTCATTAAAGCAAATTTACTCAGACAGTAATTATTAAATGCAACATATTTTTTTATTATATTTATACTTGACAGTGGAACAAATTTGCTTTAATAAAGTTGGTGATGATTTTAAATAATAATAAAATTCTGGGCAAGTTTTTTTACATTGACCATTTTACATTGTTATCAACATCGCCTTGAGAACTGGAACCTGTAAGTGATTTTTTTCAGACGTCCACAATTTATTCATATTAGAAAAATAGTTTTTCTACTGGAGCATTTGTACCAGGTAGACATAAAATATATTCGATTAAAATGCAAAAGAATTTATGTTGAAGATTGTTGGTGCGAAAGTGTTTGAATACTTCCACCCAACGAGTTTCTGCGAAAACTTTTAAATTATCCCATTCGGTTATTTTTGGTTGGTCCCGCCCTCGCACCGTTCGTGTCTGACGAACTTCATAGTTTAAAATTTTCGAACGGTTCAGGAAAACGGGACTATTTTGCGTCCAGGAGCTTTGTTTGGGGACAACGGGACAGGTGACCGAGAAAAGGGATAGTTCCGTTCAAAACGGGACGTATGGTCACTTTAATATTCCTTGAATTTCAAGCAAGATGAACGTTGACGCTAATACTCTATATTTGATTAGTGTAAATGTTTATTATATGAATATATTTTATCATTGCCTAAGCATGACTCTGTTTGCAGAATCTCAAGAAACGTAATAACTTTTTCATTATTCCACTCCATCATAGCCATACGTGCGACCCCGTTGCGCTCACCGTGCACAATGAGACAAACGTAGTGTGGCCGCTTCAACGCGTTAATTCGTGCGTTAATCTCTTTGATGTACTGCCACTCGAGTTATCGCCCAACGGCAAACGGCATTGTTAATGCCGTTGTAAAATTATCGCGTTAAGTGGTGGCATTTCTCGTTAGTGTAGCCCGAGCATAAGTCCTGTATATTGTAAGTATGGCCCTGTCCTTCGAGCATAGAAAATAGAGGAGATGGCAAGCCGTAGACAGAGAATAGAGATAGACATGCTCTTAAAATAATAATAAATGCGAAAGTAAGACGACATATATAAAATGACGACATATTTTTTCGCAATTATACGACATACTTGGTACCTATTATTTTATATTATAATATGTACTTATTTATTTGGGTGATAAATGTTACAAAGGAGACAATTTCTTTTTGTATGGAGAATGGGCCCACTACAAATTTTAGGGATACTTAATGAAATGTATGTCGATTTATTCCTTATAATCTATAGATTGCAAAATTAATATTAGTTTTATCGCATCTAAAGGGAATTCAGAGAAATTAAAATATGAATATCACAATAACCTAAAAGAAACTAAACGCTATTTTTTAATCTGGCTTTACGGCTCTGGGTTCTAGCCCTTCTGAGCCTAAACTAAAAGTTGTTTTCTATTAGTATTGTGAGTTAGAATAGTGTATATAGAATAGAATAGGACAGCTAAATAATTAATAGCATAAAACAAAGTTGCAGGTACATTTAACATTTATAGGTACTTTTAGACTGATGGAAAATCCTTTTAGTAGTTCCGGCAAAAAATAGTACACTGACCAAGAAACATGGTGTGGAGGCTATTTTTTTACATGTACCTATTGATTGATTAGTGAATATACATCACAAACACCATTACAGTAATTAAATAAATATGATTAAAGCCAAAATGAATAAAAGATAATATGTTCATTTATAATATTACCTTTACATGCTATATAGTAAGAAAGATGTTTTAATCTGGTTGTAAAAGGATAAAAACACAAAGTAAAATACCACTGTATTTATTACTGTAATCATTTCAAAAGTAGTCTGTTAATAGTGGAACAGACAGACAGGCGCGGTGTTAAGACTTTATTTTGATATATCTTTGTTGGTTAGTAAAGGTGCAGTGTGTAAACTTTGCTTTAAAATATATTAACTGATTAGTTATTATACCCCAAACACTATTAAAGCCAAAATGACTAGGTAATATCATGTTTATTTATGTTGATAAATATGAAGTGAGATGTTTTAAACTAGTTGTGTAAGGATTACAAAACACATGTATAATTTAATTGTATTTATTATTGTCAGTCATTATCATTCCAAAAGATTTTTTCAAAATAACTTGATAATAACATGTCCATTTATGAAATTGTTAGGAATCATAAGGATATTTTATGTGATATAATACTGTTGTCTTCAATATCCATATACTTTTTGTCTCTGCTTACGAGCAGCTCTGCAAGATTTCAGCCTACAAGACATACACATTTATTCTAAGCAACCCACCTGAAAAAGTTTATGAATATTGAAACAAGCACACATGTACTTATTTATCTAATATCATTTGCAACCAGTAACACGGTTTTAGGTGCATGTGCGTCCAACAGTGAACTATTAAGGGTGTTTAGCGAGTTTTACCTCTACAGCGATTGAGAAAATAAATAGCACGTAAGATGTTTTGAACTGGTCGTGTAAGGATAAAAAACTCTGTATTGTCACTGTATTTGTTATTGTAAAATCATCACTTTCTGAAAGCAGTATTAAAAGTGACACATGCCACCAGGTGCAGTGTTAGTACATTGTTATTAATTTGTATTGATTGAATAACATGTTTACATTCCAAGCACCATTAAAACCAAAATGACTGGATAGTAACATATCCGATTTTACGATATTAACCACGAAAATAAATAGCATGTAAGGTGTTTTGAACTATTTGTGTTAGGATAAAAGAAACACTGTATTGTCACTGCATTTTATTGTTTATTATTGTAAAATCATCATATTCTTAAAGCAGTCTATTATAAGTATCACAGGCCGCGAGGTGCAGTGCCAGGACATTCTTTTAATATGTGTTCATTGATTAGCATGTTTACATCCAACTGCAATTAAAGCTAAAATGTAAAATTCTCGAGTAGCAGTCTCGTACCGGTAAGCTCAGTGTGGGACGGCTACCCCTAGTTGGAGTGACGACCTGGTAAGGTATTCAAAAGTCTATGGATGCAGGTGGCTCAGGACCGTGCTTTGTATAATTCCTTAGGGAGGCCTATAGGCTGTAATGATGAAGAAGTTTTAAACTAGTTGTGTACGGATGGCTCGACCGGGGTAGGATACGCTCACGGAAAACGCTACCAGCGTAAAATAGTAGCTTAATGCTCCTGTGTTTCGTATGGTGAGTGTAGAGAACCGAGTCCTTTTACTGGAAACGAAGCACCCATCTTAGTCCTCAGGGGTGACAATGCATCTGCATTTTGATTCTTAAACGAGGATAAATGTAGATGTCTATGAGCCACAGCATCTACTTACCATCAGGTGGACCATGCGCTCGTTTGTCACACTTATTCTATAAAAAAAAACAAAAGGAATTAAAGTAATATTTATATATTTATAATTAAGGGTAAGGTAAGGAAGAAGTAGCAACTAAAGAAAAAAAACTGTGGTTATCGAATATCTCCCCTATAAGGCAATCTGTGGGGGAGGTCTATGTTCAGCAGTAGACTTTTGATAGGCTGTAAAGTTAAAGATAACCTGGTGGTGAATAGCCAAATTGTTTGTAGTACGAGGTGTATGATACTACAAACATCAATCTGTGTGCCAAAGCGATTATGCCAACTCCTCCGGGCAAGCCTATTTCAGGCAGGGGATCACTTACAGGCTGTTAAAGTAAAGTAAGTACCTGGTGTGATGGTATCCACTGCAAAATAATATCTCTTTCTGCTGATATCTTAAAATGAGCTCTTAAAATTGAAGATCCACATGGAATACAAATCTTCTAATGGAATGAGCAGTTTCAATAGATGCATCAAGTAGATGTAACTGAAAAAATTGGGAATGCAAATAAAAAATAAAGAAGTAAAAAAATATTAAATTCAGAAAGAATGTACATTACCTACAATCAACAAAATAACATAAAATAATGTTAACAAAATTTTGCTTCCTGATGGAGTTTAAATATAATAAACATAAATAGTAGATGTATTTAATTAAATATTAACACTAATATGTATTCCTAATAACATCCATTTATTTTTATGTTATCTATATCTATAATATTAAATTCAGAAGGAATGTGTGTACATTCCTTCTGAATTTAAGCAGCGTCTTCCTATTAACAACTACCAATAAAAAACTGTGGTTGCTGACTCGTCTACTAAGCATGCCAACTATAAAGTATCCTCCTTGAGGAAATCTGAGGGAAGGTCTATTTTCAGCAATGGGCTTTTGATAGGATGTAACGGTTGTGGATATAGTTACTCTGACAGATACTTTTAACATAGATTTGTGTATATTTTGTGTGATTTTATTTTCTCTATTAATTAAATTAGATTTTACCAATAACATAACACTTCAATACTTTGACACTTTTAACATACTAATAAGAATTGTGTTTGTCATATGTTTTAGGTAATTCAACATAAATTAAAGATTTTCCAAAATTCTAGGAGCAAAATTAAACTTGTATTATACACTCACATATACTTTTAATTAAACTCGTCAGTTTTCATTTTCGAATGTCATTGGCGAATTTTTTTTTTATAGCATAGGGTGACAAACGGGCACACAGTCCACCTGATGGTAAGTGGGTACTGTGGCCCATAGACATCTACATTTATCCTCAATTAAGGATCAAAATGCACATGCGTTGTCACCCCTGAGGACTAAGATGGAATGCCTCTTTTCCAGTAAGAAGGGTCTCCGGTTCTCTACACTCACCATACGAAACACAGCAGCATTGAGCTGCTATTTTACGCTGGTATTCTGTGAGAGCGTGGTCCTACCCCGGACGAGCCGACCCATTCGTGCTACAACTATAATATAGTTGCAGCGTGGCTCTACCACGTAAAAAAATAATATATATAATAATATAATCCAACACTTGTTGCATTGATTAGACATTGACATATTAATTTGTTAGTAATATGAAGGGATATTTATTAGTATTTTACAAACTTAAAATAATTAAGTACTAAAACATGTATAGATCGTTATGTCTGTGTGTGTGTGGGTCGTTTATTTTATTTCTAAAAATCGTACCATATCTCAATATTCAGTAAAAATAAATAAAATGTAATACATTATAAACGAAACTTAGTAGTTTTCGTTTCCGTAGTATAATATTTTTGACTAGAACTGAGAGTGACAAAAATAAGATATATTTCACATAAAAGTTTGAAACTTTAAATCAATTGTAGGTTTTGTACAGTTGAATTCTTCGCATTCCATAAGATAAGATACTCACCTCTTGAGAAATCCACAAAATAAAGTTGGCGCACATCTGCTCCTGTCTCGGCTAGTTATTGTCTTCGCACAGTGCGTTGAAACCACAAATATTATTTAATTGTTTTCAGTGTATGCTGATCTTCCAGATAAGTAAGTAAGTACAAAAAACAGCAGCCTGACGAATGTCAATGCCGTAAAGTAATACCCAATATTATGATAATATGGCCGTCGGTTTTTACCCAGCACGGAAGTCAATGACAAAATAGCGTTTCGTTCCACGGTGTCTTTGAACCATGTTATATGATATAAGCTAACACTTTTAGAAATAGGATAAAAATCTCAGTGGTATCCCTTTTTAGTAATAAATATATAATATACAAATAAGTACAAATATAATATGTATATAATAAGCTATCTTGGTAAAAAAATAAATTTTTCTTTTAATAGAAACTGCAAAAATGATTCATTACACGCATTTTTCCCCATGTTACATTAACCAGAACACGGAATATCAAAACCACTCATTTTTTTTAGATTTCTTGATTCCGTTTAGATATTCATAAAATGTATAGGCCATTTATTATAATAAATTGGTAACTTTTTTTTGTATGTAATACCATTAAGGGTCGTTAAAATTTCTAGTGGGCCCAAAAACGACTGACTCCTTTAAAATAATAATCATATTTTTCAGCTTGACGATTCATCCATGATAGATATTCATGGTCCTACTAACCTATCTTTACCGTCAGAAGAAGTTGCTATGGAAATTGAAATAGAAAGTACTATGGTAAGTTTATTCTTGATCAGTCTATTTTATGGAAATTGGTTCTTGTAGATGATGTGTGTGTAGCCGTTTATATGCATAATTAAACGTTTTTATTTTTAAAGCAGTATAGATATTTTTTATATGTATTTATTATTTACGGTAAGTATTTACTACTTACCGTAAATAATAAAAATAAAAAATATCTTTATACAAATAATACAAATATTTATACTATACTAATATTATAAATCTGAAGAGTTTGTCTGTTTGAACGCGCTAATCTCTGAAACTACTTATCCCAATTCAATCAATAATTCTTTCACTAATAGGAAGCTACAATATGTCTGAGTGCTATAGGCTTTTTATCCAAAAAAAAAAAACGAACGAATCCGTAGGCAACAGCTAGTTTGTTATAAATACAGTAATATTCTTTATTATATTCCAGACACAAGATATACCTATGGCGGCGCCGGAAGTTGAGATAACTTCACGTAAAAAGAAGTTATTTAAGAAATTGGAAAAGAAGACGTTATTAAGCGATAATAGGAGGAAGAAACTAGCTGCTTTAAGATCAAAGACCTGGCGTTTGCAAAAAAAAGTTGCTGAACAATCTAGTGTAATTGAGGAATTAAAATCTCGATCTTTAATCAACCAAGAAACGGCTGACTTGCTGTCATCTGTCGATACAACCAATCGAGATTTCTTAAAAAAGTTTCTATGTAAAATGAACATTGAACGGAAGTACTCGCCTGAACTGCGGAAATTTACTTCAAGTCTCCACTATATCAGTCCCAAAGCTTACACTTTTGTTAGAAAACAATTTAACACTTGTTTACCTCATCCGCGTACGCTGTCGCGATGGTATCAATGCATTGATGGAAATCCTGGTTTTTCCACAGAATCTAAAAGCTGTGAAAATTTAACATGAAATGAATAAAAAAAAAGCGTTACATAAGACAATATGCGCCCTAAGTTTTGATGTAATGGCAATTAGAAAAGGTGTGGATTTTGATGGCAAAGATTGCATAGAATTCGTCAATTTCGGCAATAATGTTCAAAACGACCAATTAGCAAAAGATGCGTTAATTTTTATGCTGACATGTGCAAACGGATCCTGGAAAATGCCTTTAGGATATTTTTTAATCGTCGGGATAAGCGCTGAACAGAAGGCCAGTTTAGTAAGAAATTGCATAGAAATATTAACCAAAGATTGTGGTGTTGACATTATTTCGTTAACTTTCGATGGATGTCTGAAAGTTTTAGGCTGTAAATTAGATGGTGATGATATTAATCATACTTTCACCGTCGGAAATCCAGACCCTACTGAAGTTAATTAGGAATACCTTAGGTATGGTGTCATCTTTTGGGGTAACTCTGTAGACAATGAAATGATATTTAGAGCCCAAAAGAGATGTGTAAGGACCATTGTGAAGTTAAAACAGACGGATAGTTGTAAACCATTTTTTATTAGTCTGAAACTGTTAATACTTCCATGCCTTTATATATATGAGGTAGCCGTTTTTGTTATTACGCATATTTCTTTATTTGAGTGCCTACACAGTAAACGTAATAATCACAAAATATGTTTTCCATCAAACAAAACAGCCCAATTTAACAACAGTATAGTTTGTATGGCCCCTCGAATTTATAACCTTTTACCATTACACGTTTTGAGATGCTCCAACATAGATAAGTTTAAAATACTATTGAAGCAATTTCTTGTTAATAGGGCATACTACAGTGTGAAAGAATATCTCGAAGACAAATATGAAATTCAATAATTGACTGTTACATGACTCAGAATAACTAAATTGACTTGATTTAAATAATATTATCTAAATTGACTTATCGCTATTATTTTTGATTATTTATTATATGAACTCCCATTGTAACTAGAGCATGTTTTAGTAATTTAATATAAAAATAATAAAATGTGATGGATATTGCATGCCAAATGGCGGAATATAGCTGTACTAAAAGTTTGTTTTATAAGTGATAAATTACGTAAACACCAACTGTATCAACCTATATTCGCAATAAACGATTTGAATTTGAGAAAAGGGGTATATAACAGATCCACAAGGCCGTGTTGTGTCATGGGAATACGTACAATTACTGGTAGAACTCTCAGACAACGAAGGATTACATTTAGGTAACAAATTAAATAAATCACACATCATTTTTTACAAACAAATCATGAAGGTCAAGTTGGCAGCTCAAGTAATGAGTGAATCTGTTGCAAACGCTATTGAATTTTGTAATAAAGAACTCAATTTGTACGATTTTTATAACTCTGCTGGTACTGTTGATTTTATTTGAAAAATTAATAATCTATTTGATGTAATGAATTCTAGGAATGTAAAAGCATAAACGTACAAAAAACCACTATCTGTCAGACATTTCTCGTACATAAAACCATTTTTAGATAAAATGATTTTATACTCAAACAAATTAAAATTAGGAGACAGAAATATAATGTCATCCAATAGAAAAACTAGATTTTTGGGCTTCCTAATTTGAATTAAAAGTATAATTTATTTGTACGAAACTCAGCGCAAGAACTGGGGAATTGTAAAAATTATCCATCCAGATAGTATGGCCTTTGTGTTCAAGGCCATTTAAAAGCCTAATCATTAAGGAGGGGATAATTACTGCGGTTGCTGCGACTGAGGTGACCTTTAAAACGACAATATCGCATCAGTTTCTACCACATCGTCGTCCTCGTCTTGAAAATAAAATCGTGCAGCTTTCGGTACCATTGGCATGGTGGTAAGGTCATCATTCTCCCCCTCATGCTCGGAGTCCTCTTCACTGCCTGAACAAAAACATCGTAATTACTATATCATTAAAATTATTGATAGAATTCCGTCACAACATGTAATAAAAAAAAATCACGTACCATAGTTTAGTATTGTGCTTATATCATCATCCCTAAGAGGCTGTCTTGGGTGATGGGATGATGAAGATGAAATTCTGTAAAAAACATATAGATCAAATCTTAAAATTGAGATCAATTTGATCTTAATACGTATTTATTTATGCATGTACTCACAAGCACCGTCACCTTTGTGATCCGGCAGGGGAGTCCTCAGTATCTCTGAATATATAAATAGTAGTCAATAAAGATAATGTTGATACGTTTAGAGTAGCCCATATTCTTTTATTTTATGCCAATTTTAGTTTCTTTTTACTAATACTACTTCTAACCTTACCATACCAAAACTAACCTGGGTCGTTTTGCTGCACTGATTACGATTAAATGTATGTAGCCACGCCACCGCCACATTCAATGTACCTGCAATTGTTTTTATGTTTAATTTAGTTTAACAGAAAATTGTTGCGTAAAATAAATACATAAAAATGTCAACAATTACAGAGCAGGTGAAGGGGGGGGGGCATAGCACACACACAGTGTGGCAGGCATAGGGGGGCTCTCAGGCAGCGTGATCGGTTCTGAAGCTGAGCCGCATGTCATTACCTCCAGGGACGACCACAATCGTTGTGTTCTAAAAACCAAAATATTATCACAAGTCGACGCATTATTTTCTACATACATTAATAAAACGGACATAATTCGTAAATATTTACTTACATTGTCGATGTCGATGCTTGGGCTATTGGTTCAGGAAGAATTCGTGGTCGTTTAGAGGTTATGGCTCTCCAGAGCCTGGGTCTCTGAGATGTCATCGAGGGTGCCACTGAATATCCTAAAATACAGGGTATTTTTGAAACGCTCCCGAAAACGAAGACAGATGATAGTACTAAGGATACCTATGATGATGGGTCACAAAAAAATTCGATCCCGAGGAAAAAAAAATCATCTTTTCACAACGTTTTATTAACTTTATTCACGCTCCATCATGTTATTACAGTTATTTGAAACGATCTTTCACAAAAAAAATCATGAAAATACTGAAACATAAAACCACCAGTGGAATTACTGAATTACAATCAGCTGACTAGGGGTCAATGTACGCGCGAACGCCGAATTCGCGCGGCCCGCAACTAGCGATGGTACCACAATACCTAATAATTTACAACACTTGTCTAAATACCTAACTTATCTACTTAACCTACTATTTTGCCACTGTGCTTGTCTCCACGTAGCCACTTTAATTCGAATTCACAGGTTAAATAAACCAAATAACTGGTTCGATTCCCCGCTAATGAAAAAAATACTTAAATAAAATGTTTACAAGGTTAGAGTCATGCTTTGTTATCCATTATGTAGGTATGTTTAATATTCTGATGTATTCAGTTATGTACCTATTCAGATCAGTTCAGTACTAAGTTATTTAAAAAAAATTAGGTATGAAACAGCTTACCGATCCTCCGTGGCCTTATGAGATTCTTCAAGGCACATTAACATGTTGCCGTATTCACGAGCACTATAAACGTACCTACGCGTTAGACATTATTAAAACAAAACAAAAAACACAAAACGTAATAACAAGAACAACAACATTAATTAATAAATAACAAGTAATAACGACAATAATTTAATAAACAAAACAATTGAACTATCGCTTGTGATAGTCAACATGGCACTGTCTCAAAAACTAAAATTATTGTAACGTCCTTGAAGTATGTGTAAATTCCACAGCGCGAGGCAACACGAAGCAGCGTGTGTGAAAGGAAGGGTAGAGTGAGGTAGTATAACCTAATGCATTGTTTCGTACCGATCTAGGTAAGAGTTCGAGCGCCCGCGAGGATATTGACCCTATTGTCAGCTGATTTTCTTTTAAAGTTTCACTGCTGGTTTTATTTTTCAGTATTTTCATGATTTTTTGTGTGAAATATCGTTTCAAATAACTGTAATGACATGATGGAGCGTGAATAAAGTTAATAAAACGTTGTGAAAAGATGATTTTTTTTCCTCGGGATCGAATTTCTTTGTGACCCATCATCATAGGTATCCTTAGTACTATCATCTGTCTTCGTTTTCGGGAGTTTCAAAATACCCTGTATAATTTTGAACATTATATATATGTAGTAGTATATATATATATATATATATATATATATATATATATATATATATATATATATATCATCATCATCATCATCATCATCATCATTACAGCCCTTCAAGTCCACTGCTGAACATAGGCCTCCCCAAGGAATGCCACAGCACGGTCCTGAGCCACCCGCATCCATCGACTTCCTGCATGTCTTACCAGGTCGTCACTCCATCTAGTGGGGACGCCCTACACTTCGTCCGCCGGTACGAGGCCGCCACCGAGAACCTTTTTCCCCATCGGTTGTCGGTTCTTCGAGCTATATGGCCGGCCCATTGCCACTTCAGCTTACTAATCTGTTGCTATGTCGGTCACTCTGGTTCTACTGCGGATATCCTCATTTCTAAGTTTATCACGCAGTGAGACCCCGAGCATAGCCCTCTCCATAGCTCGCTGAGCGACCTTGAGCTTCCTCATCCGGCCAGCAGTGAAGGACCACGTCTCAGTTCCGTAGGTCATCACTGGCAACACGCACTGGTTGTACAGCCTCGTTTTCAAGTTTTGAGGTATACATATATATATACAAATTGTATATATATATGTATATATATATATATATATATATATATATATACATATAGTAGATATATATATATATATATTACAAATTGTATAATAATTATTTTGTGTTATTAAAAAGCCGCTATTACGAGTCAGAAGACGGCCTTTGTAAACCGCCATCACCTCCACCACCTCCACCAGGCCGCTTGCCACGCGTACGTGGACCAGAGTTCCTGCGTGCCCCGCGTCCACCGGCGCCTCTTCTCCGTCCGCCTCTTGTTGTCGATCTTATTTATCAAAAAAGCAAGAAAGCACTCAAAACAGAAAAAAGCAAATAAAAACACTAAACGGAAATAGCATTAAAAAATACAAACAGAAATTAAAAAATTTAATGGAAATAAAAAACGGTCGTACATCACTTTTTTTTATAGGATAAGGGTGACAAACGAGCACACAGTCCACCTGATGGTAAGTGGTTGCTGTAGCCCATAGACATCTACATCTATCCTCGATTACGATTCAAAATGCAAATGCGTTGTCACCCGTGAGGACTAAGATGGAATGCCTTCTTTCCAGTAAAAGGGGTCTCCGGTTCTCTACACTCACCATACGAAACACAGCAGCATTAAGCTGCTATTTTACGCTGGTATTCTATGAGAGCGTGGTCCTTCCCCGGTCGAGCCGACCCATTCGTGCTACAACTATACTACTAATATAGCTGCCAGCATGGCTCTACCACGTACAAAACTACACTACTAACACTTATCAACCTATTTAACAGCTGTTTACCTTTTTTAACACAATTAAACAAGGTGGTTAGACGTACGTGACCGGCGAACTTTTTCTCATAATTTTTGACTTACATGATGTAATCCGGCAAAATCGCGGTCCAATAGCTACCATGTTTAAGCATCACGCTTTCGTAATGAGTTAAAAAGAGAAAGATATATTGGATAACCCTTAATTTAAGCAAGACAACGGACCACTTATTAGATCCGGCTCCCGGTCGCTTCACAGACGCGCATATTCTGTCAGCAACCGGGACCCGGTCGCCTCACAGACGAGAGGATTACACATTTTCGTTAATTGTATTTTATATTATTTTAGTATCTAGTGGTTTCCCGACGCGCCGACTCTTGGATCAAAATATTATTTTTAACTAACAAACTCTTTTTTGTCGGGGTTTAAAAACAAACGAGTTTCATTATTTGTTCAACTGGTAAATTGGCTACTATTGACCTTTAAATAAAACAAATTTATTATAAAAATTTCTGACCTTATTGGTTTTTTCTGATAACTTTAGTAGCATAGTGTATTCGAATGTTGAGATATTTCAAACTTATAGCCTTAATTAGGAGCGAATAATGACAGTCGAGGAACGTTTGGCTGTTAAAATGTAATACGTTAAAAAATAATATTAAACCCAAACATCGTTTAAGACTTTCTTGCATGAGCACCACAAGAATATTATTTTATTAAGACCTCGATTTTAAAAAAATGTCCACAAATTTAAAAATATTTGTAACATCTTTTGAAGGTAACATAAACCACCTTTATCTTTTGTAACTGTAGACCATATTTAGTATCAGATATAATAGAAGACACATTCCCGCACTGCAGCTTTTTTCAGTTTGCTTACAACAAATCCAGCAATGTATACTATTATATGTTTAGAAAATTGTTAACATAGTTGGATCAGTTAGTAATCGTGATCCTTCATTAAAATTTCATTAAAATATTCTGAATTACTACTTTCGGTGACATCATCAATCAGTATTTTTTCTGATGTTTTGTTAATTGCTATTTCTGGTTTGGTCACTGTTAAAATATTTATATGTTCTAACGGTATACAATTTCCAGTTATGTTTTATTTCACCATGAATTAATTCTTTTAAATGCTGACTTTAATTGTCTAGCAGAGGGTTGTTGTTAAAACCTCCTTTGGCTCTAATGGCACTAAAAAATACTCAAGTGATCTTGACTTAGTTTGTAAGTGCTTAAAAACTGAAGGTTATTATTTATCACTTGAGTTTCGTACAAATAAATTATACTTTTAATACAAATTAGGAAGCCCAAAAATCCAGTTTTTCTATTGGATGACATTTATATTTCTGTCTCCTTATTTTAATTTGTTTAAGTTTAAAATCATTTCATCTAAAAATGGTTTTATGTACGAGAAATTTCTGACAGATAGTGGTTTTTTTGTACGTATATGCTTTTTCATTCCTAGAATTCATTACATCAAATAGATTATTAATTTTTCGAATAAAATCAACAGTACCAGCAGAGTTCTTAAAATCGTGCAGATTGAGTTCTTTATTACAAAATTCAATAGCGTTTGCAACAGATTCACTCATTACTTGAGCTGCCAACTTGACCTTCATGATTTGTTTGTAAAAATTGATGTGTGATTTATTTAATTTGTTACCTAAATGCAATACTTCGTTGTCTTGGAGCTCTACCAGTAATTGTACGTATTTCCATAACACAACACGGCCTTGTAGATCTGTTATATGCCCCTTTTCTCCTAAGGTATTCCCAATTAACTTCAGCATATGTGAAGGGTCTGGAAATATTACTATATTATTATTTCCGACGGTGAAAGTAGGATTAATATCATCACCATCTAATTTACAGCCTAAAACTTTCGCCATAGAAAAATTTGTCGGACATCCATCGAAAGTTAATGAAATAATATCAACACCACAATCCTGGGTTAATATTTCTATGCAATTTCTTACTAAACTGGCCTTCTGTTCAGCGCTTATCCCGTCGATTAAAAAATAACCTAAAGGCATTTTCCAGGATCCGTTTGCACATGTCAGCATAAAAATTAACGCATCTTTTGCTAATTGGTCGTTTTGAACATTATTGCCGAAATTGACGAATCCTATGCAATCTTTGCCATCAAAATCCACACCTTTTCTAATTGCCATTTCATCAAAACTTAGGGCGCATATTGTCTTATGTAACGCTTTTTTTTTTATTCATTTCTTGTTAAATTTTCACAGCTTTTACACATTCTGTGGAAAAGCCATGATTTCCATCAATGCATTGATACCATCGCGACAGCGTACGCGGATGAGGTAAACAAGTGTTAAATTGTTTTCTAACAAAAGTGTAAGCTTTGGGACTGATAAAGTGGAGATTTAAAGCAAATTTCCGCAGTTCAGGCGAATACTTCCGTTCAACGTTCATTTTACATAGAAACTTTTTTAGGAAATCTCGATTGGTTGTATCGACCGATGACAGCAAGTTAGCCGTTTCTTGGTTGATTAAAGATCGAGTTTTTAATTCCTCAATTACACTAGATTGTTCAGCAACTTTTTTTTTGCAAACGCCAGGTCTTTGATCTTAAAGCAGCTAGTTTCTTCTGTTATTTTCCAATTTCTTAATTAACTTCTTTTTACGTGGAGTTATCTCAACTTCCGGCGCTGACATAGGTATATCCTGTGTCTGGAATATAATAAAGAATATTACTGTATTTATAACAAACTAGCTGTTGCCTACGGATTCGTTCGTTTTTTTTTGGATAAAAAGCCACTACGGGGGCGGTTAAGAATACTCACTACCTCATATACTACTACATTTGGGTGATAAATGTTACAAACTTAAAATAATAATCATATTTTTCAGCTTGACGATTCATCCATGATAGATATTCATGGTCCTACTAACCTATCTTTACCGTCAGAAGAAGTTGCTATGGAAATTGAAATAGAAAGTACTATGGTAAGTTTATTCTTGATCAGTCTATTTTATGGAAATCGGTTCTTGTAGATGATGTGTGTATAGCCGTTTATATACATAATGAAACGTTTTTATCTTTAAAGCAGTGTAGATATTTTTTATATGTATTTATTATTTACGGTAAGTATTTACTACTTACCGTAAATAATAAAAATAAAAAATATCTTTATACAAATAATACAAATATTTATACTATACTAATATTATAAATCTGAAGAGTTTGTCTGTTTGAACGCGCTAATCTCTGAAACTACTTATCCCAATTCAATCAATAATTCTTTCACTAATAGGAAGCTACAATATGTCTGAGTGCTATAGGCTTTTTATCCAAAAAAAAAAACGAACGAATCCGTAGGCAACAGCTAGTTTGTTATAAATACAGTAATATTCTTTATTATATTCCAGACACAGGATATACCTATGTCAGCGCCGGAAGTTGAGATAACTCCACGTAAAAAGAAGTTAATTAAGAAATTGGAAAATAACAGAAGAAACTAGCTGCTTTAAGATCAAAGACCTGGCGTTTGCAAAAAAAAAGTTGCTGAACAATCTAGTGTAATTGAGGAATTAAAAACTCGATTTTTAATCAACCAAGAAACGGCTGACTTGCTGTCATCGGTCGATACAACCAATCGAGATTTCCTAAAAAAGTTTCTATGTAAAATGAACGTTGAACGGAAGTATTCGCCTGAACTGCGGAAATTTGCTTTAAGTCTCCACTATATCAGTCCCAAAGCTTACACTTTTGTTAGAAAACAATTTAACACTTGTTATCACCATCCGCGCTGTCGCGATGGTATCAATGCATTGATGGAAATCATGGTTTTTCCACAGAATGTGTAAAAGCTGTGAAATTTTTACATGAAATTAATAAAAAAACGCGTTACATAAGACAATATGCGCCCTAAGTTTTGATGAAATGGCAATTAGAAAAGGTGTGGATTTTGATGGCAAAGATTGCATAGGATTCGTTAATTTCGGCAATAATGTTCAAAACGACCAATTAGCAAAAGATGCGTTAATTTTTATGCTGACATGTGCAAACGGATCCTGGAAAATGCCTTTAGGTTATTTTTTAATCGACGGGATAAGCGCTGAACAGAAGGCCAGTTTAGTAAGAAATTGCATAGAAATATTAACCCAGGATTGTGGTGTTGATATTATTTCATTAACTTTCGATGGATGTCCGACAAATTTTTCTATGGCGAAAGTTTTAGGCTGTAAATTAGATGGTGATGATATTAATCCTACTTTCACCGTCGGAAATAATAATATAGTAATATTTCCAGACCCTTCACATATGCTGAAGTTAATTAGGAATGCCTTAGGAGAAAAGGGGCATATAACAGATCTACAAGGCCGTGTTGTGTTATGGAAATACGTACAATTACTGGTAGAGCTCCAAGACAACGAAGTATTGCATTTAGATAACAAATTAAATAAATCACACATCAATTTTTACAAACAAATCATGAAGGTCAAGTTGGCAGCTCAAGTAATGAGTGAATCTGTTGCAAACGCTATTGAATTTTGTAATAAAGAACTCAATCTGCACGATTTTAAGAACTCTGCTGGTACTGTTGATTTTATTCGAAAAATTAATAATCTATTTGATGTAATGAATTCTAGGAATGTAAAAGCATAAATGTACAAAAAACCACTATCTGTCAGAAATTTCTCGTACATAAAACCATTTTTAGATGAAATGATTTTAAACTTAAACAAATTGAAATAAGGAGAATAAAATATAAATGTCATCCAATAGAAAAACTGGATTTTTGGGCTTCCTAATTTGTATTAAAAGTATAATTTATTTGTACGAAACTCAAGTGATAAATAATAACCTTCAGTTTTTAAGCACTACAACCAAGTCAAGATCACTTGGAGTATTTTTTAGTGCCATTAGAGCCAAAGGAGGTTTTAACAACAACCCCTCTGCTAGACAATTAAAGTCAGCATTTAAAAGAATGTTAATTCATGGTGAAATGAAACACATAACTTCAGGAAATTGTATACCGTTAGAACATATAAATATTTTAACAGTGACCAAACCAGAAATAGCAATTAACAAAACATCAGAAAAAATACACTGATTGATGATGTCACCGAAAGTAGTAATTCAGAATATTTTAATGAAATTTTAATGAAGGATCACGATTACTTAACTGATCCAACTATGTTAACCGAATTTTCTAAACATATAATAGTATACATTGCTGGATTTGTTGTAAGCAAACTGAAAAAATAGCTGCAGTGCGAGGAATGTGTGTCTTCTATTATATCTGATACTAAATACGCCAGTCTACAGTTACAAAAAGATAAAGGTGGTTTATGTTACCCTTCAAAAGATGTTACAAATATTTTTTAAATTTGTGGGACATTTTTTCTTAAAAATCGAGGTCTTAATAAAAATAATATTCTTGTGGTGCTCATGCAAGAAAGTCTTAAACGATGTTTGGGTTTAATATTATTTTTTAACGTATTACATTTTAACAGCCAAACGTTCCTCGACTGTCATTATTCGCTCCTAATTAAGGCTATAAGTTTGAAATATCTCAACATTCGAATACACTATGCTACTAAAGTTATCAGAAAAAACCAATAAGGTCAGAAATTTTTATAATAAATTTGTTTTATTTAAAGGTCAATAGTAGCCAATTTACCAGTTGAACAAATAATGAAACTCGTTTGTTTTTAAACCCCGACAAAAAAGAGTTTGTTAGTTAAAAATAATATTTTGATCCAAGAGTCGGCGCGTCGGGAAACCACTAGATACTAAAATAATATAAAATACAATTAACGAAAATGTGTAATCCTCTCGTTCAGAGGCGACCGGGTCCCGGTTGCTGACAGAATATGCGCGTCTGTGCGACCGGAGCCGGATCTAATAAGGTCCGTTGTCTTGCTTAAATTAAGGGTTATCCAATATATCTTTCTCTTTTAACTCATTACGAAAGCGTGATGCTTAAACATGGTAGCTATTGGACCGCGATTTTGCCGATTACATCATGGTCAAAAATTATGAGAAAAGTTCGGCACGTACGTCTAACCACCTTGTTTAATTGTGTTAAAAAGGTAAACAGCTGTTAAATAGGTTGATAAGTGTTAGTAGTGTAGTTTTGTACGTGGTAGATATGCTGGCAGCTATATTAGTAGTAGTTGTAGCACGAATGGGTCGGCTCGACCGGGGAAGGACCACGCTCTCATAGAATACCAGCGTAAAATAGCAGCTTAATGCTGCTGTGTTTCGTATGGTGAGTGTAGAGAACCGGAGACCCCTTTTACTGGAAAGAAGGCATTCCATCTTAGTCCTCACGGGTGACAACGCATTTGCATTTTGAATCGTAATCGAGGATAGATGTAGATGTCTATGGGCTACAGCAACCACTTACCATCAGGTGGACTGTGTGCTCGTTTGTCACCCTTATCCTATAAAAAAAAGTGATGTACGACCGTTTTTTATTTCCATTAAATTTTTTAATTTCTGTTTGTATTTTTTAATGCTATTTCCGTTTAGTGTTTTTATTTGCTTTTTTCTGTTTTGAGTGCTTTCTTGCTTTTTTGATAAATAAGATCGACAACAAGAGGCGGACGGAGAAGAGGCGCCGGTGGACGCGGGGCACGCAGGAACTCTGGTCCACGTACGCGTGGCAAGCGGCCTGGTGGAGGTGGTAGAGGTGATGGCGGTTTACAAAGGCCGTCTTCTGTGTAGTATATGAGGTAGTGAGTATTCTTAACCGCCCCCGTGTAGTGGCGGGTACTCACTACCCCATATCTTCCCGTGGGTGTCGTAAGAGGCGACAGAGGGAAACTGAGGCAGAGGATGGGCAGCAGCATCCAGCAAAACAACAATAAAAAACTGCGGTTGTCAACCCGCTCGCCAAGCGTGGCAACTATGGCAATATACCCCACATGATAGTAACGAAGATACGGCCCCCAGTCACCGGCGGCCCCGCTATTCCTGGCTACGGTGGCGACCATGGTAACGGCGGGGCAGGGGGTGCTAAGAATCTCCGGTGGAGGTTCGGTTGCCACCTACGATGACTCGACCTGCCAAATTATAACGCACGCACCCTGAGGACTGACGAGAAGATCCT
Organism: Parnassius orleans; assembly: GCA_029286625.1. Classification (NCBI taxonomy): domain Eukaryota; kingdom Metazoa; phylum Arthropoda; class Insecta; order Lepidoptera; family Papilionidae; genus Parnassius; species Parnassius orleans. The sequence goes on from JAGSMP010000569.1 coordinate 55,848, forward strand.
GGAGCTGGAAGAAGAGATAGACAAGTTGCGCTGGAATATTATTGGATTATCCGAGGTCCGAAGAAAAGGGGAAGACACGGTAATCCTCGAATCCGGCAACTTGTTCTATCACCGGGAGGGCGACCATCTGTCCCAAGAAGGTGTCGGATTTATCGTCCACAAGTCTCTCGTTAACAACGTTGTAAAGATTGGGAGTGTGTCGACGAGGGTTGCGTACCTTATACTCAGAATCACCAAACGGTATTCGCTGATTGTCATACAGGTTTAAGCACCAATCTCGGCACACCCCGATGAGGAGGTGGAGGAAATGTATGAGGATATCTCTAGAGCCATGCATTTCTCCAAAACCCACTATACGGTGTTAATGGGAGACTTCAATGCAAAACTAGGCACAAGAGAGTACGGTGAGCTGAAAGTAGGGAACTTCGGAATAGGGCAACGGAACCCAAGGGGCCAGCAGCTGGCCGACTTCATGGAGAAAGAGGGACTCTTTATGATGAACTTTTTCTTCCAGAAGCGGCCCCACAGAAAGTGGACCTTGTCGAGCCCCGACGGTTCGACAAAAAATGAGATTGACTTCAGTATGACGATCAGGCGACAACTGTTCAGTGATGTCTCAGTGATCGCGAGGGTGAAAACCGGCAGCGATCACCGAATGGTGAGAGGCACACTGAACCTAAACGTTAAGTTCTCTCCAACTTAACGTTCTAATCACGTCTAATGAAGTCAACGCGCCGTTCCCCTCGTGCTCTAATCCAAAGTCCCGAAAACCTTCAGCTCGAGCTACGAAACCGTTTTCAGTGCTTAGAAGATTGCAATGCAGTGGACGATATGAATGACAAGCTCGTGGAAACTGTCCATGCGGTCGGAGCGAAGTCTTGCAGAAGAACACAAAAACTCTCCGATCACACTCTTAATCTCATGGCTGTTAGACGGGATATGAAGCTGCAGTCTTCAGTAGATTTGACAGCATACAGGCAACTGAACAGACAGATCTCCAAATGCATGCGGCGGGACTTACGCAACTTTAATACTGCTCGTATTGAAGAAGCGATCGAGCGGAACCAGGGCTCCAAAGTCTTTGCTAGAGATCTGTCTGCCAGAAAGAGCCAACTGTCGAAGCTGAAGACCGAGTGTGAAATTTTGAGTGAGATTGAGATGTTCTATGGGAAGCTGTACACATCATCGTTGGAGCCACACGCTAGTGTGAGTAACGATCCAAGAGCGAGTCTTACCCGACACTATTCCGATGATATCCCGGACGTCAGACTGAGCGAGATTAGAATGGCTCTCCAGCACATTAAAAACGGCAAGGCCCCATGCGAGGATGGTATTACAGTGGAGCTTCTGAAAGCGGTTGGAAAACCGGTACTTGAAGTCCTTCAGAAGCTCTTTAATTCCGTCCTCCACGGTGGCATTACACCGGAGGCGTGGAGCAGAAGTGCGGTAGTCTTGTTCTTTAACAAAGGCGACAACGCTCTCTTGAAGAACTACAGACCGATTTCCCTTCTGAGCCGCGTCTACGTGCTGTTTTCGAGAGTCATTACGAATCGTCTTGCACGCAGACTCGACGACTTCCAGCCTGAACAAGCCGAGCCGAAAAAACTTTAGCACCATAGACCACATATATACCCTTCGGCAAATTGTACAGAAGTCCGAGGAGTACAATTTGCCCCTATGTCTGGCGTATGTGGACTATGAGAAAGCCTTTGATTCCGTCGAAATTTGGGCGGTGCTACAGTCCCTTCAGCAGTGCCAAGTTAACTGTCGGTATATCGAAGTGCTGAAGTGTTTGTACAGTAGGGCTACGATGGCTTTCCGAGTACAGAACCAGAGTACGAAACCTATCCAACTGCAGAGAGCTGTAAGACAGGGTGACGTTATATCCCCGAAACTCTTCACCACTGCATTGGAAGACGTTTTCAAGCTTCTGGACTGCAAAGGATACGGTATTAACATCAATGGCGAGTACATCACTCACCTTTGATTTGCCGACGATATAGTCCTTATGGCAGAATCGCTGGAGGACCTAAGCACTATGCTCAATGACCTCAATAGTGCCTCCCAACGGATAGGTCTTAAGATGAACATGGACAAAACAAAGATCATGTTTAATGTCCATGTCACACCTATGCCAGTAGTTGTTGGGAGCACTAAGCTCGAAGTTGTTGATGAGTATGTTTACCTGGGACAAATAGTCCGACTAGGAAAGTCCAACTTCGACCGAGAGGTCAATCGACGGATTCAACTCGGCTGGGCAGCATTCGGGAAATTACGGCACATCTTATCGTCAGGTATACCTCAAAACTTGAAAACGAGGCTGTACAACCAGTGCGTGTTTCCAGTGATGACCTATGGAACTGAGACGTGGTCCTTCACTGCTGGCCGGATGAGGAAGCTCAAGGTCGCTCAGCGAGCTGTGGAGTTTCCCTGCGTGATAAACTTAGAAATGAGGATATCGGCAGTAGAACGAGTGACCGACATAGCCCAACGGATTAGTAAGTGGCAATGGGCCGGTCATATAGCTCGAAGAACCGACAACCGATGGGGAATAAAGTTCTCGAGTGGCGGCCTCGTACCGGCGGATGAAGTGTAGGGCGTCCCCCCACTAGATGGAGTGACGACCTGGTAAGACATGCAGGAAGTCGATGGATGCAGGTGGCTCAGGACCGTGCTTTGTGGCGTTCCTTGGGGGAGGCCTATGTACAGCAGTGGACTTGTGAAGGGCTGTAATGATGATGATGATGATGAACATCCCTATAAATATCTGAAGAAGAAGAGTTTACAATAATTTATTTATTTATTTATTTCATATACGGCAGTTCCAGCAGTCGCACTCAAGTCAAGTCGCACTAAATACAAATTAGAAGACTTAGAAAGAGCCATTCGGGTTGTCAAGAACAAAAAACTTTCACTAGGAAAAGCAGCTGCTACTTACTCTGTTCCAAAAAGTACTATATACGACCATCTCAAGAAAGAAGTAATAAAACAACCAAAAATTGGAAGAAAGTCTATATTTTCTGAAGAACAGGAAAAAGAATTAGAAGAACATATCATAAAATGCAGTAAGCTATTTAATGGTTTGACCATAGAAATGGTCCGGAAAATAGCTTTTAAATTTGCCGAAGTAAATCATTTGAAGCACAATTTTGACAAAACATCCCAAATGGCAGGAAAGGATTGCTTCTACGGATTTAAGAAAAGACATCCTAATATTTCGCTACGTAAACCTGAGTCCACGTCTATCAATAGAATTACAGCTTTTAATGAAACAGAAGTGAAAATGTTCGTCGACAATTTTGAAGCTTTGCAAGCAAAACACCACTTTTATCCTTATCATGTTTACAATGTTGACGAGACAGGCATATCTTATGTTCAAAGAATTACTAAAATTTTAGCGCCAAAAGGTCAAAAACAAGTCGGAATGGCAACAAGTGGTGAAAAGGGCTCTACAACAACAGTTGTTTGCGCATTCAGTGCTTCTGGGAAGTATATTCCTCCATTTTTTATTTTCAAGAGGAAGCGAATGAATGCTCAATTGTTGCGTAGAGTCAATGCTAATATGATAGCAGCCGTTAGCGATACGGGTTGGATCAACGAAAACCTATTCGTAGACTGGTTACATCACTTCATCTCTTATGCTAAGCCAACTGTTACAGAACCGATTCTACTAATTCTAGACAATCATGAAAGTCACGTTAGTCTTACTTGCTATCTACTTTTTCGCAAGAACGGTATAATATTGTTATCCCTCCCACCACACACATCACATTGAATGCTTGACTTGACTTATTTTGGACCTCTCAAGATTTCATACAACAGAGAATGCGACTTGTACATGGCTTCAAATGTAGGTCGAAAAATTACCCAGTATGAAATTGTCGAACTTTTCACCAAAACTTTCAATCGCATCAGCAATGTAGAGAAAGCCGTAAACGGTTTCCGGGCAGCTGGTATTTGGCATATAGAGCCAACCAAAGGAGACAATTTCTTTTTGTATGGAGAATGGGCCCACTACAAATTTTAGGGATACTTAATGAAATGTATGTCGATTTATTCCTTATAATCTATAGATTGCAAAATTAATATTAGTTTTATCGCATCTAAAGGGAATTCAGAGAAATTAAAATATGAATATCACGCGGCGTTGTTCTCAGTAGGGTGTCTTCTGGTGCTTTGCCTGATTTCCGTATAACCTTGTAGATGCCCTGCCAGATATTTTCTTTATCTTGCCTTGCACAAAAGTTCGTCCAGCTTGTTGTCATTGTTTCCGTTAGGAGATCTTTATATTCCGCTTTGGCTAAGATGTATTCTTGTATTACTATTTGCTTCCTTCTCTGGTTTGCATATCTAATTTTTCTTCTCTTCTGAATTACTTCTCTTTTCTTTTTGCTGAGTTCTTCAGTCCACCACGGAGTCTTTCTGAGTACTTTCCTAGACAGCTTAGGGATCGTCTTTTCGCAAGATTCTTGCACGCATGTGGTATATAATCTTACAAGATGCTGTAATAGATCTGGGTCTATAATTCCAGATACAGTTTCCTCGGTGATATTAAACTTGTTTAATTCTTGTTTTAGGGTGTGTATGAAATTGCTCCAGTCTGCTTTACATAATAACATAAACACTCACGCCTGTCACCCAGAGGGGTAGGCAGAGACTACGGACTTCCATTTGGCACGATCCTGACACACTTCTCTCGCCTCCTTTACATCCATATATCTCCGCATACACGCTCGTCGGTTAAGGGTACTCCTAATCTGGCCCATTTTCAATATATCGCAAATTTAGTCGATAAACCTTCGTCTAGGGCGTCCATTCCCGACTCTTCCGTTCACTTCTGCAACATAAATTTGCTTTGTCACTCTTTCCTCGTTCATTCTTTCTACATGACCAAATCACCGAAGCATTCCTTTCTTAATCCTGGTCAAAACATCATCTTGCAAACCACACTTTTCTCTTATCACACTATTTCTCACCCTGTCATTCAGATTCAACCCTAGCATACTCCTTAATGACCGCATTTCTACAGCATTTATTCTACTCTCATGCTTCTTCTGCCAGACCCAACTTTCACTACCATACATTAAAGTAGGGACTAACACAGCATTATGAATTGCCAAACGTGCCTTTTTTGACACATTCTGACTCTTCATAATAGCGTGTAGAGCCCCATTCACTCTATTTCCTGCGTTCACTCGTCGTTCTATATCCTTATCATATCTACCATCCCTGCTAAATAAACATCCCAAATATACAAACTCATCCACTTGCTCAATCAACTCCCCTTCTATTCTTATTTCACATAACGTTTTACTTTCTTCTCTTTCAAAAACTATCACTTTCGTCTTACTAACGTTCACTTTCATACCCCTTTCTTTTAATGACCAGTTCATTAAAGTAACCATCATTTGCAACTCGGCCGCCGACGATGCAAATATGACTTGATCATCGGCGTACAAAAGGCATTTGACGGTTAACTCACCCATTCTCAACCCACATTCTTCAACTTTCAAAGTTTGCAAACAACTGTCCATAAATAGGTTAAACAGCCACGGAGAAGCTACACAGCCCTGTCTGACACCTTTTTGGATGCCAAACCAGTCTGAGTAGACCCCGTTGATCCTGACACAAGCACTAGAGTCCCTATAAAGAGACCTTAATGCCTGTATCAAACCAGCGCTCAACCCAAATGAGTTCAGTGTTTGCCATAACACATTCCTGTCCACTCTGTCATAAGCCTTTTCCAAGTCCATGAACGCACAAAAAACTTTTTGGTTTTTGGCCAAAAACTTCTCCGCAATCAAAATCAAAAAGACTTGGTCCGTACACCCCATCCCCTTTCTAAATCCAGCTTGCACATCCCAAATTTTTCCATCAGTTTCTTCCATAACTTTTTCAATTAACACCTTAGCATACAGTTTACCCACAATGCTTAGCAAGCTAATGCCACGGTAGTTTTTTACAGTCCTGCTGTGACCCTTTTCCCTTATATATTGGGACTATAACGGCTTTGCACCAGTCTTTCGGTACCCGCTTCAGTTCCCAACATATATTAAACAAGGTGCACAGTAGGCCTGCCACCACTCCCTCTCCAGCCCTTAGCATTTCTAGTGATACTCTATCATATCCGGCTGCCTTACCTGCTTTCATGCTTTTTCATTGCTTTCATTATTTCATCTACACTTATCTCCCTACCTCTCCCCACTTCTTTCGGAATTTCTATTTCACTTAATTCAGACGACTCTTCACTCATAAACACGCTTTCAAAGTATTCCTTCCATCTCTTTAAATTAGAGACTTCATCATTCAGCATACAGCCATTCTCGTCTCGTATAGCAGTCATTCTAGGCTGTATTGAATTTCCCCTGGCAGTTCTTACGAGTTTCCAGAACATTTTAGTATTTGCCTGGAAGTTATCAGATATCCTTCTATCATTCTTATCCGTTCTTTCTTGCTTTTTCCTTTCAACAACTTCTTTTACTCTCTTATTTATACGTCTAAAGTCTGCCTTTTTTCTTTCAATCTCATCAATCATACCGTTAGAATTACCTGCTTTGGTTGCTAGTAAATCTAGCCATGCTCTCTTCTTTGCTTCAATTTCCATCCGTACCTCATCATCCCACCACAACGTATTATTTTTCCTTTCATTCGTTCTCTTAGTTACACCACATACTTCGGTGGCTGCATCCACCAAACCTTTCTTGACATTATACTACACAGTCTTCATTAATTCGGCATAAGACCAAGTAATGATCCGTCCCTACGTTGGACCCCCGGTAAACCCTTGTATCTACCACTGCGCTCCTCATTCTTTCATCCACAATTATGAAATCTATCATGCTTCTATCATCACCTCTTTCCCATGTATACATGTGAATCCTCTTATGGCAAAAGAAAGTGTTCGTCACAAAAAGATTCTTTTCCACACATACGGTGAGGAGGTCTTCACCATTCTCATTTATACTTTCATCGCCAAATGTTCCTAATATCCTTTCATAACCAGACCTCTTCACCTTAACCCTTCCATTAAAATCTCCTAACATAATAATCTGCTTTACCTGTGTTGTAAATACGTGTGGATTGTCGTTCTGTATTTACTCTCACTGTGTTTAAATGATTTAGGTCGAATGTTAAGGCCCTGTGGTCAGACAATGTGACAAATTCTGGGTTTACTTTCCAGTTGGAGATTTTTCGTAAGAGATTACTCGAGCATGCAGTGACGTCAACGATGCTGGAGTAGTTTCTCTCTCGTCTGTATACAGAAAAAGTTGGTATATTCCCTGTATTTAATATATGTAGGCCTAATTGGCTTAGAGCTTCTGCTACGGCTACTCCTCTTCTATCCTCCATATTGTAACCCCACTAGGGGCTCTTCGCATTAATGTCTCCTCCGAATATGATGTGATCTTCGCTTAGGATGCTTGCATAGTTCGAAATTTTACACAGATCATCTTCAATCTGTTGCCAGTCTTCTAAGTAAACGTTAATTATTACAATATTGAGGCCCTTAATCTTAAATTTACAAGCTACAATGTTGTTAGTAATTGTTACAGGGTTAATAAAGAATTGTACAGTTGAATCGACGACAATGACGGCCGCTTTAACTGGTCTTTGAACATAACTAGACATTTTCTGTATTACCCTATGTTGGCAGGTAACGTGACCTTTTGCACCAACGTAAGGCTCCTGTACCAAAAGAATGGAAATTCCCTGTGTGGCTGCTGATTGCAGACATTCCTGAAATGCAGCTCTTCCTCTTCCGAGGTTTATCTGCGCTATTTTTATTCCTACTTCCTTCGTGCTTGTTGACTCTTGCGGGGAAATGTCGGTGTCTTTAGCAATACGATACAGTTGCTCTTGCAATCCTGTCCCATTTCCTCCATTCTAAGCACTCAGGACTGTAGGCAGGATGGTCGCAACTTTGGTCATTTACTTTTTTGTGTGTGCAATTTAAACATTTCGGTGCCTTGTTCCTATTATTGCACTCTCTTGTGTCGTGTTCTCCAGCACAGTAACCGCAGTTCACTGTTTGTGCTTGACATTCTCGTGCTAGGTGAGAATAGCCCAAGCATCGGTAGCACTGGATTACCGGTGATTGGTCAGTGGCTGGAACTATTTGAAAGCCTATTCTTACTCTCTGATTTTGCAGTCTTGTCCAGATCTGCGGGCTTACTTCAAAATGATATTACACGTGGAGCTTGTGCGAACCTTCGTTCTTCTGATAACTTTCACCTCTTTCTGCTCTGCCGTAATGTCACTTAGCAGTGTGATGTTCTGTTTTATTATAGCTTCCTCGATCTTCCCATTCGTCAAGTCGAAGGCAACTCCTGTAAGACGCAAGAGCGGGTTTTTGGTGACTGGTCTGTACACTGTTAAGTTGTCAGTTGTGCGTTTGAGTCTGTCTTAGAGGATGTTTCTATCTCTTTCAGACTCGCAACCGATTAGGATCTTCTGGTTCTTGGCTTTCATGATGTCATCGCTTGTACTTCTAGGGTCGATCGATTCCACTATAATTGGATAGTTTGGCTTTGCTACCACCTCCGAGAAGGTGCGTGAAAATTTTTACGTTGCGGCTTTAGTGAGTGCTGAGTTGGATCTATTTCATTTTCCTCAAGCAATTTAAATTGTGCATTTCTTGGCTCTGTCTCTTCAACATGTGATTTATCTCTAAGCTCACTTCTGAGGCTCTCTATTGCTAGTCTGATGGGTGCTGTCGAGTGCACTGCAGTGTCTTTCAATTCCTTCATTTCCCTCCTCAGTTCTTCCAAGCTGGCCTGTACCGAGGGGAGCGAGGAGCTTAAGGCGACCGAGGATAGGCTTTGGATCTCTAAGGATATTCTATTTACTTCTTTTTTCAACTCAGATATGTCTGAGATTAACAGAAGTTTGGAGTCTGTAATCTCCTGTTGCAATTTCTCGGCAGCATCGTTAAATTTTTGGGTGTTATTATTAACATCACCTATATTTGCTGAGATATTAGCAGGTAATTCGAATCGTTCTCTATTAGTGTCTATCTCCTGTATGATACGTCGGAGCTCTTTGAGTTCCTCTGTGAGAGAATTCCATTGATCTTTGATCGTAATTGGTGATATACTGAGAGAGATTATGTTATCTCAAAGTAACTTTATCTCTTCCGAGATAACGTGCATCTGACTTGCCAAGTTTGGGCTTGAGTTTGTCTCGCTTCGAATGTTTGTTATTTCTCGCTTTGTGGCTGAAACTGCCTCACAGAGATCATACGAGACAATGAGTCGGGTTGACTCAGTTTCCTACTGGAGCTTCTCTATGCTCTCTTTTAATGTGGCATATTGATAAAAAGTTTCATACACGAAACGAGCATGTCTTTGGGTGAGCCTTTCTAATTCTCTAGAGACATTCGCCTTTTGCTAGCTAGATTCGAGCATGTGAAGCATGCGCGAGTCGGACAACTTGAGGATCATCTCGTACAAGGTGTATAGACCCGCAACTACACTCTCACGAATTTCCCTCTTTAAGTTACCTGATTTTTCTAAGTCAACTTTGGTTCTTTGTAGGATTTCATTGGCGTGTCTAGGCAATTCATTTAGTAGCATGCGGCTACCACCAATCGACCTTGTGGAGGCATCGAGGGAGATGTTGGTGTCACCACTGTCAACATCAGACTCGCGTGTGTCCTCTGTCTCGGACACGGTTTTGAAAGGTTCCTGAGGTTCTGCTGCTTTCGCCTGTCGTATCTGGGTACGTATTCTAAGCAGGCTCGATCTAGTTCTCGCGAGAACTGGGGAGGACGTGGTCGCCTCATCAAGTTTTGGCGACGTAAAGAAGCTCGAGGCTGGTTCTACTTCAAGCTTCTCGTGTTGATCCCCCGTTTTTGAGTCCGTATTTTGCTCCCCCGTGCCACCCCTGGAGGTTTCCAAAGGAGGCACATTCCGCTGTTGCTGAGTTGCATTCTCCAATGTGTCACTGATAGATGGTACACGGCTTGTCTCTTTTGCTCTTTTTCCTGTATGTGTTGATCTCTTTTTGGCAGCTGTGTGCCTTTCAGAACCACTGGACGTGGAGTTTTTTTAATTGATCCGACATTTTTTTTATTACTCTTTTTCCCTTTTTCCCCCTTTGACGAGATATATCTCTAAAAGACAAAGAGAATGAGCCCAAGAACGGCTATCCTATCTTAAAAGATGTAGAAGTTACCGCTCTCCAAATATTTTCAACATGGCCGACCAAAATTTTTAAATCGTTGCAAATACGTAATTTATTGACTTAAAACAGTCGTGATTGGGCTCGCCTGACTCGTATTCCTCTGGTCTATATTATAAGTATGGTTAGACACGAAAATAATTTTGAAACATTTTAGTGATTCACTGATGCTGACTGAATAGCCCTCAAAACGACAATTCTAATGAACCCAAGCTCGCATATATTTGCACCAGCAGTTTCAAAGTTATAACGGTTTAAAATTATCCAATATGGCGTCCATAAACACCGTTATTTTCTATCTCGAACGCTAGACCCACCGAGATTGGGCTCGATTGAAAGGTCTTTTCACCCCCTACACCTTTTTAATAATAATTTTTTTATAATTATATAATTTTAGAAATTATTCGTGAAAAATAGGTTTAAAATTGAAAATTTGTGAATGAAGTAAGATAAAAATTAAAAAAAAACGGTATTTAAATTATAATAATATTAAATTTATTATGACATAAAGAAAAAAGGCGAATTTTGCCCAGAAGTGGGACGACGTGTAAGTAAAATTTAATAAAAAGTGTAATATCTCTGTATTTATGCAACAGAAAAATTTGAAACTTTCCAAAAAGTTAGTCTTTAATAAGTTTTATAAAAAGCAAAAATAAAAAGTATGTGTTATCTATTTACTTTGACAGTTATAAGAGGTTAAATATAATTTTTTTTTAAGAGAGGTTTTTCGTCAATAAAAAGCGCAAGGGTGGTGAGATTAGGTTAGGTTAGGTTCCCCCCCGAACGGGTTCCCGCCTTGTCGTGGCGGGGGGGCTTAGTAGCCGCGGCTTGGTCACCCACGGTGAACAAAGAGGAACCCCTTGGCTGGCCCTGGGGCCAGGAAAGCGGGCGCTACTAAGCGCTCTTCCGGCCCCCATGAATGGGTCCAGGGGCGAGGGACTTGGGGAAGTCCCCGCCCCCCCTATTCGATGGCCATATGGAAAAAAAAAAGGTTAGGTTAGGTTAGGTTAGGTTAGTTTAGGTTTTTTTTTATATATTTCTCAGTTCGTCTGCTGTTTTTTATTTTACAGCACCTTTTGTGTCTTTTGTGTTTTTTTCATCTTTTAGTGTTTCATTCTGTTTTTTTTTTGTATTTTTTTTTATGTTACAATTTTTCTTATTATACCAACTCTTTTCACTTCGCAAGCGTCAATTTTCTTACTATTTACTTTGACAATTTATAATTATATGTACATTAATTTTCCTGCATACACTCATAATTGCCTATTGTACATTAATAACATTAATAATTATCTATGCTATTTCTTTTATTATTGTTGTAAATATGCTAATCGCTAGTAAAATAATTTATTATTCTAAATTAACTTGACTACGCACTAATAATTACCTATGTTATTTCTTTTGTTACAATTGTAAATATGATATTAGCTAGTTATTTCTGTGGAATGAATACATACTTAATTATGAACGCGCAGTCCTTATATATTTTTGACTTATTCTCACTGCTTACTTCAAACATTTTTTTTTTCTATCTATTAATTATATACATTGGAACCATTTTCTTTTAATACCTTTTTAGTGCACCTCTCGGCAAATCCGAGGAAATGTATGCGGCTGTCATTGTCGTTAATTGCCTTTGTTAGGGTATCTTCGTTGAGCGCAAAACCCATGCGGCGTTCGCAATCAAATCTCCTTGCTGCGTATTTGGGACAATCAATTATTATATGTTCTATAGTTTGCGGTGTGGTTTGATCGCAATCACAGCACGGGCTCTGCGCTAACTTAAACTTAAACAAGTATGCTTTAAAGCGACCATGACCAGTGAAAATTTGGCATCGTAGGTTATTAATTTGAATTTTCATCATGGTCTTATATGCCTGAATTACTACTGGGAAGAATTTCGTCGTCACTCGTCCAATCTCCGCTGTGGTGTATTGTTCTTGCCAGTTTTGCAAAGTATTGTCCCTGATAAGGCGTTTTGCGAAGGATAGGGGGAAGCAGTCAAATACTGGTTTCTGCTTAGAGGTTTCTGCAGCGGACTTGGCTAGTTCGTCGGCCCTTTCATTTCCTGGGATCCCGAAATGCGCCTTTATCCAAAATAATTTCACTTCACCTAGATTTCTTTTTATGTCTGATATACGATCCAGGATTTCTGCTGCAAGAGGATGTAGGGTATTGGGGTTTGTTAGACACTCAAGTGCGGATTTAGAATCACTTAAAATATTTGCTTTCCTGAGTGTGTGTCTACTTTGTATCACTTCTGTGGCTTTCAAAATGGCTACTAATTCAGCTTGATACACACTACAGTGGTTTCCTAGTTTTAATTTTGTTTTGTATATTTCTTGGCCTTCCTTCCAACAGGTTATAGCAGCGCCTACTCTACCAGCAATTTTGCTGCCATCCGTGTAAAAACAAGGCCAGTCGTTTTCGATAGTTTTTAATTCATCTTCGGTTATGATTGAACTGTATGATAGCTTATGTCGTTCTGCTGGATAAGGTAGAGTGTATGGGCTAATGGGTTTCGCTAGCTCCGTGACTGGTAATTGCGAAAGTGGTTTTCCTCTTTTTATTTTGTATAGTTCAGCATTCTCTTCTGCTCTTAAATCCAGGGGAAGAATTCTGGCTAAGGTGACACAGGAGACCATGGAGGCTGTACGGTGTGCTTTACTTATCAAGATGCTGAATGTCCTGGTTATTCTGTTGAGCCTAGTCTTAATTTGCTTTTTGTCTGCTACGGATCCCCAAGCCCCTGCAGCATAAAGGACTGTAGGTTCAACTACAGTAATGTAAATTGTCCTGAGAATTTCTGTATTAAGTCCCCAGTTCGCTCTCGCTGTTCTTGCCACCTTTTTGTAAAGCTGGATCGCCTTTTCTACAGCTCTATCTACGTGTTTTATGAAATTAAGATTGACGTCTATTGTGAGTCCAAGGATCGTGATACTATCAGTAAATTTTATTTCGATGTTGTCGAGTGTTATTTTTGGGTTCTCAAATTTAGTCTTTCTAGTCACTACAATGGCCTGGGTTTTGTGTGCTGCCAGTTTCATTTTACGCAGTTTCCCCCACATATATAGTTCAGAATTGGGTTTAGCTCATTCTCGATGTCTTTTGCTGTTTTCCCTTTGGATATCAACATTATATAGTCCGCGTATGCCTGAATATACGTTCCTTGGTCTTCAATTTCTCTTAGTAGTGGATCTAGTTGTAAATTCCAAAGAAGTGGTCCGCAGGTGGAGCCCTGTATGCATCCTTTGTTAGTTTGCTTCATAATTTCGTTGCCTGCGTACCTGAGTTTTATAAACCTGTTTGAGAGATAGCTACTTATCAATCTGCATATGGATTTGTCTACTTTTTTGTTTTCAAGCTCGTTGATCATGGCGGGCCACCAGGCGTTATCGAAGGCCCCTTCGATATCTATGGAGACAACGACGACTATGTCCTTATTATTTATGCCCTGCTTTATAAAATCTATCGCGTCGCATAAGGCGTCTTCGGTACCTCTCTGCGCAATGAACCCGTACTGTCGGCCACTCATTCTGTTTTCTGACCCCAGCTGCCACGACATACGATTGACAAACAGCTTTTCCAAGACTTTTCCCAAAACGGGGAGAAGTCCTATAGGTCTATATGACTTAGGAAGGGTGTAATTCTCTTTGTTTGCCTTGGGGCTAACTCTAATGACTGCTCTTTTCCAGGCTTCTGGGAAATATCTGAGTTTCAAGCAACTGTTGAAGATAGCTAGGAGAACATCAGGGGTGGCTATGTAGGCTTTGTAGCAGATATCTGCGGTTAGGCCGTCCTCTCCCGGTGATTTCTTTGGACTCATGGTTTTGAAAATCAGTTGTACTTCAGTATCTGTGAATTCTATTATAGAGTCTTTATTTTTAGTCCATTCTTTCCTTTGTGCTTCAGCTTTACGTCTGACTTCAGCATGTATTTGTTCATCAGATTCAGTGTCGTCCGTTGGGTAGAAGGTATCGGATAATAGCTCTGCTGATTCTACTGGGGTCATTGTTATACTATTTGGCGTCTTCCTTAATAAAGTATCTTCTGAGTTCTTGCTGGATTTGCGTATGACCCTGTAAATGCCCTGCCACATACTCTCCCGGTCTTGTCTGCTGCAGAATTCTTTCCAACTTGACGTCATCGTTTCTGTGAGAAGATTTTTATATTTCGTTTTAGCCTGTATATATTCGTCAATTATTATTTGTTTTCCATTTTTGTTTGCAAATCTGATCCTTCTCCTTTTCCGAATAACCTCTTTTTTCTTCTCGTCTAGTTCCTTAGTCCACCATGGTGTTTTTGCAGGTATACTTTTGGATAATTTAGGGATAGACTTATCGCAAGATTTTTGAATGCATTCAACATACTGGGTGACTAGGTTCTCTAGAGTGTGTGTACTTGCTATGTTTCTAACCTCTTCCTCGGTGATATTATATATTTCCAGTTCCGCTTTCAGGGTGGAGGCAAAGTCTGTCCAGTTGGCTTTACTTGTATTGTATATACGTGTAGTTCTTCGTTGACTGGTTCTTCTGGTGTATCACCGAAATTTATACTGTATGTGATTGTCCTGTGGTCGGATAGCGTAACAAAATCCGGATTAACGATCCAATTAGTTATTTGATGGAGTAGGCTGCTCGAGCACGCGGTTATGTCTACGATGCTAGTGTAGTCTTTATTTGCTATGCGCGCCCAGAAAGTTGGTGTCCTGCCCACGTTCAGTATGTGTAATTCGAGCTGAGCTAATGCTTCTGAGATGGCTGTACCCCGTCTATCCTCTACATCACAACCCCACCAGGGAATCTTTGCATTGATGTCCCCTCCTAGTATGACGTGCTTGGTATTTAGGATGTTCAGGAATTTTGCTATTTTTCTTATGTCTTCCTCGACGTCTTGACATTCTTCCATATAAGTGTTTACAATTGAAATTTCAAGATTCTTAATTTTAAATTTAAATGCAACAATGTTTTCCGTTATTGTTTCAGGATTAACAGTGTATTGTATATTTGGGTCAACGACAATGACAGCCGATTTGACAGGTTTCTGGGTGTCGTTGGTATGTTTTTGTATGACCTTATGTTTACAGTTAACATGTGCTTTGGCCCCTACATAGGGTTCTTGAGTCAGAATGATTGACACCCCTTGAGTTTCGGCTGCTTGCAAACGTTCCTGAAATGCTGCGTGCCCTCTCCCAAGGTTGATTTGTGCAAACTTTATTGTGCTGTCCTTTACGCCTGATGTTCTGTGTGGGGGGGAATCGGTGTCTTTAGCAATATGTAACAGTTGATCTGGCTATACGATCCCATTTCCTCCACTCTGGGCATTCAGGGCTGTATGCAGGGTGAGCACAGTTAGTTTCACTTTGCCTTTTTTCTGAGCAATTTGTGCACTTGGGTGCTCTGTTTCTATTATAGCACTCCCTGGTGTCGTGTGCTTCGGCACAATATCCACAATTCATTATTTGGGCTTTGCACTCCCATGCTCTATGAGAAAATCCCAGACATCGATAACACTGAATTATAGGTGATTGATCGATGGCCGGGACTACTTGAAAACTGATTCTGATCTTCTGATCTTTGAGTTTATTCCATATTTGTGGGCATACCTCCAAGACTACGTTGCTTGTGGAGCTGGTGCGTCCTTTTGTTCTCCTAACTACTTTAACATGAGCATGGCAGAGTGGTCGATTCACGTGGCTGTGGTCGCCGAACCGTACTTCATTCCCGCCCGTGACAACTGGTTGGGATGCGCTGACGGTTTGGTGGCCATTATTGGCGAGACTCTGATCGACCCGTCTCGGGGCCGCGGCTGGGTTGCTGCGGTCTCGGGCGGCATCGTTATTGTAGGGGCGTATTTCTCCCCCAACAAGAGTCTCGCCGACTTTGAGGGTTTCCTTGTCGAGTTGGGCGCCGTCGTAGGCCGCTATCACCCTCGTCCTGTTCTGGTGCTCGAAGATCTCAACGCCAAGTCATCGGCGTGGGGATCTCCGGTCACTGACCCTCGGGGCGAGGTGCTAGAAGAGTGGACGGTGACGACTGGTCTGGTCGTCCTGAATCGGGGTTCGGAATACACGTGCGTGCGGCAGCGGGGCGGGTCGATAGTGGACATCTCGCTCGCTAGCCCCTCTGTCGCCAGCCGAGTCCGCGACTGGCGTGTCGCCGTAGAGGTGGAGACGCTGTCGGACCATCGATATATCCGGTTCGACGTCTCTGCCAAGTTCGCGAGCGGCCGCCATCCAACAACCCCGATTAACGACGGCCCGCGTTGGGCGCTAAAGCGCATCGACAGGGAACTACTCGAGGAAGCTGCCTTAGTCCAGTCCTGGATCTGGGAGTCGACGACGGACGGCCCCGTCGACGTCGAAGCGGTGGCGCTATGGTTTCGCGGGGCGATGACGCAGATCTGCGACGCGTCCATGCCCCGTGTCCGCCAACGGTCCGCAAAGCACCAGGTGTACTGGTGGACCGCCGAGATCGCGCAATTGCGCATAGCGTGCGTTGCGGCTCGTCGCCGGTACACTCGATACCGGAGGCGGCGTCGACGGGATTCCGCCGAGGAGGACGCGCTATATGAGGTGTACCGCGCGTCTAAGGAGACTCTGTGGCTGGCCATCGGCGACTCAAAGTCGCGTGCCAGGGAGGAGCTGCTGGGGTCCCTAGATCGGGATCCGTGGGGCGCCCTACCGTTGGGTACAGGGCAGAGTTGCGTCCTGGGCGCCTCCACTAACACAAAACATGCAACCCCAGTTGCTAGAGGCGGTGGTATCGGCTCTCTTCCCTGAACGAGTGGGACACGTTCCCCCGGCGATGGCTTCGCCCTCAGCCACAAACTCTCCAGAAGAGGAGAGCACCGATGTCCCCGATGTGACGCAAGCAGAGACGAGAGCGGCCGTGTCGCGACTCCGGACTAAGAACACAGCGCCCGGACCCGACGAAGTTCCTGGTCGAGCTCTCGTCCTGGCTCTGAAGGAGCTAGAGCCCCAGTTGAGGGGGCTCTTCACGGCATGTCTCCAGCAGGGTCAGCTTCCCAGTGTGTGGAAGGAGGGGAGGCTGGTCCTGCTCAGGAAGGAGGGGCGCCCCACGGACTCACCGTCCGCGTACCGGCCCATAGTGCTGCTTGACGAGGCGGGCAAACTTTTTGAGCGTATCATCGCAGATCGCCTCGTCAGCCACTGTGCAGAGGGGCCGGACCTGGACGAGAACCAATTTGGTTTTCGTCGCGGGCGCTCCACCATAGACGCTATTACGCGCGTGAGGGCCCTGGCGGAGGAGACAGTATCCCGGGGTGGGGTGGTGCTGGCGGTGTCTTTAGACATCTCTAACGCCTTCAACACCCTCCCCTGGAGTTGTATTCGGGAGGCGCTGAATTACCATCGCGTGCCTCCCTACCTCCGCCGCACAATAGGGGCTTACCTTGAAGAGAGATGCGTTACGTATCGGGGACGTGACGGCGCTGGTCGGCGCGTCATGTCGTGCGGTGTTCCGCAGGGATCGGTCTTGGGACCGCTCCTGTGGAACATCGGCTACGACTGGGTGCTGAGAGGTGAACTCCCGTCGGGCGCCGACTTGACGTGTTATGCAGACCACACGCTTGTCACTGCCCGGGGGAGCTCGCACAGCGAGGCAGCGTTGGTTGCCACGGCTGCGGTGTCACAAGTGGTGAACCGCATTCGGCGCCTGGGCCTGGAGGTGGCCCTAAACAAGTCGGAGGCCATCGAGTTCCATGGCCCTCGACGCGCGCCGCCTCCGGGATCACACATCGTGGTCAGCGGGGCCCGGATAGCTGTCGAGTCCACCATGAAGTATCTGGGATTGGTGCTCGACAGCCGATGGAAATTCGGACCCCACTTCCGGCGGCTGGCGCCCAAGTTGATGGGTGCAGCGGGCGCGCTTTCAACGTTGCTTCCCAACTTGGGGGGCCCGAGTGCCGCCTGTAGGCGGTTGTACGTGGGAATCGTGCGGTCCATGGCCCTGTATGGGGCCCCTGTGTGAGCGATGGACATGACGGCCAGCACTCTCGCCATTCTGCGTAAACCGCAAAGGGCGATGACCGTCAGAGTCGTCCGCGGGTATCTCACGATTTCCTACGAGGCGACTTGCGTCCTGGCCGGATCCCCGCCCTGGGACTTAGAGGCGAAAGTACTCGCGTCATTATATCGATGGCGCGTGGAAGAGCGGGCACGGGGCTCGAGGCCGGTGCAGCGGCAGATCGCGCTGCGCCGAGAGGAGCTCCGTCAGGTCTTGGTGGCGGAATGGCGGCAAAGGCTTCTACGCCCTACCGCCGGCCTTGCTACCGTCGAGGCGATCCGGCCAGTACTCGACGACTGGCTCGGGAGAAGGCACGGCTCCCTGTCGTTTAGGGTGACGCAAGTGCTGTCCCCTGGCCATAGTGGGCTGCTATGTCTCTCCCAATAGCTCCCTTGCCGACTACGAGGCGTACCTAGACGAGGTGGCGAACTATCTTCGCGAATGTCAACCTCGTCCGTTGATCGTCCTAGGAGATTTTAACGCCCACACCAGGGCTTGGGGCAACTCCAGAGACGATCCGAAGGGAGAGACAATGATGGAATGGGCGGCTGGGCTGGACCTCCGATTAATGAATCAGGGGTCCGTAAGCACATGCGTGCGGTGGCAGGGGGAGTCCATCGTAGATCTTACGTGGGCAACCCCTCCTGCAATGCAAATGCTGTCGGGCTGGCGAGTGGCGGAGGAGGCGGTCACACTGTCCGACCACCGCCACATCGTGTTCGATGTCGCACTTCGCCAGCCCGACAGTAACCCCAGTCGCCGAGGGAGCAGCCCACCGCGGCGTTGGTGTCTCAAGCGGCTCGACCGAGATAAGCTCGAAGCCGCCGCCATCGTCGCGTCCTGGCCAGATAACGTCGAAGAGGTTCAGTCCGATCCTGAAGTGGAAGCAAACTGGTTTCGGGGTACGATGGCGCAAATTTGCAACCTGTCAATGCCCAGAACCAGTCGCCCCAAGCGCAGAGAAGTGTACTGGTGGTCGGCAGAAATCGCACGGCTCCGTGCGCTCTGCTTGCGAAGTCGGCGCCAGTACACCAGATCTCGAAGAAGAAGAAGGCGAGCTCCGCCTGAGGAGGTAGCCAGACTCTACGGGGCATACCGAGCGGCTACAAAGGCGTTGCAAATCGCCATTACCAACGCCAGGTCTCGGTCCTGGAAAGAGCTTCTGGAGGGACTCAACGAAGATCCCTGAGGGCGTCCATACAGGATGGTACTGGGTAAGCTCCGGCCTTGGTCGCCCCCCTTGACGGAGACTCTCGATCCGGATCTTCTGGGAAGGGTGATCAGCACGCACTTCCCAGAGGACCGGTCAAGTCCCTCAGGTCACCTACCGTCGTCATGGGAGTGGCAGGATGAGATGGGGGTGACCGTCGAAAAGCTGGACCGAGCCGTTAGCCGCTTAAAAGCACGGAACACAGCACCGGGGCCCGATGGAATACCGGGCCGGGCCCTAGTGCTGAGTCTGGCTGCCCTAGGGGACAGGCTCAGGCAGCTGTTTACCAGCTGTCTGCGCTGTGCCACGTTCCCCACAGCCTGGAAAGAAGTTAGGCTGGTCCTCTTGAAGAAGGAGGGCAGGGCCGCTGATTCTCCCTCTGCGTACCGCCCCATATACCTGTTGGACGAGATTGGCAAATTATTCGAGAGGATAGTTGCCAGTCGGCTCAATAGGCATCTGTCGTGCGTCGGTCCCGATTTGGCTGATAGCCAGTTTGGGTTCCGACGAGAGCGTTCCACTTTAGATGCGATTATGCGCGTCCGCTCCCTGTCGGAACAAGCAGTATCCCAGGGTGGCGTGGCGTTGGCGATAAGTCTTGATATCGTCAACGCCTTTAACTCCCTACCCTGGGATGCAATCAGGAGGGCACTGGCACATCATCAGGTGCCCCCTTACATTCAAGGTATTATCGGGGACTACTTGCGCGACAGGTACATTCTGTACATGGGGCAAGATGGCAGGAAGATCCGGAGGGAGATTAAACGTGGGGTTCCACAGGGCTCGGTGCTGGGGCCGCTACTGTGGAACCTCGCCTATGATGCGGTTCTGCGAATCGATCTTCCCGCTGGCGTAAATGTCGTGTGCTATGCCGACGACACCTTGGTGATCGCCAGTGGGATAACTTTCGAGAGGGCCAAGGAGCTCGCCGAACTCGGGGCGGAAGTCGTCGTCGCCAAAATCCACGAGTTGGGATTAGAAATAGCGCCTCACAAGACCGAGGCCCTATGGTTCCATAAATTACCAAGGGGCAGGGAGCCACCCGACTCGTGTGTCTGCGTGGGTGGGTCTGATGTCAGAGTGGGGAGGTACATGAAATACCTAGGCCTCCACCTGGACAGTCGCTGGGGCTTCGACCAAGAACATTACAAGAACATATCGAGCGCCTAGTCCCCCGGATCGAAAGGGTAGTGGGTGCTATGAATAGACTGCTGCCCAATCTAGGGGGACCGACGGAGGAAGTACGTCGCCTCTATGCGGGAGTTATACGATCCGTAGCTCTGTATGGAGCGCCTGTATGGGCAAAAAGGCTGGCCATCCGACGCTGTAGAACTAAAATCTACAGTGTTCAGCGGAGGATGGCCATACGGATCGTACGAGGATACCGCACTATATCCTTTGAGTTGGCGACAATCCTGGCTCGCTTTCCACCACTAGATATACTGGCGAAAATGGACGCGAGGGTGTACTTCCGAATCCGTGCCCTCCGCCAGGGCGGTGGTGGTAGTGAGCCAGAAGAGGCGCTCGAATCAATTAAACGGCAGGAGCGACAAAACGCTCTGGCATCGTGGCGCTCTCGACTTGAGGAGCGCTATGAAAGCAGGCGCGTCATTGGAGCAATCCTGCCGGTCTTCGAAGCCTGGATGCAGCGACGAGCAGGAAGACTCATCTACAGACTTACACAGATAATTACCGGGCATGGGTGCTTCGGTGATTATCTGTGTAAGATCGGACGCGAGGCGACGGCGAACTGCTTCCACTGTGGTGGACGGGACCAGGACTCCGCTTCCCACACGCTCGCAGTATGCCCAGCGTGGGAACGGGAGCGGACGATCCTGGTAAACAGCATCGAACAGAGCCTCTCCCTGCCAGCAGTCGTGTCGGCGATACTGAGCGGGGATTCGGCGTGGAGGGCCGTAGCCACCTTCTGTGAATCTGTTATGATTCAGAAGGAGGCTTCTGAGCGGGATCGGCAGAGGGCGGATCCCGCGCGGAGACGACGTCACCAAGGCGTTCGTCACGGCCCTCCTCTTGAAAACGGTGTTTCCCTACCTGAAACGGGGCCTCCGGGGTTGCAGACACTCTATTAACACTTTACTCTATTAACTACATTTTTATAAATTTATTTTTACCTTTTTTTTTTAATTTTTTTTTACTGTTTTTTTTATTATATTTTAGATTTTTATATATATATATATATATATATTTTGTTACTGTTTTTTTTATTTTTATTTATTTTTATTATTATTTAGATATTTTTTTTATAATTATTATTACAGATACGCCATTATTTCTATTATTTCTAGTGTACTTTTAACTTAGATCTAGTTCCTAACATGCTGTATTAACTTATCATACTATATTTTTATAATATATACATTTTTTTTTGTTTTTTTGCAATATCCGGAAGGAATGTTTTGGTGACATGCCCAGTGTTGGAGGTCTCGTATCTGTCCTGCCAGATCCGAGCAGTTTCCTCTCTGATTTTCTTTTTAACATAGGACATGGGGATTTTGTCATAGTCTAGAGTGGCTGTTTCCCGGAGTGCCGCCTCCTTGGCAAGCTCGTCGGCTCTCTCATTTCCGGACGTGCCTACATGGGCCCTCAACCAGAACAGTCTTATTTTTCTTCCCTCTTTTCTCATGTTCCCTATGCTTTCTTGTATGGCTTTCGATAGGGGATGGCTTGCTTTAGGGTTCGCTAGCAGTTCGAGCGAAGATCTTGAGTCGCTCATTATGTTAATAACAGATTCTGTCCTTGATTCTGCTAGCTTGCTTGCCCTAAGCAAGGCGTAGAGCTCGGACTGGAAAACTGTGCAGGATGGATCCAGTCTAAAGGTGGAACTACTGGTCTCCCTGCCATCTTCCCACCATGTTAAGGCTGCTCCGACCCTCCCTTCTATCTTGCTTCCATCAGTGTATATGTGAGGCCGGTTAGTTGGTGGAGGTTTGTTTTCCATTGTTTCCAGTAACTCATAATCCAATTTGATGAGTTTAGAGGATGAGCTTGGTCCAAGTGATTTACACGATTTTCAAGCTCTCTTCCTGGTGGTACGCTTTACAGATCTTCTGCGCGAAGCCCCTTTGCAACGTGTTAAGTTGGTCTTTAATCATCTGTAGTTCTGTTGCTGAGGACCACGCGCTCGAAGCGTACATCACTATAGGTTCGACGACTGCAACGTATATTGTCCTTACAATCTCACCATTGAGACCCCAGGTCACCTTGGCCGCGCATGCAAGTTGCTTGTATATGTCAGCCGCTTTTTTGCATGCGGCTGCTACATGCGGTTTAAAGGTGAGTCCACGGTCGATGATGAGACCGAGTACTTTAATTTCCTCTACGAGTTTCACTCTGCTGCCAGACATATGCAGGTTAGGGGAGTCGAATTTAAGTTTCTTCGTTATGAGCATTGCATTTGTTTTGTGCGCTGCAAACTTTAACTTGTTCTTGATTCCCCATTTCGTTACCGTCTTTAAAGTGCCGTTGGCTTGTTGCTCCAGGGCACTCGTTGAGTGGCCCGAGAACACCAAGACAACGTCATCCGCAAATGCCTGACAGTATACCCCTTCGTGCGTAAGTTTGTGCAGCAGTGAGTCTAGGATAACATTCCAAAAGGTTGGTCCACCAATAGATCCTTGAACACAGCCCTTTGTAGTTCCCTTCTCACTGGTTGCTCTGGCGTAGTTGACTGTGATTTTTCGGTCTTGAAGGTAAGAGCTAACCATATCGTAGAGGTTTTTGGGACATTTCTTCTTGGCTAGTTGCAGTTTCAATGCTGGCCACCAAGCGTTGTCGAAGGCTCCCTCTATATCTAGTGAAATAACGAGGACGATCTTTTTATTCCTCACTTCGTTTTTAATATGTTCCAATAGATCATAGAGGGCGTCCTCAGTACCACGTTGGGGCATGAAGCCATACTGGTTTTTGTTGAGAGTTGGGAGGACGTGCCACTGGATTCGGCCCACCATCAATTTCTCGACTATTTTTCCGAGTACTGACAGGAGACCTATGGGTCGGTATGACTTTGGATGAGTGTAGTCATCCTTCCCTGGCTTACGAATGATGACCACGTGTGCAGTTTTCCACTGCTTGGGAAAGTATGCCATTTTCAAGCACATGTTGGCTATCGCTAGGAATACCTTCCTGTTGCAGTGAATTGCGGAGGAGCAGATGTCAGATGTTAGCCCATCTGGTCCAGGGGCTTTTTTGGGTTAAGTGTTTGTAACACTGAATCAAGCTCCGCTTCTGTAAAGGTGGATCATCTTCTGACAAACCTAGGTCTTTGTTGAAGTCCGTCAGCTCGTACTTTGGTGTGGTACGGCTGATCTGTTACCACACAGTCGTCAGGGTAAAATGTTTGGGCCAAGAGTTCTGCTGACTCTTCGGATGTCAGGGTTTCACCCTGGATGTTTCTTAGGAGCATGTCCTCATATCTTCTCGAGGATTTTCGGATAACTCTGTAAATTTTATCCCACATGCTCTCCTTCTCCTGTGTCGTACAGAATTCTTTCCAGCTTTCGGTTTGCGCCTCCTCAACTTTTGGCGTTGCATTCACCCTCCTCATGCCCACTTTCGTGTAGGCTCATTCGTCACTACTTTTGTGTAGGCTATTGTGATGGATTCTAGTTCCTCCTGGGTTTTCACCCCCTCGATTAATGTGGGAGTTATGGCTCTTTCTTCTAATAGGGATCTGAAGCGTGATGAGAAGTCTGACCATTTTGCCTTCCTGGTGTTGTATGTTGGCGCGCTTTCAACGTTGCTTCCCAACTTGGGGGGCCCGAGTGCCACCCGTAGGCGGTTGTACGTGGGAATCGTGCGGTCCATGGCCCTGTATGGGGCCCCTGTGTGGGCGATGGACATGACGGCCAGCACTCTCGCCATGCTGCGAAAACCGCAAAGGGCGATGGCCGTCAGAGTCGTCCGCGGGTATCGCACGATTTCCTACGAGGCGGCTTGGGTCTTGGCCGGATCCCCGACCTGGGACTTAGAGGCGAAAGTACTCGCGTCATTATATCGATGGCGCGAGGAAGAGCGGGCACGGGGCTCGAGGCCGGTGCAGCGGCAGATCGCGCTGCGCTGAGAGGAGCTCCGTCAGGTCTTGGTGGCGGAATGGCGGCAAAGGCTTCTGCGCCCTACCGCCGGCCTCGCTACCGTCGAGGCGATCCGGCCAGTACTCGACGACTGGCTCGGGAGAAGGCACGGCTCCCTGTCGTTTAGGGTGACGCAGATGCTGTCGGGGCACGGCTGCTACGGCAAGTACCTGTGCCGCATAGACAGGGAGCCGGACGCTCGGTGCCACCACTGCGTCCATTGCAGGGAGGACACGGCGCAACACACGCTCGCCGAGTGTGCAGCTTGGGAGGAGCAGCGCCGTGTCCTCACAAATGAAGTAGGAAGCGATCTGTCGCTGCCGGCCTTAGTGCGGAAGATGGTCGGTAGCGCAGAGTCGTGGGACGCGGTGGTGTCCTTCTGCGACGTGATGTCGCAGAGGAAACTGCGGAACGGGAAAGGAGATCTCGACTCCCTTCCCCGGCCGCAGAAGGCGCTCGAGCGCAGGAGAAGGGCGGACAACGCCCTTTTCCGGCCCCATGAATGGGTCCAGGGCGAGGGACCTGGGAAATCCCGCCCCCTCTTCGATGGCCCCGAGGTGGAGGCGCGTGCGGGTGTCGGCGCGCGCCTCTGAGGCGATGCACGGGTAGTTGAACACCTCACTACCCCGTGCTGGAGACGAGGCCCGGACAGACCGGGCCAGCACCAGTGTGGGGCTGCGGAAGAATTTGATTCCTGCGGCCCCGCGCGCACGTGCGAGGAGACACCGGGGTGGTTTTAGCCGGTAAGAGTCCGGCACGCCCTCCGCCTTCCCCAGGCGGAGGTAGTCCATGAGGATTTCGAAAAAAAAAAAAAAGGTTAGGTTAGGTTAGGTTAGGTTAGGTTAGCTTCCCCGAACGGGTTCCCGCCTTGTCGTGGCGGGGGCTTAGTAGCCGTGGCTTGGTCACCCGCGGTGAACAAAGAGAACCCCTTGGCTGGCCTGGAGGTGGGGCCGGCCTGAGGGCCACCGTGGGCTCGGCGAGCCCACTTCGGATGTGTGTCGGTGGGCTGCTGCGGGAGGATTGGTCCGCCTCACCGCTGCAGCCGAGGTGGAGTCGCGGAGGAAGAGGAGTGTTGGTATGGCGATGCGCCACTCGCCTATCCTCCGCGACTCAGACGGGGCCGCACCGTTGATGCGGTGGTGGTGGGGCCGCGGGGAGAGGAGTGTCGGTATTGCGAGGCGCCGCTCTCCTACCCTCCGCGCCGAAACTTGGTTGGCGGCGGAGCCAAAGACCAGTTTCGCCGCTGGGGCCGCGAAAGGGCGCTACTAAGCGCTCTTCCGGCCCCCATGAATGGGTCCAGGGCGAGGGACTTGGAAGTCCGCCCCCTCTTCGATGGACCCGGGTGGAGGCGCGAGCGGGTGTCGGCGCGCGCCTCTGAGGCGATGCACGGGGTAGTCAGACACCTCACTACCCCGTGCAGGAGACGAGGCCCGGATAGACCGGGCCAGCACTGGTGTGGGGCTGCGGAAGAATTTGGATTCCCGCGGCCCCGCGCGTGCGAGGAGACACCGGGGTGGTTTTAGCCGGTAAGAGTCCGGCACGCCCTCCGCCTTTCCCAGGCGGAGGTAGTCCATGATTTCCCCGAAAAAAAAAAAAGGTTAGGTTAGGTTTTTTTTTTAATTTTATTTCCTCCAGAGGTTACACCACCTCCAAAGGGACTGTATTGTCAAGTTTCACAATTTTGCTTAATACTAAACACATATTATTTAACAAATTCAATCACAAGCGAAATAATACAGATTGCCTGCGATTTGATACAGGCAATGTATACTTTGCTTAAATATAAACAAGTAGAAAAACAAAAATTAGAAGATGTTAATATAAAAGAAAAGAAAAAAAAGAGAAATTGAATAATAAAAAAAGTATGGTTAAACTAACTTTAACAATTATTTATAATTGACATAAAGGGTGTAAGAATATATATGTGAATGTAAAACAACTTTAACTTAAAACTAAACAAAAGGTGAAGTAAAACATAGGTAACTAAAATAACATTTCTATCGTTGACACACTGTCTATAAAAACAGAATAATAAAAATAGTTGTAAAGTAGTGAATACATGCTTAAAATGAGTTTAACAATTATTTTAATTGACATATTGTTTTAACGAAATATTGTTAACAGTTTAGCTATATGGTAGACAAAAGGTAAAAGAAAATGTAAGTAATTATAAATCAACTTAAACTTAAAACTGAACAAAAGGTAAAGGAAAACTTAAGTTACTAAAATAATATTTCTATAGTTGACACACTGTCTATTAAATCTTTAATTTGCAATTTTGCTATTTACAATGACACTTATTGCATAAATTGTTTACAATAGTCTCTAATCGCCGCATTAAGATGTTGTAACATTTAATATATAAACATATGGTGAAAAAAGAGGTATTGATAGAACTTATAAAATCTAATGAGATTAATTGAGGATATAAAGTGAAAATTACAGCTAGATTAACTTCGACAATTAAAATTCGGAACATGTAAATAAGTAATGTCAAATGCAGAATAAATAGAGTAATAAAAAGTGAACCTTATTTCTATACTAAATCTAATAAATAAAATTAAAAACATGAAGAGATATTATGACAGATATAGAATTGAAACAGGATGGACATGAAATAAAGACAAACAGAAAAAAAAAATATGTACAATGTATAAATCAATCTATTCCTAATTATTATTATTAAATCGTTTAAGCCTTGTAAATATATATTTAATGTAAATAATAAATGAGTTCCAGCTGGACTCTTTTTTCATTAACTCAGTGATTTTGTAGGGCGACACTCTCACACTAGCACATATTGTTTCGTGAGTGGATCTTTGTGGTCCGAACGCGGGGCATTTCTCCAAGAGATGTTCTATCGTTTGAGATGTAATATCGTCGCATGGACAATTGTCGTTTGGAGTGATTTTAAAACGAAATAGGTAGGACTTCTGAAAGCCGTGACCAGTCAGTACTTGAGTTAGGTAAAAGTCGGGACAAGTGATTTTGTAGAGTGTGGTAATGTCGTCCAGTGTGGGAAGGTGTGTTTTGGTGTGTCTGCCCTGTTCCGCGCTCTCATAACGGGTCTGCCATAGAGCACGGTGTTTTTGGCGTATTAAATGTTTTATATGCGAGATGGCGAAGTGTGTATAGTCTGGTGATTTGTGAAGCTTACAGCCAGCATTGGCAGCGCTGTCAGCCGCCTCGTTCCCCACAATGCCCACATGGCTTTTCACCCATACAAACTTGATTCTGCCGAACTTCTTGATTTGGCTAATTGTTTTATGTATTTCTACAACTATTGGATGTGTGTTGCTCCTATTTTGCAACGCTTTGATAGAAGAGAGTGAGTCAGATAATATAATGGTTTCATTGTAGTTATTGTTAAGGACCCAGCTGCAAGCCTTATGTATGGCAAGCAGCTCAGCCTGGAATACAGAGCACGAGTCGTGCAGTTTGTATTTTTTAACAACTGTGATGGGCGAATCACCTGCGGGCACGTATGAGACAAAGGCAGCCCCAACAGCTCCGTCCTCCTGCTTACTGCCATCTGTATATATACAGACTTCAGGACTGATGATGGCATCCACCTCCTGCTGGCTGTGTGTGGTGTCAAAGTCTAGGGTGATCCTCTCACTGGGGTGCAATAGTTTGTGTGGTGCAACAGGTTTCTCGTAAGTGATGTCATGCGGTAGAAAGTCTGATGTGCAAGACAATCTAGTCCTTTCCACCGCATGAACCTCCTTGATTTTCAAATCGATTGGTGTGAACTGTGCAAGGGCAAGAGCAGCCGGCGTGGAGACCGTACGGAAAGCCTTAATCGCCTTGATGGCAAACCCTCGCTGCATTCTCTCCAGCCGTTTTCTGACCCCTTTCTTGGATACAACGTGTCCCCATATACCAGCAGCATATGTAACAATAGGTACAATTACCTGATGGTATATGGCACGTATATTCTCCGGATGAGCACCCCAGGTAGGTCTGGTAAATAAACAGAGTTTGTTGAATATTTTTATCGCCTTATTGATGACATATTGGATGTGCTTGTTGAATAGCAGTTTTTCATCCAACATGACACCTAACAATTTGATTTCAGGAATGAATTTCAGCGTGTGTCCATTCATAATGATTTTTGCAACCTTTGCACCAGGTGTGAACGCGATCATTTGAGTTTTGGAGGGACCAAACACCAGTTTGACACTTGATCCCCATGTCGTGATGCGAGAGAGAGTGCAACGTTAGCCGCGCTCTCAAGCCTGTGTACATCTTTGGCCGACACGACGAGAAACACGTCGTCAGCAAACGCCTGAATATGACAACCCGCCGGAAGCTCCGTGTCGAGGGCTCATCAGATGATGTTCCACAATACTGGGCCGCAGGCAGAACCCTGGATGCACCCCTTGGTCATCATCTTGGTAACTCTGACCCCGGCATGATCAAGAGTCACCATGCGGTTTCGGACATAACTGCGAATGAGTCCGTAGATGTTGTGAGGACAATTCATCAGTCTCAGCCTGTGGAAAAGTGCCGGCCACCAGGCGTTGTCGAAAGCCGCTTTGATATCCAATGAGAGTGCAATCACCAGCTCTCCACTGTCCTTAGCCCGACGAATAACGTTAAGCGCAGAGTCAATGGCCGCGGTTGAGTTCGTTTGTTCGCGGAAGCCAAACTGCCGCGGACAGCTGTGGTTATTGACTGCAGCCCAGTAAGTGACACGCTTTATGAACAACCTTTCCAGCAACTTGCCAAACACAGGCAGCAGCCCAATGGGACGAAAGGAGCTCAATTCACCGTAGTCGTTCTTACTCGGTTTCGGGATGATTTTGACATAGGCCACCTTCCAACAATCGGGGAAGTGCTGAAGCGCAAGGCACCTGTTCATTACGTCAGTTATTAGACGCGGGTAGTTTTTAGTAAATTGTAGACAGATGTCCGAGGTTAGGTTATCTAACCCGGGTGCTTTATTGGGGTTCATGAGGCTTAAATGCTCCAGCGCCTCCTCCGAAGTGAATGGTGGCTCGTCCTTCGTGTCTAATGCATCATCAAGTTGGGCCATTAGCTCTTGGTGACGGGGATCAGTGTCGGGCAGATCAGGGGGATAGAAGTGGTTAAGCAACGCAGTTGCTGTTTCATAGTTATCAGCAGTGAATTTGTTGTTTATTTTTAAGGTAGTGGGTGGTCGTCTAGCAGTGGACTCTTTGAGTAATCTGTTGGTTAGGGACCAGACATTCTCCTTGGTTTGGAGGTTGCAAAAATCCCTAAAGTTTCTTGTGGATTCGGTTCTTAAAGTTTGTGCATATACTGTTTTGAGTGTAGTGTGTTGCTCAACAAGATCATCTATGGCTAGACCGCGTCTCTTAGTCTCCTGTATGCGATGATGCAGTTTTATGATCTCGCATTTTTGAGCTTCTAGCTCTTCCGACCACCAAGGAGGCTTGTATTTACCCCCCTTCCTCCCCATTCGCATGCTTTTGCGGCAAGCAGTGTGGATAATCTCCACCACTTCGGCTATGAGGTCATCCAATTCGGAGGGTTGCAGGGCAGATATGTCGGTGTCTAAAATGTCTGATTGTGTCATGTGTAAGTGTAGGGTTTCATTAAACAGAGGCCAACAGGCCTTTTTTAGATTTGTAAATGAAGGTGGATGTGTTATTGCAAGTGTATATATCAGGAATTGGGACTATTTAGACAGAATTCAATAGCATGGTGTTGGGATGAGGTACATATTTGAGGGTTAACCTGCCAGTCCGATACGAGATGGTATATTGATTCGGATGCTAGTGTGATATCAATGATCGAGTCACGGTGTCGGCCATGAGTGATCGACCCTACTATTTTAGGTGAGTCACCAGTTGCCTTAAGGAAGGCATCCAGTTTGTCCAGTGTGGCTGACTCATCTCTGTCCGGTTCGATATACACTGATGCTATGTAAATAACGCGGTTTCCGGCTGAGAGGCGTGCTACACAAAGATTAGGTGTGGAATACTGTGTGAGCCCTATTATGGAGCCACATCCAGGCCTGACAAGAATGCAGGCTTTAACCCTAGTATCCGATGGAAACTGAATGATTTGAACACCGTGAACAGCTTTAAGTTCCAGACCCGATCCAACATATGGTTCTGAAATCAATGCAATGTCATGGCTGCCCGCCATGAAGGATACAAGTAGTTCGTGAAGACTGCTTTTCGAACGATCAATGTTGCACTGTAATATTTTAATGTTTTTATGGCGTGAATCCATAGTCGACTCGTTGAATTATTTTATCCTTCATGGCTCGCAGTCTGGGGCATTTATCGGAGTTGGCTGTATGTTTGCAGTCTTGGTTGGATTTAAATCTAGCATTGTGAGATGAGCAGTTATAACACTTAGCGCTGTTGGGATTATTTTTTACAGGGCATTTGTCCACCTGATGGTCGGAGCTGGCACAGTGCGAGCAAGGACTTTCAGTGGCAGTGCATTTGGACTTCATGTGTCCGAACTGCAGGCACTTGTGGCATTGCAGGAAAGGGGAGAAGCTGTCCACAGTTATTCTCTGGTGATCCACACAAACCCTCCCCAAGTCGAGAATCTTACGATACACTTTAGCCTCCGCCAGGAATACCGCGTTATATAAGTTGCTGTTGCGGTTTTCACGTTTAAAACGGAGTCGGAAGTTCTCACTGTCCCGACTCTCACAGTCAATCAGGTGGGTTAATTCAGGGTTCTGAGTGCTGATTAGCTTTACCAGGTCCTCAGAAGGAACATCCTTGGAGATGCCCTTCAGGATAACCATAGGCTTGAGCATGCGCACGGGTTCAGCTCTTACCTCCTTGCTATTCTCGAGCCTGGTGAGTGTGTCATCCCTTTGAGTCACGTTTTCAAACTCCACACGGAGTTTATTATTGGATACAGGTTGTACTCTTGTAGGCGCATAAGTCGAGTTCCTATATGAGATGCACTTTTTAAACAATTCCACGGCCTCCTGACGTGTTTTTACCTCCTTGGCCGGGGTGATGATGATTGCAGGTTTTGAAGTAGGTGGTGCAGTGCGGGGGGCAAGCCCTCCCGTCGACGACGCCACCCCACTGGCAACAGCAGCAGCCTGGGCGTACGTTGGTTTTTTCACATTGGTATTGACCAACTTTTTAAAGTTGGCCATCTCTTCCCGGACACACGCCTTAATTTCCTCTTTAATTTCCCCCAGAGCTGATGTGCTGGAGGAGACGGTGGTGTTAACGCTGTTAAGGGTTCGGGTGGCCCGGCGGATTTCCTCCATGGCCAGGCTTATTAGGCGTTTATTCGCTGCAGTTACGCTTTTCCCCTCATTAATGGCAGTGCCAACACATGAGGTCAGCTTGTTGATGACGCTGGTGAATGAGTCTAAGTCCTTGACCTCCTCGGCTGAGGCCGGGAGGGGAGGGGTTTCACCCTGTGACGGTGCCATATTCACACAACACGTATAAGTCTATGTACAAAATTGGTAACACCAGAATAATAATTAATTACAAAAAAAAATGTCTTTAATTAGTTAATGTTTTGGTTTAAAAGTACTTATTTTAATAAACGGAATTGATTGCACTAATATCACTATAAGGTGGTACCATTTTATAGTCTCAAAGTTCACTCACAAAATAAAAGATAGTTTTTAGTCCTATGGAATCATCAACTTGGTCCTAGGGGGTGGGGGGTGGGGGGGTTCAAGGTCCAGAAGGCAAATATAATATATATTATATATAATATATATTATATTTACCCGTTAAAAATGATGTCAGAATTGACCTATCTTGCACCGTTTCGGAGATAATTAAATTTGAAAATGGAAAATTTGCAATTTTTGTCGGAAAACAATTTTAAAGGAGACAATTTCTTTTTGTATGGAGAATGGGCCCACTACAAATTTTAGGGATACTTAATGAAATGTATGTCGATTTATTCCTTATAATCTATAGATTGCAAAATTAATATTAGTTTTATCGCATCTAAAGGGAATTCAGAGAAATTAAAATATGAATATCACAATAACCTAAAAAGAAACTAAACGCTATTTTTTTTTAATCTGGCTTTACGGCTCTGGGTTCTAGCCCTTCTGAGCCGAAACTAAAAGTTGTTTTCTATTAGTATTGTGAGTTAGAATAGTGTATATAGAATAGAATAGGACAGCTAAATAATTAATAGCATAAAACCATAGACTTAGAATATACTAGCGTATAGACCACCTGACAGCCCGAAAACGCGTGACCAATTTTGATTTGTCATTGTGTGCGTTAGCTAGTGATGTATATTTTACTTAAAAGGACTATCGAAAATGATTGTTAAGGAAGCGGTAAAAGATTATAAAAATTGTTTAGTGCATGAAGTTGAATAACTTCAAAATTAACTGAATTTTACCATGATAGTTCTAAAATAATTAAAAAATATTCATATAACATGTTCCTGGGAATAAGCTGAACCTACCTGCCTTTTGTTGGATTTTAATTCAAATGTATAAAATCCCAGGTGACTTTACCGAAAAACCTAAAAAAACTCCCCAATAATCAGATCAGAATGTTGTATTTTCGAGCTATGACCTTTGGAGAAAAATATTTACTGCCGTGGGCAGTTTCCCCGGAATTTATTTTTTAACATATTGTTAATATAAATAGGTAGATACTTAGCTAAGTATATACATATTTATATTTTATATATTTTATAAAATGTTTTGATGGGGAAACAAAAACAGGACACAAGTACAACATAATGGCTGCTTTATTTTTCATATAAGTATTACTTGTGATAATAACAAACATTTAATAATTAATAATTAAATAGATTGTAGAAGTTTATTTTAACATTCGACTTAAGTATGAATGTAAACTTAATAATTTAAGGAAGGAAACTTGTACGAATCAGTTAAATAAGATTGCTCTGTTTAAAGGCCAATATGTTTATGAGGCTTCATCATGCTTCATGTTTATATTCTTTCATCTGTCCCTGAAAAGTATAAAGTAATAATAAACTTATTATCATTTTAGCTGCATGAATTTTAAAAACATAATGATCTTAACACAGTAAAGTGCACTAAGTGTCTGAGGATACAGATGCACTCTCTATTCTCTCAATCTCGGTATGTTAAGAAAATGGTCACTCATTCATGGACTGACCGCGGCAAGTGCAACTTCATTTCGCAGATCTATTGATCTGTGCAGCTATTACTTAACCACGAGTTCCTCTTCTCTACGAATAACGCTGTAGGGGATAAACCACGCTATTTAAGCCCTCGCGACAATGTCGTCGGCCATCAAGCATGAATCGGGCATTGACCGTTGTGAGTATCAAATACTATGGAATTTATACTATCACGTCTCATGCGCGGTCGTCTAGTAGCGCTTGAGGAGCATTACTAAATATCTATACCTAACTACGCTAAAATTTTTATCGTTATGATTTGGGAATATAATCCAGTTCCAAAGCTCCGCTCAACCCCTTGGGAAAATAGCATGATGCTATGAATATTGTACTAGTGTGACCGTGAGGCTGTGCGGTTGGTTAACCTAGGTTATACATTTATTTTGGTTGATAAATAGATACTTAGTTGGGTTCATAATGGCTTAAAGAGGATAATCTCAAGATTTTTTGTCTTTAATGTACTACAGTTTTATAATGTATGAAAATCTGTCTCTATATTTATCTAAAGTTTTGAAAGTTATATTTTTGAAGTCTTTTTATAACAATATTTTACTTACTGGTACAAATAATGTAGAAATCACTCCTTTTAATAAAATTGTTTTTATTCTACTTTTTCTTTTATACTTCTCAAGAAAATGTTTGCTGCAAATTGTTGAGTTCTTCTTTGCATTCCAACCAACCCGTCCAATGAACCTTAACCACTTTTTCTAATTATAGAATCCGAAGGGAATCTGCTTGAAAAACGGCAAAATAAAATTGCATTTTAGAACGCAAACCGAGGATTTATTTTCTTGTTGTGTAGGCAAGTCTATCGATTCATTATAAACATTCAAGATAAATATCGACATTAATTTTAATATAGTTGAGTCAATCCCTAGCGTACATGTAAAATATTTTGTATAAAAATGTATTTACCAAATTCATGCAAATTATCAACAACGTGACTTTTTTCTTTGCAAAATATCAAAATTAACAAAATAATTGAATATATTCTATATTTAAAACAGTATGTAACATAAATTTTAACCAAAAATAAACGCGTCATAACATTGACGATGTCTTGAGAATTTACCTGTGATATGTGAAATTATCAGGATTATTTCTATTATTAACAGCACACTCACTCACGGAACAATTAACCATTTTGGAAAAAAGTTACTTACTAAAAATAACCACTATTATACTTTAAAAAATTACAAAATATCTCGGAGCTATTTCTTGCGTGCCGAATTGTGCCGACCTGTCATTCAAAATCGGTTACAGAGTCATGAGATTTGGTATCCTTTTCTATCTTACATTTTTGCCATAAGGAATTTTTTTCTACCTTGCACACTATGTTGGTCTATACGCTAGTATATCCTAAGTCTATGCATAAAACAAAGTTGCAGGTACATTTAACATTTATAGGTACTTTTAGACTGATGGAAAATCCTTTTAGTAGTTCCGGCAAAAAATAGTACACTGACCAAGAAACATGGTGTGGAGGCTATTTTTTTACATGTACCTATTGATTGATTAGTGAATATACATCACAAACACCATTACAGTAATTAAATAAATATGATTAAAGCCAAAATGAATAAAAGATAATATGTTCATTTATAATATTACCTTTACATGCTATATAGTAAGAAAGATGTTTTAATCTGGTTGTAAAAGGATAAAAACACAAAGTAAAGTACCACTGTATTTATTACTGTAATCATTTCAAAAGTAGTCTATTAATAGTGGAACAGACAGACAGGCGCGGTGTTAAGACTTTATTTTGATATATCTTTGTTGGTTAGTAAAGGTGCAGTGTGTAAACTTTGCTTTAAAATATATTAACTGATTAGTTATTATACCCCAAACACCATTAAAGCCAAAATGACTAGGTAATATCATGTTTATTTATGTTGATAAATATGAAGTGAGATGTTTTAAACTAGTTGTGTAAGGATTACAAAACACATGTATAATTTAATTGTATTTATTATTGTCAGTCATTATCATTCCAAAGATTTTTCAAAATAACTTGATAATAACATGTCCATTTATGAAATTGTTAGGAATCATAAGGATATTTTATGTGATATAAGACTGTTGTCTTCAATATCCATATACTTTTTGTCTCTGCTTACGAGCAGCTCTGCAAGATTTCAGCCTACAAGACATACACATTTATTCTAAGCAACCCACCTGAAAAAGTTAATGAATATTGAAACAAGCACACATGTACTTATTTATCTAATATCATTTGCAACCAGTAACACGGTTTTAGGTGCATGTGCGTCCAACAGTGAACTATTAAGGGTGTTTAGCGAGTTTTACCTCTACAGCGATTGAGAAAATAAATAGCACGTAAGATGTTTTGAACTGGTCGTGTAAGGATAAAAAACTCTATATTGTCACTGTATTTGTTATTGTAAAATCATCACATTCTTAAAGCAGTATTAAAAGTGACACATGCCACCAGGTGCAGTGTCAGGACATTGTTATTAATTTGTATTGATTGAATAACATGTTTACATTCCAAGCACCATTAAAACCAAAATGACTGGATAGTAACATATCCGATTTTACGATATTAACCACGAAAATAAATAGCATGTAAGGTGTTTTGAACTATTTGTGTTAGGATAAAAAAACACTGTATTGTCACTGCATTTTATTGTTTATTATTGTAAAATCATCATATTCTTAAAGGAGTCTATTATAAGTATCACAGGCCGCGAGGTGCAGTGCCAGGACATTCTTTTAATATGTGTTCATTGATTAGCATGTTTACATCCAACTGCAATTAAAGCTAAAATTTAAAATTCTCGAGTAGCAGTCTCGTACCGGTAAGCTCAGTGTGGACCGGCTATCCTCTAGTTGGAGTGACGACCTGGTAAGATATTCAAAAAGTCTATGGATGCAGGTGGCTCAGGACCGTGCTTTGCATAATTCCTTGGGGGAGGCCTATAGGCTGTAATGATGAAGAAGTTTTAAACTAGTTGTGTACGGATACGGCTCGACCGGGGTAGGACACGCTCTCACGGAAAACGCTACCAGCGTAAAATAGTAACAATGCTCCTGTGTTTCGTATGGTGAGTGTAGAGAACCGGTCCTTTTACTGAAACAAGCACTCCATCTTAGTCCTCAGGGTGACAATGCATCTGCATTTTGATTCTTAAACGAGGATAAATGTAGATGTCTATGAGCCACAGCATCTACTTACCATCAGGTGGACCGTGCGCTCGTTTGTCACACTTATTCTATAAAAAAAAAACAAAAGGAAATTGTCAATTGAAAGAGATACGAAAAGGTACCAGAGCATCTATTCAACTTGCTCGGCGTTTATTTATAAATTAGGCGCTTTATTTATAATAAGGCACATAGTAGAAACAGGTCAAGTAAGCAACAATAATTACAAGTTTTATTGATTATTATTCGTCATCATTACAACAATTCGCTGCTGAACATAGGTCTTCCCTAAATTAAATATATAATGTAAAATATTGTATAGCCCTTCCGTCAACTGCCATCGCGTTTCGTCCCGTATGGTGTCGTAAAGTCGTAACAGAGTAAAATAAAGATACCAGGAGGTGAGCAGCAACATCTCCTATAGAATACCACAAAAGCTTTGGTTGCCACAAGCGTAGCAACTGTGAAAACTACCATATAGTAATGATGCATATTTATATTACTATATAATATGCATCATTACTACTTGTGTATAAATTATTCCAATCATTGTGAGGTTCATTTAAGTGGTATTCACAAATACAAGCGCACAGTGGCACATAAAATGAGTTATCAATCAGCAATCTCTCTTTTAGGTTAGTAGTTCTTTTTAGTTTAGGTATTAAGAATCTAGATAAATGATAACATAACTTAAAAATACAGTGTCGGGAAGTAGAAGCAGCACGCTTATAACTAGCCACAGAAAAGAATAGAATCATTTTTATTCAATATAGATTACAATACATAATACTTATTAAAAGTCATTTTTTACTTTTACCACTGGTTCGCAAAAAAACCTCTGTCCTGGGAAGAATCAGCAAGAAATCCAGCGACTTTTTTTAAAAAAAAAGCACATTTTACAATATAATTTTTTATACAATTGTTTTGAAAACATTTAGAAACAGCATGGTAGCGATCACCTCATTCCCAGGGGTTATTATCAGTCATTTACTCTCTAGTAGTATAATAACCCTTACTAGACAATTTTTGCTTAAGAAATAATTTAAACCTTTTGATAGAAAAGGTCTGCATATTATAGTAATTGTTGATGCCGCTCTGGAAATTTTTTGTTTGTTGGATGTTACCGATGTCTTGAATATTCATGAATTGTAATTCCATATCCCTGTTATCATTTGTGTCTCCATACAGTTGTAGAAGCTTTCGGCCGACAAGATTGCAGACTCATTCTAAATGATCCACCTGAAAAGTGTTTTTTTTTCATCAACTAATCGAACAGACTATAGTTTTACAGTGTCTTCCACCTAAATAATGATATTTATTAATATTTTATTTATTTCAATCTTTATTACTAATAAACAGTCTTAATGTCTCTTAAATTATATATAAATAGCATGTACTCGTTTCCTTCATAATACTTTTGTAGTAAACCAGATTCCACTAAGGTAAAAAAAAATAAAAATACATCAAATCAGAAAGGTAAACAAGTGAAGTAGTTATTTTAGAATTATAACATTATTTGACTAAGTACAAGTTCCTAGACGTTTTACATTTACACTAATTTCATTTAAGGTAAAAATATTACTTGTGTATTAAGTACAAAGGCAGACAAATATGGGGTAAGGTAAGGAAGAAGTAGCAACTAAAGAAAAAAACTGTGGTTATCGAATATCTCCTATAAGGCAATCTGTGGGGAGGTCTATGTTCAACAGTAGACTTTTGATAGGCTGTAAGTTAAAGATAACCTGGTGGTGAATAGCCAAATTGTTTGTAGTGCAGGTGTATGATACTACAAACATCAATCTGTGCCAAAGCGATTATGCCAACTCCTCCGGGCAAGCCTATTTCAGGCAGGGGATCACTTACAGGCTGTTAAAGTAAAGTAAGTACCTGGTGTGATGGTATCCACTGCAAAATAATATCTCTTTCTGCTGAGTTCTTAAAATGAGCTCTTAAAATTGAAGATCCACATGGAATACAAATCTTCTAATGGAATGAGCAGTTTCAATACTTTCTTGCAATATTCTTAGGCAGTTATAACAAACTGCATCAAGTAGATGTAACTGAAAAATTGGGAATGCAAATAAAAATAAAGAAGTAAAAAATATTAAATTCAAAAGAATGTACATTACCTACAATCAACAAAATAACATAAAAATAATAAAACAAAATTCTTGCTTCCTGATGGAGTTTAAATATAATAAACATAAATAGTAGATGTATTTAATTAAATATTAACACTAATATGTATTCCTAATAACATCCATTTATTTTATGTTATTTATATCTATAAATATTAAATTCAGAAGGAATGTGTAAATTCCTTCTGAATTTAAGCAACATCTTCCTATTAACAACTACCAATAAAAACTGTGGTTGCCGACTCGTCTACTAAGCATGGCAACTATAGCAAGTATCCTCCTTTGAGGAAATCTGAGTGAAGGTCTATGTTCAACAATGGGCTTTTGATAGGATGTAACGGTTGTGGATATAGTTACTCTGACAGACACTTTTAACATAGATTTGTGTATATTTTGTGTGATTTTATTTTCTCTATTAATTAAATTAGATTTTACCAATAACATAACACTTCAATACTTTGACACTTTTAACAGACTAATAATAAGAATTGTGTTTGTCATATGTTTTAGGTAATTCAACATAAATTATAGATTTTCCAAAATTCTAGGAGCAAAAGTAAACTTGTATTATACACTCACATATACTTTTAATTAAACTCGTCAGTTTTCATTTTCGAATGTCATTGGCGAATTAAATAAATAATGTGGAATATTTGGCTAACCTGTATAATATAATCCAACACTTGTTGCATTGATTAGACATTGACATATTAATTTGTTAGTAATATGAAGGGATATTTGTTAGTATTTTTACAAACTTAAAATAATTAAGTACTAAAACATGTATAGATCGTTAAGTGTCTGTGGGTGTGGGTCGTTTATTTTTATTTCTAAAAAATCGTACCATATCTCAATATTCAGTAAAAATAAAATAAAATGTAATACATTATAAACGAAACTTAGTAGTTTTCGTTTCCGTAGTATAATATTTTTGGACTAGAACTTCGAGTGACAAAATAAGATATATTTCACATAAAAGTTTGAAACTTTAAATCAATTGTAGGTTTTGTACAGTTGAATTCTTCGCATTCCATAAGATAAGATACTCACGTCTTGAAATCCACAAATATAAAGTTGGCGCACATCTGCTCCTGTCTCGGCTAGTTATTGTCTTCGCACAGGCGTTGAAATCCACAAATATTATTTAATTGTTTTCAGTGTATGCTGATCTTCCAGATAAGTAAGTAAGTACAAAAACAGCAGCCTGACGAATGTCAATTCCGTAGTAATACCCGGCCGGCACAGACATAGATATGATGCTTATATTATGATAATATGGCCGTCGGTTTTACCCAGCACGAAAGTCAATGACAAAATAGCGTTTCGTTCCACGGTGTCTTTGAACCATGTTATATGATATAAGCTAACACTTTTAGAAATAGGATAAAAATCTCAGTGGTATCCCTTTTAGTAATAAATATATAATATACAAATAAGTACAAATATAATATGTATATAATAAGTTATCTTGGTAAAAAAATACATTTTTCTTTTAATAGAAACTGCAAAAATGATTCATTACACGCATTTTTCCCCATGTTACATTAACCAGAACACGGAATATCAAAACCACTCATTTTTTTTTTTTTTTTTTAGATTTCTTGATTCCGTTTAGATATTCATAAAATGTATAGGCCATTTATTATAATAAATTGGTAACTTTTTTTTGTATGTAATACCATTAATGGGTCGTTAAAATTTCTAGTGGGCCCAAAAACGACTGACTCCTTTTGGAAAAAGTTTTGCAACTTTTAAACTACTCGACAGAAAATTATGAAATAAAGTAAGGAGGATATATAGTCTATAATATGCACTATCTATTGACACTAAAAAAATAATTTAAAGAGTATCCCTTCAAGAGATATTAAATTTAAAAAATTAAAGTACCTTGTTGAAGTGTGAAGAAAAGTCCATTTCTGTCTAAACGGTGCAAGTGCAGGAAAATCTATTTATATTGTCGAATTCAGCTAATGATTGTCCTTAATAATCCACCCTCAGAACCAGCCGCACGCTTCTGGTTTCCAAGATGGCCGACCACGTGGTTTTTGGAAAACCCTTGGAAATTCGGTTTTTCCTCATCGGAAAATTTTCAAACTTGGTATGCACTTGGATCTTACATGTGTCCACCTATTTCACTATTGAAAACTAGACATCGCACTACAAATTTCGGACTTAGGCCCGAAAACATTAATTTTAGTTCACTTTTTTCCCCATAACTTTTTTCCCCATAACTTTTTTCCCCGAAACCGCTGCTTCATGCAGTTTTCACTACGTTGTAAAGCGTTCTCCGCGTGTTTTGATGTATAACACGTCGCTCTAACTTAAGATGACCGAACACGTGTATTTGGGAAAAATGTTATTAACTCGGTTTTTACTGATGGAAAAAATCTGAAATTTGGTATAGACTTAGAGACCACATATATACACCTACTTCACTGTTGAAAACTATACGTTCTCGATCAAAAATCGGGCGCGGGCACGAAAATGTTGATTTTGAGTCACTTTTTCAGCGAGACTGGTTAGGTTAGGTTAGGTTAGGTTAGGTTCCCCCCCGAACGGGTTCCCGCCTTGTCGTGGCGGGGGGGCTTAGTAGCCGTGGCTTGGTCATCCGCGGTGAACAAAGAGGAACCCTTGGCTGGCCCGAGGTATAGGGCCGGCCGAGGTGGTTACTCCGTGTGGGCTCGGCGAGCCCACTTCGGATGTGTGTCGGTGGGCTGCTGCGGGAGGTTGGTCCGCCCTCACCGCTGCAGCCGAGGTGGAGTCGCGGAGGAAGAGGAGTGTTGGTATGGCGATGCGCCACTCGCCCTATCCTCCGCGACTCAGACGGGGCCGCACCGTTGATGCGGTGGTGGTGGGGCCGCGGGGGGAGAGGAGTGTCGGTATTGCGAGGCGCCGCTCTCCCTACCCTCCGCGGCCGAAACTTGGTTGGCGGCGGAGCCAGAGACCAGATCCGCCGCTGGGGCCGCGAAAGCGGGCGCTACTAAGCGCTCTTCCGGCCCCCATGAATGGGTCCAGGGGCGAGGGACTTGGGGAAGTCCCCGCCCCCCCTCTTCGATGGATCCGAGGCGGAGGCGCGAGCGGGTGTCGGCGCGCGCCTCTGAGGCGATGCACGGGGTAGTCGAACACCTCACTACCCCGTGCAGGAGACGAGGCCCGGACAGACCGGGCCAGCACTAGTGTGGGGCTGCGGAAGAATTTGGATTCCCGCGGCCCCGCGCGCACGTGCGAGGAGACACCGGGGTGGTTTTAGCCGGTAAGAGTCCGGCACGCCCCTCCGCCTTTCCCCAGGCGGAGGTAGTCCATGAGGATTTCCCCCCGAAAAAAAAAAAAAAAAAAGGTTAGGTTAGGTTAGGTTGAGTCCCTCTAGGAGCTCTTTCCAGGACCGAGACCTGGCGTTAGATATAGCCATTTGTAACGCCTTTGTAGCCGCTCGGTATGCCCCGTAGAGTCTGGCTATCTCCTCAAGTGGAGCTCGCCTTCTTCTTCGGGCTCTTGTGTACTGGCGCCGACTCCGCAAGCAGATCGCACGAAGGTGTGCAATTTCTGCCGACCACCAGTACACCGCCCTGCGCTTGGGACGACTGGTTCTGGGCATCGAGACGTCGCATATTTGCGCCATCGTAGCCCGGAACCAGTTCGCTTCCACTTCCGGATCGAGCGGAGCCTCTTCGGCTTTTTCTGGCCAGGCCGCGACGATGGCGGCAGCTTCGAGCTTGTCTCGGTCAAGCCGCTTGAGATACCAACGCCGCGGTGGGCTGCCTTCTGGACGACTGGAATTACTGTCGAAGTGGCGAAGTGCGACATCGAACACGATGTGGCGGTGGTCTGACAATGTCACCACCTCTGTCGCAACTCGCCATCCCGACAGCATTCGCATTGCTGGAGGAGTCGCCCACGTAAGGTCTACAATGGACTCCCCCTGCCACCGCACACATGTACTCTCAGACCCCCGATTTAATAGTCGAAGGTCCAGACCAGCCGCCCAATCCATTATGATCTCTCCTTTGGATCGTCCTAGAGTTGCCCCAAGCCCTGTTATGAGCGTTAAAATCTCCTAGGACGATCAACGGACGGGTAAGCACCTGCGCACGCAATCCGCCAACTCGTCCAGGTACTCCTCGTAGTCGGCGGGGTCCTGTTGGGAGAGACATAGCAGCCCACTATAGCCAGGGTGCCCCATTGCACTGCAACAAAGCTCTGCCCCTTTGCAGGAGGATGCAGGTGGAG
Organism: Parnassius orleans; assembly: GCA_029286625.1. Taxonomy (NCBI): domain Eukaryota; kingdom Metazoa; phylum Arthropoda; class Insecta; order Lepidoptera; family Papilionidae; genus Parnassius; species Parnassius orleans. The sequence continues at coordinate 99,010 of JAGSMP010000569.1, forward strand.
CACCATCACCACCCCAGTAGATGGCTACGGGCCCAATTCGTCGCCGAACCAGCGAGGATGGTCGGGGACGGTATGGGCTCCACATTACTGCAGGGCAAACCGCCACTCCACAATGGTCTGCATAAGCAGATGTTGTGCATTGCAGCAGTGGTTCAGGTTGCCCTGGAGGACTTTAAGGGGCGTGAATTTTACGTCTCAGCAACTTCCATTGCCGAATCGGGGCTCGGTGCCGCAACAGGTGCTGCTGTGACCGTCTCGCTGGAGGGAGTGAGAGAGGACTTACTCTTGCTTACTCCCCGTTTTGCAGGTTGAGCGCATTTTTTCCCTAACCTATGGTTGGAGGGGCGCCCGAGGTCGGAGCAAACGGGACATTTCAGTGCTGACGCAGTGCACTGGTTCGCTCTATGACCGGGTTCGCCGCAGGCGTAGCAACGGGTGCTTCTGTCTGCCTCGTTAGGGCACTTACTGCCCACGTGTCCCTTCTCGAGGCATCTGTAGCAGTGCATAGGCCTGGGCTCCAGCAGTTCCACTCGAGCGGAAGCCCAGCCTATCCGTACCCGTCCTTCAGCCATTACTTTTCGGACCGCCGTTACCGGGCACCGCATCCAGCACGTCCCCATGCTGATGAGGGTTCGGCGGACGTCACCAACTTTGATGTCGTCTACCGAACAACCGCCCAACTCGGCGATCGCGGCTGCTATCTCACAGGTGCTGACAGCGTCGTCAAGGTCTCTCAGTCGAACGTCGCGCGTTTTAATTGGGTGACTAATTCGGACGTTCAGATCAGAGAAGACCTCGCGCAATTTCGCTGCCAGCTTGTCCGCCTTTGAGTTGCAATCATGTCCCGCAATCTCGAGAAGTAAACCCCCTGTTACAGCTCGTTTTTGGCGAACGGAGTCTATTCCTAACTCTGCCAATTGGATCCTGGCCTTTGCCTCCCCCATTACATTGGCATATGTGAGCACAGAGTCCTTAGGCAACGTCACTGTAATTGCCGCCGATGCTGGCGTACGCATTTCCGTTTTCCTTCTCTTTTTTCTCCTTCTTGGAGATGGGAGAGTATTCGCCACTTCTGTAGACCGCTTTTGCTTTGGCCTTCTTGCCACGTCCGCCCATGAGCTTACCATCGGCAGTGGCGAGTTGTGCGGCTGTATCGGCGCAGCCACTGGAGGCAGATCCTCCACCGGCAGATGGGAAGGCTCCTTTTTCTTCTTAGCCCTCCGTTTCTTTTTCTTTTTCGGCTGCGGTGGTGGTGGTGGTAGTGGCTGCGACTGCGTACGTCCTGCTCTCATTGACGGTGGCAGCTGTTCCCGCGGTGTCAGCTGCTGGTTGGCTGATGCCCTTTCAGGAATCAATCTTGCCTGGAAGGCCTCCAGCTTCCTGTCAATTAGAGCCCCAATGTCTGCCATGAGCTCCTCTTTACCGCTCCTAGGTTTGGATGCTAGCTGTTTTGGCAAGGTAGACCGTTCCTGCATTTGTTTGCGGAGGAGGCTAATTTCTTGTGTAAGTCTTTCCGTCTTAGTCGAAAGACTGGTAAGCTGGGAACGCAACTCCGTGTTCTCTCTCTCCAGCCTGGCGACGTTATCATTTGAGTCGGTCCTTCGCGCGAGTTCTTCTGCTGCAGCTTTAATGTTACGTACAGCCAACCTTATGCAACGCACATACTCTCCTTTGAGATTACGGGATCGATCGGCAACTTTTTCGAGAACCTGGAGATGAAAATCAATTTGCTGACCAAGCTCTAGATCTCCATGAGAACGCATTTCACGGGCCAAAGTTTCCGGGCCCGGAAGGTTCTTCTTCGCCCTGGTGTTAGTGGGCGTTACGGAAGGATCAAAGAGGTCTTCTTCTGTTTCAGCCCCTGTCGCACTCTCTCCTCCAGAGGCTGCAACTGGGACCGCCGTGAATTTAGCCGCCACAACCGACGTACTCGGAGGCTTCGCTTTCCGTTTTCGACCTCCTACCGAAGTGAGCGACACGAACGAACCATCAGACCCACCATCCGCATCGCTCTCACCGGCCTGACTGCTCGTGGTGTTAGGTCGCTTAAAACGCCCACGCTTGTATCGTGTCGATATTTCCGACACGGCTCCTTCTTTTTGAGTTTGGCCCACTGTTGTTATGGGGCCCGCGGTTAACGCTGGCGCATCACCGCAATGCAGCGGATTGCCCCCCCCAGATACGTTGGGGCTGCCACAGAGCCTAATTAGGCTACTGGGGGTGGATTCCCCGCCAACAACAACAACCTTCTGTGAGTCCGTAATGGTCCAGAAGGAGGCTGCTGAGCGGGATCGGAGGAGGACAGATCCCACTCGGAGACGACGCCATCAAGGCGTTCGTCACGGCCCTCCCTTTGAAGATGGTGTTCCCCTACCAGAAACGGGGCCTCTGGGGTTGCAGGCGTTTGGAGCGGGGGCCTCGAACGCCTAGTAACGTAACCCCCGAGGAGGACGATGGCTCGGAAGTGGTCCCGAGACATCGTGATAGCACTGCGAGGGTGCTGGGGTAGTAAGTTCTGCCCTGGGACGTGCTTTCAATAAACAAAGCGAGAGGGGCCCCGGTTGCGTTCGAACGGGGATCCAGGACCCTTCGTACACGCTGATGGAGACCACCGTGGGGTTTAGCCGGTAGGAGTCCGCGCAACCTTCAGGTTGCCCCGCAGCCAGAGGAATCATGAGGATTTCCCGCAAAAAAAAAAAAAAGGTTAGGTTAGGTTCCCCGAACGGGTTCCACTTGTCGTGGCGGGGGCTTAATAGCCGTGGCTTGGTCACCCGCGGTGAACAAAGAGGAACCCCTTGGCTGGCCTGAGGTATAGGGCCGGCCTGAGGTGGTTACTCCGTGTGGGCTCGGCGAGCCCACTTCGGATGTGTGTCGGTGGGCTGTTGCGGGAGGGTTGGTCCGCTCCCTTACCGCTGCAGCTGAGGTGGAGTCGCGGAGGAAGAGGAGTGTTGGTATGGCGTGCGCCACCGCTATCCTCCGCGACTCAGACGGTGCCGCACCGTTGATGCGGTGGTGGTGGGGCCGCGGTGGGAGAGGTGTCGGTATTGCAGGCGCCACTCTCCCTACCCTCCGCGGCCGAAACGGTTGGCGGCGGGCCAAAGACCAGATTCGCCGCTGGGGCCGCAGCAGGCGCTACTAAGCGTTCTTCCGGCCCCCATGAATGGGTCCAGGGCGAGGGACTTGGGAAGTCCCCGCCCCTCTTCGATGGACCCGAGGCGGAGGTGCGAGCGGGTGTCGGCGCGCCTCTGAGGCGATGCACGGGTAGTCGAACACCTCACTACCCCGTGCAGGAGACGAGGCCGGACAGACCCGGCCAGCACTAGTGTGGGGCTGCGGAAGAATTTGGATTCCCGCGGCCCCGCGCGCATGTGCGAGGAGACACCGGGGTGGTTTTAGCCGGTAAGAGTCCGGCACGCCCCTCCGCCTTCCCCAGGCGGAGGTAGTCCATGAGGATTTCCAAAAAAAAAAAAAAAGGTTAGTTAGGTTAGGTTAGGTTCCTGGCGAGGAGATAGTATCCTGGGTGGTGCTGGCGGTGTCTTTAGACATCTCCGCCTTCAACACCCTACCCTGAGTTGTATTCGACGCTGAATTACCATCGCGTGCTCCCACCTCCGCCGCACAATAGGGGCTTACCTGAAGAGAGATGCGTTGTATCGGGACGTGACGGCGCTGGTCGGCGGTCATGTCGTGCGGTGTTCGCAGGGATCGGTCTGGGACCGCCCTGTGAACATCGCTACGACTGGTGCTGAGAGGTGAACTCCGCGGGCGCCGACTTGATGTTATGCAGACGACACGCTTGTCACTGCCTGGGAGCTCGCAGGAGGCAGCGTTGTTGCCACGGCTGCGGTGTCACGTGGTGAACCGCATCCGGCGCCTGGGCCTGAGGTGGCCCTAAACAAGTCGGAGGCCATCGAGTTCCATGGCTCGACGCGCGCCGCCCGATCACACATCGCGGCTGGCCCGGATAGCTGTCGAGTCCACCATGAAGTATCTGGGATTGGTGCTCGACAGCCGATGGGACCGGACCCCACTTCCGGCGGCTGCCCAAATTGATGGGCAGCAGGCGCGCTTCAACGTTGCTTCCCAACTGGGGCCTGAGTGCCGCCTGTAGGCGGTTGTACGTGGAATCGTGCGTCCATGGCCCGTATGGGGCCCTGTGTACGATGGACATGACGGCCAGCACTCGCCATGCTGCGCAACCGCAAAGGGCGATGGCCGTCAGAGTCGTCCGCGGTATCGCACGATTTCCCACGACGGTTTGCGTCCTGGCCGATCCCCGCCCTGACCTAGAGGCAGTACTCGCGTCATTATATCGATGGCGCGAGGAAGAGCGGGCACGGGCTCGAGGCGGTGCAGCGCGATCGCGCTGCGCCGAGAGGAGCTCCGTCAGGTCTTGGTGGCGGAATGGCGGCAAAGGCTTCTGCGCCCTACCGCCGGCCCGCTACCGTCGAGGCGATCCGGCCAGTACCGACGACTGGTCGGGAGAAGGCACGCCCTGTCGTTTAGGGTGACGCAGTGCGTCCGGGCATGGCTGCTTCGGCAAGTACTCAGCCGCATAGACAGGGAGCCGGACGTCGTCACCACTGCGTCCATTGTGGAGGACACGGCGCAACACACGCTCGCCGAGGTAGCTTGGAGGAGCAGCGCCGTGTCCTCACAAATGAAGTAGGAAGGATCTGTCGCCGCCGGCCTTAGTGCGGAAGATGGTCGGTAGCGCAGAGTCGTGGACGCGGTGGTGTCCTTCTGCGAGGACGTGATGTCGCAGAGGGAACTGGAACGGGAAAGGAGACTCGACTCCTTCCCCGGCCGCAGAAGGCGCACTGAGCGCAGGAGAAGGGCGGACAACGCCCTTTCCGCCCCCCATGAATGGGTCCAGGGGCGAGGGACTCAGTCCCACCCCCTCTTCATGGACCTGAGGCGGAGGCGCGGTGTCGGCGCGCGCTCTGAGGCGATGCACGGGTAGTCGAACACCCCACTACCCCGTGCAGGAGACGAGGCCCGGACAGACCGGCCAGCACTAGTGTGGGGCTGCGAAGAATTTGATTCCTGCGGCCCCGCGCGCACGTGCGAGGAGACACTGGGTGGTTTTAGCCGGTAAGAGTCCGGCACGCCTCCACCTTTCCCCAGGCGGAGGTAGTCCAGAGGATTTCCGAAAAAAAAAAAAAAAATAGGTTAGGTTAGGTTAGCAGCAACAGCGACGCACGTCCACCGATGCCGCACCTGTAGTGGCCCTGACCCGCACCGCGACCGGCAAGCCCTCGTACCGACGAAGAGGTCGAGCGCATTGTCGGCTCTGCATGCTCCAGTGCGGGAGCATGGTTAACGCTCGGCAGGCAATTTCTCGGCGTCTCCCGGCGGAAATCCTCCGTCCACCTTTAGCGGCTGACACGCGGAGGACTGAGGAGCCGCCGAGACTTGCGCCTCAAAAGGGGAAGCCCGCGGAGGGTAACAAAAAGCCCGCGGAGGGAGCCCCTCCGAGCGACCAGCCCACGACTGCCAGGTCTAAGGGTGAGACCTGGGCGAAAGTCGGGGCCGCAAGAAGGCCCGCAAGCCACCAAGAAGGCCGCAGCATGCTGCGCCCAGGTGGAACCGCAAAGACGGTTCCTAAACCTGCGCGGCGGACTGCCAAAGGCGGTCGCAAGAGACCGGCTGTGCATGTTCCGCGGTCCAATGCTGTGACGCTAACGTTGCAGCCCGGAGCTGTGAGCGTGGCGTGACCAGTCGGTCATCGCCGAGGCCAAGGCCAAGATCAAATTATCAGATCTTTCTCAGTCCGTCACCCTCAAGCAGGCTGTCACGGGTGCGCGGCTGTTCGAGGTGGCTGGTACTGTGAGCGGCAGTGGAAAAGGCGGATGCACTGGCCGCCAAGATGAGGGAGGTCCTCAACCCTGAGGACGTCCGGGTCTCCAGACCAATGAAACCGCAGAGGTGCATTGCTGGCCTGGACGACTCGGTGACCTCTGAGGAGGTGGTGGCGGCCGTTGCCAGAAGCGGAGAGTGTCCGCCGGACAAGGTGGCTGGCGATATACGCACCGACGCCAGCGGACCTCGGCGCGGTCTGGGTTCGGTGCCCTGTAGCGTCGGCGAAGAAGATCGCCGATAGCGGCAGATTGCTGGTAGGCTGGGTGGCGGCAGGACCAACTACAGCCCCGGCCTTTGCGGTGCTTCCGGTGCCGAAAAAGGGCACGTCCGCGAAGTGCACCGCCGAGGTTGACCGTAGTGACCTCTGTTATCGCTGCGCCAGCCTGGCCACAGTGGTTCCTGTGCACCGCGGCGCTTAACTGCAGCCTTTGTTCTGCTGCGAGAAGGCCAGCGGAGCACAGAGTAGGCGGAGGGGCCATGGGCGCCTGCCAGCAAGGCCAAAAAGAAAAAAAAGAAAAGAAGAGGACTAAGCCTGCCGGGTTAACCCCGCTGCCCTGCAGGCTGACTCCCCAGGACCGTTGCCGAGGAATGGAATGTCAGTAACGGCACAATTTCATTTTCTCCAGGGCAATATCAACCACTGTGCCAGAGCTCAGGATCTCCTACCCAGCATGGCAGAGTGGTCGATTCACGTGGCTGGTCGCCGAACCGTACTTCATTCCCGCCCGTGACAACTGGTTGGGATGCGCTGACGGTTTGGTGGCCATTATTGGCGAGACTCTGATCGACCCGTCTCGGGGCCGCGGCTGGGTTGCTGCTGCCTCGGGCGGCATCGTTATTGTAGGGGCGTATTTCTCCCCCAACAAGAGTCTCGCCGACTTTGAGGGTTTCCTTGTCGAGTTGGGCGCCGTCGTAGGCCGCTATCACCCTCGTCCTGTTCTGGTGCTCGGAGATCTCAACGCCAAGTCATCGGCGTGGGGATCTCCGGTCACTGACCCTCGGGGCGAGGTGCTAGAAGAGTGGACGGTGACGACTGGTCTGGTCGTCCTGAATCGGGGTTCGGAATACACGTGCGTGCGGCAGCGGGGCGGGTCGATAGTGGACGTCTCGCTCGCTAGCCCCTCTGTCGCCAGCCGAGTCCGCGACTGGCGTGTCGCCGTAGAGGTGGAGACGCTGTCGGACCATCGATATATCCGGTTCGACGTCTCTGCCCAGTCCGCGAGCGGCCGCCATCCAACAACCCCGATTAACGACGGCCCGCGTTGGGCGCTAAAGCGCATCGACAGGGAACTACTCGAGGAAGCTGCCTTAGTCCAGTCCTGGATCTGGGAGTCGACGACGGACGGCCCCGTCGACGTCGAAGCGGTGGCGCTACGGTTTCGCGGGGCGATGACGCAGATCTGCGACGCGTCCATGCCCCGTGTCCGCCAACGGTCCGCAAAGCACCAGGTGTACTGGTGGACCGCCGAGATCGCGCAATTGCGCATAGCGTGCGTTGCGGCTCGTCGCCGGTACACCCGATACCGGAGGCGGCGTCGACGGGATTCCGCCGAGGAGGACGCGCTATATGAGGTGTACCGCGCGTCTAAGAAGACTCTGTGGCTGGCCATCGGCGACTCAAAGTCGCGTGCCAGGGAGGAGCTGCTGGGGTCCCTAGATCGGGATCCGTGGGGGCGCCCCTACCGTTGGGTACGGGGCAAGTTGCGTCCCTGGGCGCCTCCACTAACACAAGGCATGCAACCCAGTTGCTAGAGGCGGTGGTATCGGCTCTTCCTGAACGAGTGGGACACGTTCCCCGGCGATGGCTTCGCCCTCAGCCACAGACTCTCCAGAAGAGGAGAGCACCGATGTCCCCGAGGTGACGCAAGCAGAGACGAGAGCGGCCGTGTCGCGACTCCGGGCTAAGAACACAGCGCCCGGACCCGACGGAGTTCCTGGTCGAGCTCTCGTCCTGGCTCTGAAGGAGCTAGAGCCCCAGTTGAGGGGGCTCTTCACGGCATGTCTCCAGCAGGGTCAGCTTCCCAGTGTGTGGAAGGAGGGGAGGCTGGTCCTGCTCAGGAAGGAGGGCGCCCACGGACTCACCGTCCGCGTACCGGCCCATAGTATTGCTTGACGAGGCGGGCAAACTTTTGAGCGTATCATCGCAGATCGCCTCGTCAGCCACTTGTGCAGAGAGGGCCGGACCTGGACGAGAACCAATTTGGTTTTCGTCGCGGGCGCTCCACCATAGACGCTATTACGCGCGTGGGGCCCTGGCGGAGGAGACAGTATCCGGGGTGGGGTGGTGCTGGCGGTGTCTTTAGACATCTCCAACGCCTTCAACACCCTACCCTGGAGTTGTATTCGGAGGCGCTGAATTACCATCGCGTGCCTCCCTACCTCCGCCGCACAATAGGGCTTACCTTGAAGAGAGATGCGTTACGTATCGGGGACGTGACGGCGCTGGTCGGCGCGTCATGTCGTGCGGTGTTCCGCAGGGATCGGTCTTGGGACCGCTCCTGTGGAACATCGGCTACGACTGCGCTGAGAGGTGAACCCGTCGGGCGCCGACTTGACGTGTTATGCAGACGACACGCTTGTCACTGCCCGGGGGAGCTCGCACAGGGAGGCAGCGTTGGTTGCCACGGCTGCGGTGTCACAAGTGGTGAACCGCATCCGGCGCCTGGGCCTGGAGGTGGCCCTAAACAAGTCGGAGGCCATCGAGTTCCATGGCCCTCGACGCGCGCCGCCTCCGGGATCACACATCGTGGTCAGCGGGGCCCGGATAGCTGTCGAGTCCACCATGAAGTATCTGGGATTGGTGCTCGACAGCCGCTGGGAATTCGGACCCCACTTCCGGCGGCTGGCGCCCAAATTGATGGGTGCAGCGGGCGCGCTTTCAACGTTGCTTCCCAACTTGGGGGGCCCGAGTGCCGCCTGTAGGCGGTTGTACGTGGGAATCGTGCGGTCCATGGCCCCTGTGTGGGCGATGGACATGACGGCCAGCACTCTCGCCATGCTGCGAAAACCGCAAAGGGCGATGGCCGTCAGAGTCGTCCGCGGGTATCGCACGATTTCCTACGAGGCGGCTTGCGTCCTGGCCGGATCCCCGCCCTGGGACTTAGAGGCGAAAGTACTCGCGTCATTATATCGATGGCGCGAGGAAGAGCGGGCACGGGGCTCGAGGCCGGTGCAGCGGCAGATCGCGCTGCGCCGAGAGGAGCTCCGTCAGGTCTTGGTGGCGGAATGGCGGCAAAGGCTTCTGCGCCCTACCGCCGGCCTCGCTACCGTCGAGGCGATCCGGCCAGTACTCGACGACTGGCTCGGGAGAAGGCACGGCTCCCTGTCGTTTAGGGTGACGCAAGTGCTGTCGGGGCACGGCTGCTTCGGCAAGTACCTGTGCCGCATAGACAGGGAGCCGGACGCTCGGTGCCACCACTGCGTCCATTGCGGGGAGGACACGGCGCAACACACGCTCGCCGAGTGTGCAGCTTGGGAGGAGCAGCGCCGTGTCCTCACAAATGAAGTAGGAAGCGATCTGTCGCTGCCGGCCTTAGTGCGGAAGATGGTCGGTAGCGCAGAGTCGTGGGACGCGGTGGTGTCCTTCTGCGAGGACGTGATGTCGCAGAAGGAAACTGCGGAACAGGAAAGGATCTCGACTCCTTCCCCGGCCGCAGAAGGCGCACTGAGCGCAGGAGAAGGGCGGACAACGCCCTTTCCGGCCCCATGAATGGGTCCAGGGCGAGGGACCTGGGAAATCCCGCCCCCTCTTCGATGGCCCCGAGGCGGAGGCGCGTGGTGTCGGCGCGCGCCTCTGAGGCGATGCACGGGTAGTTGAACACCTCACTAACCCGTGCAGGAGACGAGGCCGGACAGACCGGGCCAGCACTAGTGTGGGGCTGCGGAAGAATTTGATTCCGCGGCCCCGCGCACGTGCGAGGAGACACCGGGTGGTTTTAGCCGGTAAGAGTCCGGCACGCCCTCCGTTTTCCCCAGGCGGAGGTAGTCCATGAGGATTTCCGCAAAAAAAAAAAAAAAAGGTTAGGTTAGGTTAGGTTCCCCCCCGAACGGGTTCCCGCCTTGTCGTGGCGGGGGGGCTTAGTAGCCGTGGCTTGGTCACCCACGGTGAACAAAGAGGAACCCCTTGGCTGGCCCGAGGTGTAGGGCCGGCCCGAGGTGGCCACTCCGTGTGGGCTTGGCGAGCCCACTTCGGATGTGTGTCGGTGGGCTGCTGCGGGAGGGGTTGGTCCGCTCCCCTTACCGCTGCAGCCGAGGTGGAGTCGCGGAGGAAGAGGAGTGTTGGTATGGCGATGCGCCACTCGCCCTATCCTCCGCGACTCAGACGGGGCCGCACCGTTGATGCGGTGGTGGTGGGGCCGCGGGGGGAGAGGAGTGTCGGTATTGCGAGGCGCCGCTCTCCCTACCCTCCGCGGCCGAAACTTGGTTGGCGGCGGAGCCAGAGACCAGATCCGCCGCTGGGGCCGGGAAAGCGGGCGCTACTAAGCGCTCTTCCGGCCCTCATGAATGGGTCCAGGGGCGAGGGACTTGGGGAAGTCCCCGCCCCCCTATTCGATGGCCCCGAGGCGGAGGCGCGTGTGGGTGTCGGCGCGCGCCTCTGAGGCGATGCACGGGGTAGTCGAACACCTCACTACCCCGTGCAGGAGACGGGGCCCGGACAGACCGGGCCAGCACTAGTGTGGGGCTGCGGAAGAATGTGGATTCCCGCGGCCCCGCGCGCACGTGCGAGGAGACACCGGGGTGGTTTTAGCCGGTAAGAGTCCGGCACGCCCCTCCGCCTTTCCCCAGGTGGAGGTAGTCCATGAGGATTTCCCCCCGCAAAAAAAAAAAAAAGGTTAGGTTAGGTTTTTTTTTTTTTTTTTTATTTATTCTAGTTCCCCCTAACATGGAGATCAGGGACTTTTTTCCTCCTTTTTATATTTTTTAGTTCATTGTTTTTCCATTTCTTTATTTGTTTTTTATTTTATCTTTTTTGCTTTTTTCTTTTTTACTTTCTTTTAAAAAAATTTACATACAACAGTGTTCTTATTTCTATTTTACATATGTGTTACGTTTCTAATACACTTTTACTTATTATTATATCTTAATCTACTTTGTTTTAGTTAGTTTTACAAATTTTATGGGACTGTTTGCATTATATGTCTTTATATAATTTACAGTTCCCTTTTTATACTTTTATTTATTCTTATGTACTACCTTAGTGACTATGACCTTACAATATTTTAAAAACCTATTTCTTATATGTTTGTTTCCTATTATTTTACATATATTATCTTTGCTTATTTTTATTTGTAATTCCATTTCTACATCGTTTCTCTCTTTTCCATAAACTGGACATTCTGTTATAATATGTATAACACTTTCCTCTTTCATCGGATCGCAGGCGCATGCCGGGCTCTCCTTACACTTGAATCGGTGCAAGTATTCAGAGAACCCGCCATGTCCTGTCATCACTTGCACCGTGAGCGAGTCCATATTTAAGTTCCTTATAATGGGATAGGCGCTTAAGGCGTCCGGGAAAAACACCTTCGTTACGGAGGCTGTTTCGCCTTCCACGTAGCGTCGGTTCCATTCGTCAAGCGAATTTACACGGATTTGTCGCTTGACGAATGAAATCGGGCACCTGTCATAGTCCGGCTTGCGTTTTATTTTTAGGGCGGCTTCCTTTGCTAACTCATCTGCTCTCTCGTTTCCCTCCAGCCCTGCGTGTGCCTTTATCCAGAACTATTTTAGCGATTTTCCTTTTTTGCTTATTTCCAAAATATTTTTTCTAATTTTTGCCGCTAGTGGATGGAGGGAAGCGCTCTGGACAACTGTCTGGAGAGCAGATCTTGAGTCGCTGTAGATGTTACAGCTTGGTGCCGAGTCTTTCATAGCATAATTTGTTGCCTCATATATGGCCAGCAACTCCGCCTGGTAGACAGTGCAAAATACTTCCAATTTAAATTTTCGGCTACTTGTCTCCGCTGCGTCATTCCATATGGATAACGCAGCGCCGACTTTCCCCTCGATTTTACTACCGTCTGTATATATTTTCAGACCTTTATTATCGTGTTGGTCGACTTGTGCACCATCCTCCAGGCATACAAACTGTAGCCCAACCTGATTTGCGGGGTGAGGTGTCTTTATGTATTCTAATTTTCGTTCCACGTCCCGATCTCCTACTATTCGCTGGGAGTAACCTTTCTTCACTTCATAAATTAAGGCTGCTTCCCGAACCCTAAGGTCCAAAGGAAGCAACCCAGCGAGTAGTAGGGCCGAGTGGAGGGATACGGTTTTATAAGACTTAATAATTTTTTGAACAAACCCGCGTTGTGCCATGTCGAGCTGCTTTTTTACTTTCTGTTTGTATGTGGCCGATGCCCATACACTTGCCGCGTACAATATGATCGGCTCCGTTACCGCTACATAGATGGTCCTAATGATCTCCGGGTTCAGGCCCCAACTAATTTTTGCGGCTCTTGTTAGTTGACCGTATAGACTTTGTACCTTACAACACACATTTTTCACATGTGTGTTGAAGGTCAACTTGGCGTCTATGGTGAGTCCCAATATTTTTATTTCTGTGGACAACGCAATGCTCTCCCCGCCCATTTTCAGAAGTGGTGAGTCATATTTTAACTTTTTTGTTATAACCATTGCTTTGGTCTTGCTTGGTGCAAGTTTGAGTTTATTTTTGACCCCCCACTCCTGAACATGCGCGAGGGCCGCGTTTGCCCGATCCTGCACTTCAATTGCCTTATCCCCGGAGAAAATCAGGACCACGTCGTCCGCGAAAGCCTGTCAATGTTCTCCTTTTTTTGCTCAATTCCTGTAATAGAGGGTCGATCAACAGATTCCAAAATATAGGACCCCCTATTGAGCCCTGCACACACCCCTTAGCAGTGGTTTTCATGTGTTCTGCTCCTGCGTACCTGATGCGGACGGTTCTATCCTCGAAATAGTTGTCAACGAGACGTCGTAGGTTAATTGGGCAACCAGTATCTGCCAATCTGCATCTGATTGCCGGCCACCATGCGTTATCGAAGGCTCCCTCTATGTCCAAGGATATTATTAACACTAACTGTTTGTCTTCTAGGTTGGTTTTTACCAACTGCATCATGTCATAGAGGGAGTCTTCGGTGCTACGTTGTGGCATAAATCCGTACTGTCTCCGGCTAAGTCTCGGTACAATGTGCCATTTTATTCGTTGTATTAACATCTTTTCGAGGATTTTCCCGAGCACAGGCAGCAGTCCAATAGGTCTATAGGATTTGGGATGTGCGTAGTTCTCTTTTCCAGGCTACCGCAGCACGACTGCTACCGCCTCTTTCCATTTCTTGGGAAAGTGTGCCAAGCTCAAACTTTTATTGGCTATCGCCAAAAACATTTCCGGATCTAAAGAGACGGCTGCCGCACAGATGTCAGCTGTGAGACTGTCGTTCCCTGGTGCCTTTTTGGGGTTAAAACTAGACACAGACCACATCAATTCCTCCATCGTAAAAGGTGGGTCACATGGATCATCATGTGACCCTTCATTTACACAGCTCGCTTTTTCTCTCGTTTGTCTGTGTCCTATGTTATCACCCCTAGTGTCGTCTTCTGGGTAGAATATGTCTGCCAGCATCTTGGCTGATTCCTCATTACCCATGGTTTTTCCGTTGACTATAAAGGGAATGTCCTCTTGCCTCTTGGTTGTGCGGCCTATTACTCTATATATCCCGTCCCACATTGATTCCCGCTCCTGTTTGCTGCAGAACTCCTTCCAGCTGGAAGTTTGAGCACTTTTAACTTTCTGCTGGTACTCCTCTTTTGCACTGAGGTACTGTTCCACAACCCAATCTCGACGAATTGGTGCTGCATATGATATTCGACGCTTTAATCTGGAGACTTTCTTCTTGAACTGTGTTAATTCGTCGGTCCACCAGGGCAATCCCACTCGTTTTGTTCTTGAATTTAGGTATATTTTTGTCACATGCTTCCGTTAATGTTTTTGTTACCTCTTCTATTTTTATTTCGAGGTCTTCTCTTGTTTCGATTTTGTCTATTTCTATTTTGTTTATTGTTTTACTATTCCAATCCTGGAGGAGTTTCTCACGAAACTCACTCCAGTTTGCCTTTTTTGTATTGTATTTTCTAGTTGTTCTGCTTATATCTGTTCCTACTGATTTTTCAAGATTTATATCGAATAGGATTGCTCTGTGGTCCGAAACAGTTATTTCTTCAGATAGCCTCCAGTTTTCTACCCTCCCTAATAGGCTCGTCGAGCAGGTAGTGATGTCCACGCAACTAGAGAATCTTCTCCCACCTCTGATAGTATCAAAAGTGGGATCCGTTCCTCTATTGAGTATGTGGAGCTCCAATTCGTCGAGTCTGGCAGCCAGGTCCAATCCTCTTGCATCCGCCTCCCGGCTACCCCACCAGGTGTTCCATGCGTTAACATCTCCACCGAGTATCACGTTTACCGTCCCTAAGGCTTCCACTGCCTTTTCGATCACGTCCAGGTATGGGTCGATTGGCTTATCTCCCTCCAGATAGACGGACACCACTCCCATCTCCCAGGTCCCTGTCCTCAATTTGGCGACTGCAATATTTTCTGTTGTTAGGCCGGGACACTGGGTTACGTTAATGGTGTCGTCGAACAATACAATGGCAGCCTTGATCACCCTTCCGATGTTGGGTTCTCTGTGACATTGTATTATTCGTGTCCCTGGGTAGTGTTTCATTTCTCCAATACGACCAATGTAAGGTTCCTGGACCAACGCGAACGATGTCTTTTTCCAGGTCGCCTCGGTGATCAATTCGGCAGTGGCTAACTCACATCTTTGTAAGTTGGCCTGGATAGCGTGATACCGGTGGCTGCCCGAATCGAAGTGTCCGACAGACCTTGAGACCACCTTAGCAATAAGCCACGGTGGATCTTGCCAAGGTCTCCCATCTCCTTCTCACCGGGCAGTCAGAGCTGAACGCATTGTGGTCGTTCTTGTCCATTTTTGCCTTTATGCAGTTTTTGCATGATGGCGCTTCTCCAGATAGCCAGTCGGCGCATTCCGTTCGGAGGTGTGGACCTCCACAGTGGCTGCAGACCTCTTGCGTTTCGGTGCATATGCGCTTGGTGTGTCCGTACCCCAAGCACCTTGAGCACTGGACGAGTGGGGATTGATCAGCTACCCTCACTCGTTGGAGATCTATATGGATCACTCCAATTTCAGTGAGGCGGTTCCACAGCAATGGCGAGACCCTCATCACAATGTGGGACGTGTGCGGATTTCTCGTCTTCTTCTTATATCTTATTTCCATCTTGTCTTCGTTTTCCCTTATATCCCTGAAGAGCTGTTTATTTTGGGCTCTTATAGCTTTAACTATTTCGTCATCGCTATTGTATTGCAAGACATCTTTTATTATTACGAGAGGATCTTTATTTTTTATTTCCTCTACGTTGAGGTGTTTATTAGCTTTCTTTAGTCTTTCTTTGACTCGGTTTACTTCTTCCTGGGTGCAACATCCCGCTATCACTTTCCTATCTCTTGCTTTCCTAATTTTATCTATCTTGAGGCCTTCTTCTTTCGCATTTATTACATTCCTGATCTTCTCCATCACCTGCTCTCCTGTTTCCTTTTCGTCGGTCGATGTAATAGCCACCGAGTGCATAGCCATACTTTCCGAGGGTGATCTACTCGGTTTGCCCGCTAGTACACTCGCGTACGTTCCTCTCCCTTCCTTATTTTCCTGTTTTTTCATTTCATCCCTTAACTTTTCAATCTCTTTGTTGTTTTCTTCCAGTAGTTTCCCGTGTTCCTCTAACTTCTTTATCAGTTTACTTTGTTCTTCTAGTTGTCTTCTTTTATGTTCATCTTCCTGTTTTTCTTCTTTTTTCTCCTGCTCCTTAGGCTTACTCTCTATTCCTATACTTTTTCCTGTCTCTGCATCTTTAACCAACTGGTAAAGTCTTTCAATGGCCTGTGTCACTTCATTTTTTATGTCCGTTCTTAAGTTTCGGGAATTACTGAGGTGCAGTTTAGCTTTATTGAGGCAGGCACGGGCCTCCGTCAGACGGTCTGCATATTTTGCTGTCTCAGTCTTCGGTGAGCCTTCTGTTACCTGCTCTGGTGCTTTGCGCGATGCCTTACTTTCCTGTGATGGCACAATTTTTTGTTTTGGGCGCACAAACGGTGCTACCTTTTTAGGAGAGTTGTGTGTTGTGGCTACTGTGTCTGTTTTTCCCCCCGTCTCCCATTCTCCTATGCTTCTCCTTACGCTAGTAACCAACGTAATCTGGTTACTTTTTGGAGAAGATCCTGCCTTCTCTGTCCTAGTTGGAGAGCTTTGAGGACTCATATCTTTGGCGCTGGTTTCTGTCTTTTTGACGGGGGTGCGGATACCGAGCATATTTAGGGGGAACGCGTCTCAAATCACGATAATAAAAATAAAATTGTATAAAAAATTTAAAAACGTAAATTTGTATAAGTTGTAAATATAAATGTAAAAATATAAAAATAAAAATGTAAACTGTATGTATTTACAGTTCGACACGGCTATCGTGAGTTCAAGTTAGGCCTCAGTCAAATCTCTAGCCATATAGTAAGCAAAAAATAATATGGTATTATAAAAGTTTTTATGTAGAGTCTCGACTCTACTTCGTTATATATTCACCACTATAGAGTGGCTCGGAGTCTATATTTTAATAAAAATAATTTGATACAAATCCGTGTGACTCTATGTAGAGTCTGTCTATAAGAGCTGTCGTTGACAGGTGTAAAAGTTAAAAATATAACTAAACAAAAGATATAAATAATAAAAATAAGAAATTTTTTGCTTACAGTCTACTTGGCTCTACCAAGAATCTCTTTGTTTAAAATAGTCCATAAACCTTACTTAGTCTTATTCTAGTAATATCTATCTATAGAAAAAGTCTTAGGGTCTAATTTATAAAACTGAAATTAATATATATAGACTCTATGTAAAGTCTGATAATGAATACTACAGTTAATAGAGGTAATAAAAAGAATACACTAAAATAAAATAAACTAAAATAAAAATAAAAATTTAAAATTTTTTGGTTAAAGAAAATTTCATCAATTCCAAGAGTCTTTTGTTTAAGTCAATCTAGAAACATTTTTTAATCTTACTCTAATAATGTTTAGTTGTGGAGAACGTCTTAGAATCTAATTTATAAAACTAAAATAATACATAGACTCTATGTAGAGTCTGTCTATATGTAATATGAAAGGTCGGCTATTATAAATAATTTTGGAAAAAAACCCCGTCCGGATCGGTGCAGTTGTTGGTGCGTTATAGCAGTTTTAAGATTTTCATCCCCCACAGACTATGTCAATATATCAACTTAGGGGTAGGGGGATGAAATTATGTCAAAATGATCCGGTGGGGGCTGAAGACTATTCGTCTACTGGAGTGTTGGAGGAGTTAGGGGGGGGGGCCCCGAAAAATTTATCAAAATTGAGCTAGGAGGCTCCGTTCTCCTGTAAACTGAAAACACAGTTATCGTGCAGTTTTCAGGACCTCCTAGCTTTTACAATTAAATTCTTATTTCCGAAGGCGCTGCTTCAAAAATTTCGCAAAAAATAATGTGTATAGCTAAATAAATTATCTATTATATACTTAATTTAGAAAAATTTTTTGTTATGAAAATTTTTTGAGTTTTTTAATTTTGAAAATCAATTTATAAAAACCAAGAACCGCAAATAGCCTCTAACTCGAAAAATATGAATATAAAAATTTTGAAAAAATTTGGGTTAATATAATTAAGAATGTACTACCTGAAGAAATTTTTTCAGAATTTTCAGACGCACCTTCAGGATAACACGTGTTTACACTTAATAATAATAAAATTCCTTACGAAAAGTAAGGAATTTTATTGCACTCCAAAAATTTAGTTTTTGGTGTCCTTTGTTAGGTCCTGGGTTGCTTCTAAAGATGAGCACAAAAAACATATAGGTCGTCACTGAAATTTCAGAGAAACTTACTTGTGAAGTTTTCTACTGAAAAATTGTTTCTTCACTGTGTGATAACTTCCATGTTTCTCGTCCGATTTTGATGATCGAGGTGTCAGACGTTCTCCCTCGATGTCTTCTTCTATATTCCGTTGTCAAAATCAGCCGCACGGCCTCCAATCAAAAAACACGTGTCCACGTGGTTTTATATTTTGGTTAATAATTCCATGCGCGGACGTAGTAAAAATCTAATGATTGCTCAGGACGATGAAGCAAGTCGAGGCGCTTGTTTCAACACTTTAAAATCACTAGGTAATAGATTTAATTTAAGCAGCGTTTCACTTTTAAGTTTTTTTAGGTTAATAAAATCAGGTTTTTCCGTATTATTTCCGTATTTTCCGCACTTTTCCAACTTTGTCATATATCACTACATTCGTCTCGTTGAGACGAAACTTTTGAGATATCACACTTTGCGATTTGGTCACTTTGACCCACAACTTTGAATTTTTGGTTAGGTTAGGTTAGGTTAGGTTAGGTTAGGTTAGGTTAGGTTAGGTTAGGTTAGGTTAGGTTAGGTTAGGTTAGGTTAGGTTAGGTTAGTTAGGTTAGGTTAGGTTAGGTTAGGTTAGGTTAGGTTAGGTTAGGTTAGGTTATTTTTTTTTTTTTGACCACAAGCGATTTCTTGCATCATTTGCGGTATTTTTGTTGCAATGTTTGAACATTGCTGTTCTGCTATTTGATACAGAACAGTTCTTTGTTTTATATACATCTTTGTTTTATATTTATCACTGTTATTTTAATCTTTCCTTTTTTATATGTTGAATAATTTAATCCAGAAATTTAATTACTACATTATTAGCCTTTAACTCAATTTTATTTTACGTTTGAATTAATTTTATAGTTTTATATCATCCTGGTATTTATTTATTTACATACAATAATCAAAATGTTTCAGCATGTATTTATTTACGACTAAAA
The DNA here is from genome assembly GCA_029286625.1 of Parnassius orleans. Classification (NCBI taxonomy): domain Eukaryota; kingdom Metazoa; phylum Arthropoda; class Insecta; order Lepidoptera; family Papilionidae; genus Parnassius; species Parnassius orleans. Next base: position 117,777 of record JAGSMP010000569.1, read on the forward strand.
TGGTATTTTTGGTTGCTGTAACACTTTAGGAACTTTCGGTTTTATTGAATTTCTTTAGATTAAATATGATGCTGTTGATGCGATTCAAGAATGAATTCAGTGTGCTTTCTTTGCTTATAACTTGTTCCAAATCAAAAGGTTTAAGTTTAAGATTATCACATATCATAATATATTCGTACCGGGTATTTTGATATTTAGGGCATTCCGTTACTAAGTGTGTTATCGTTTGTATCGTTATATCGTCACAAGGACAGGTGTTATTATCGACTATTTTATACTTATATAGATACTCTTTATGATATCCATGCCCAGTAAGAATTTGTGAGAGCAAATGAATGTTTTGTGACATGATATAATGCTTGTATATGTGTAAGTGTGGGCAACCATTTTCTGGTGATTTCTCCTTTAGTATTATTTTGATAAAATGACTCAGAAGCTATTTTACTGTTTTCTTTACCAAGTTTGCGCACGAAGCTTAAGGGAAATTTGAAGAACATAGGGGCATTGTGACTGGTGGCCGCCGCTTTGGCTGCTAAGTCGGCGGCCTCATTACCTGATATACCAATATGTGCTTTTATCCAGATAAAATGTATTTTAATTTTAGTTTTGTTAACTATTTTGTGAATTACATTTACTAATGAATTTGTACTATTAGAATTACTGATTTCCTGCAGTCCTGACTTGCTGTCGGATAGTATTATCGCTTCAGCGACTTTTTTGCTTTCAAGCCAGAGGCAGGCTTGCTCAATAGCCTTCAACTCAGCTTGGAAGACTGAACAAGAACTGTGAAGTTTAATTTTCTTCGTGATTGTTTTGCCGTTAGGACAATAAATGACATAACAGCTCCCACCTGATCATTATATTTGCTACCATCAGTAAAATGTGATGGATGTTATCTTTAAGGTATTGTTTGACTTCCTCGTCACTAAGGGCTTCATTGTATGTGACAGATATGCGTTGTGCGGGATGCAATAATTCTTTAGGTTTGGATGGTTAGGTTAGGTTTTTTTTTTTTTTTTTTTTTTTTTAATTCTAAATTCATCTGCTGTTATTTCTTTTACAGCACCTTTGATGTCTTTTAGTTATTCATTTAGTTCTTTTTATGTTCTTTCCTTTTTTTTTTTTTTTTTTTTTTTTTTTTTTTTAATTTTAAAAAAGTATTCCACCGTTTTTTTTTTTTTTTTTTTAATGTTATATAAAGTACTTATAACTTACTATTAATATACTATTAATAATATATACACCATTAATACTTATTGTTTCTACAACTACATAATACTACAATTCTATATATTTAAATGTTTCTATGAAATCTATTAATCAACATTATACATGAAGTGTTTACTACACAATATTCTATATTTATTTTTAATTACATTTGACTGTACTCTAAAATTTTATTAACTTTTCATAACAACTACTAACTTAATCTGTACTACTTAAAACTCCTGTCTGCTGCTACCAATACGGGTATTAGAGGCTAGTATAGTTTAGATCCATTTTCCTTGAGCACCTTTTTCAAACAATGTTCAGCAAAATCAAGAAAATGCATGTAGCTGTCATTGTCGTTAATTGCCTTACAAAGTGTGGTTTCATTTATTGCAAAGCCCATGCGGTGTTCGCAGCTTATTCTTTGTGCTGCATACTTTGGACAATCTATTAGCACATGTTCAACTGTTTGTGGTGTTGATTGGTCGCAGTCACAGCATGGGCTTTGCGCCAGTTTAAATTTACATAGATATGCCTTAAAACCTCCATGTCCAGTAAAAATTTGGCATCTCATATTATTAATTTTGATATTCTTCATGGTTTTGTAGGCTTGCTTAACAGTTGTGAAGAACTTCTTTGTCACTTGTCCCGTTAGTGCCGTTGTGTATCTTTCTTGCCAATGAAGCAAAGTTTTGTCCCTGATGGAGCGCTTTGCGAAAGATAGAGGAAAACAGTCGTACACTGGAGTCTGCTTCAATGTCTCCGCGGCGGACTTTGCAAGCTCATCTGCCCTCTCATTGCCTGGAATACCGCAGTGGGCTTTGATCCAAAAGAGTCTTACTTTGCCTTGATTGCTTTCTATTTCTCGCATACGTTCCAGAATTTTTGCTGCGAGAGGGTGTAGTGCATTGGGGTTAGTGAGACTTTCCAGCGCCGATTTAGAATCACTGAGGATGTTTGCCATTTTTAGTGTTTTCTTGCTTAGAATTACTTCTGTGGCTTTTAGTATAGCTGCTAATTCTGCTTGGTAAACACTACAATGATTGCCTAGGCGTAATCTGGATTTATATATTTCTTTCCCGTCTTTCCAGCAGGTGATGGCTGCTCCCACTTTGCCTGTAATCTTGCTCCCGTCAGTATATATGCAGGGCCAGTCATTTCCGATAGAGTCAAGATCTTCCTCTGCAGTTATTAGGTTATAAGGTTGGTTCACGCGTTTGGCTGGATGAGGTAGCGAATACGGACTTACAGCTTTTGCTAGTTCTCTGCCTGGTAATTGTTCCAGTGGTTTCCCCCTTTTAATTCTAAATAGGTCGGCGTTTTCTTGTGCTCTTAGGTCTAGGGGAAGAACTCTAGCTAAAGTGGCGCATGAGATTAAGGAAGAAGTGCGATGTGCTTTACATATCAGTATACTGAAGGTTCTCGTTATCCTGTCAAGCCTGGTTTTTATCTGTTTCATATTTGCCACATGTCCCCATACGCTTGCAGCATATAATACGGTTGGTTCTACTACAGTTATGTAAATTGTCCTAAGAATTTCCGGATTCAGGCCCCAGTTTGTTCTTGCTGTTTTTGCCACTTTTTTATAAAGTTGGATTGCCTTTTCAGTAACCCTGTCTACATGTTTAAGGAAGTTTAGGTTGGCGTCAATTGTGAGTCCAAGTATTGTTATCGTGTCAGAGAAACTTATTTCCGTCCCTCCTAGTACTATCTTTGGATTTTCGAATTTCGTCTTTTTCGTTATCAATATAGCTTGAGTTTTCTGAGGTGCCAGTTTCATTTTTCTCGTTTTTGCCCATTTTGTGATGTGGTTTAGTACCGGGTTCAGCTCATTTTCGAGATCTGTAGCTGATTTTCCTTTCGCTATTATCGTTATGTCGTCTGCGTATGCTTGAATGTATGTTCCTAGGCCTTCAACTTCTGTTAGTAACGGGTCGAGCTGCAAATTCCATAGCAAGGGTCCACAGGTAGAACCCTGTATGCAACCTTTATTGGTTTGCTTTATCACCTCATGACCAGCATATGTGAGTTTTATTTGCCTGTCCAGTAGATAGCTGCTTATTAACCTGCATATTGATCTATCTACTTTCTTATTTTCTAGCTCGTTTATCATTCCGGGCCACCAGGCATTGTCGAATGCGCCCTCAATATCAATGGAGATGACGACCACAATTTCTTTACTTTTTAAGCCTTGTTTTACAATTTCGAGGGCATCATACAGAGCGTCTTCTGTACTGCGCTGTGCGACAAATCCATACTGCCGCCCGCTCATTTTATTCTCGGTCCATAATTGCCACATCATTCTATTCACGAATAGCTTCTCTAGCACTTTTCCCAAAATAGGTAGAAGGCCAATTGGTCGATAGGACTTTGGGAGGGTATAGTTTTCCTTATTTGGCTTTGGAATCACTCGAATTATCGCTCTTTTCCAGACTTTAGGAAGTGTAGTGTAGCCACCACAATATATATATTAGTGTTAAGGTAGAATAAGGAGGAGTATAATTAAAGTTCTTGTACAAGCAACACGTCTCCTATTTATTAAAACCTTCAACATTACATGGCGACCCTGCCAGGCGATGCGCTACAATGTACGCGCACCGCCGGCCCATAAGAATAGGATTTTTTTACAAAAATAAATAAATAAAGAAAATCGTCATGGATTAACTTGTAAATATTATTAAAATATATACATTATAATAACGCAATGGACGTAATACCGGATGTGACAAGAAAACTATAATATGAAATACACGAGGAGAGGCCACAAAATATATTGTTTTAGAAGCAGACTGAAAAATTAAAACTGGCGGATTCATTGAAAAAGGGAAAGAAGCGGTTGTATTCTAGCGAGCATCATCCAGAAAAATGTGAAAATTGAGTCAAAGAGAACAAAGAAGAAATTAAGAGGTAATTTCGCACCTGTGTGATTTTAATTCCATTTAAAACTTTATTTATCTGATTAATTTGAGATTGTTTTTATTTTCTTTTTGCTGTTATTTGAAGTTGTGTATTAAATATTCTGTATTTCATATATGTTTGTTGAAATTAATTATTAGATACTTAATAACGATTTATTTGTTATTTTATTATTGTTTCAAAAAAGAATCATATTACAATATTATAAATTAAGTTACGTAAGTGCTTCAGTGGCATTTGTATTAAGGCACTAGACGATTTTATATTCATTTTTATATGAAAGATTAAATTTTACGTACTTACTTAATTTCACCAAATTTATAATTAAAATAACACTGTGATACATTTTTATTTTTCGAATCCAAATTTTAAAAAGGGTTTAATCAATTAATTTTGATTAACCTTAAAGTTATATTATGATAGATAAAATTTTTTTTTTTCAATATTTTAAATTAAATTAATGTTTTGTTATATGTAAACTCGATAGCTGTTACAACGATTGTTTAAATTATTTTTTTTTTGTATGCGATATTTAACTAACATCATAATATTTCTAACAACGTTAAATTTTAAGAGCCAATGAGTTATTGGATGTATGTACTATAACTATGAACGACGAAGCTATTTAAATTTCTGTGTAAATTAAAAAAAATGCTTAGAATCTCATTTTAAGGTTGCATAAATATTATAATATATTGTACAAGTTATATTAAAATTAGGTATGAATCACACGGTGTGCTTCAGTTCAGGCTTAGGTAATCATAGTTCGATGCAATCGCAAACGTTTCCATATACTTACTTTCGAATTTATCACAAAGGTGTCTGTCACCAACCGCTTACGCGGCTGAGATTGCAAAATGTATTTTGATATCTGTTTTAAGCTAATGATCATGATTACGTTGCATTATGTTCTTTGTTCACTTCATCTTAAAATGAAATGCAATATTTTCGGTGTTATATTATTGAACCTTCAAATCATATGTTTTAACTTTTATAAGTCATCATCTTCTGAAAAATTGTAGAGTATTAATATATAACTTATTTGCGTGGATCATAAAGTAACGATTAATCAAATATAAAGGTATAAATAAATGAAGTATAAAGTATGCAATTATAAATATAAATGTGAAAAAAATATACAAGGGAAGAGTAGGTACTACTTAATGCGAGTGTCTGGATAAGTTACTTAATAAGTGACTAAATAACTCAATATCTAAGTATGTTACAATAATGTGTCGACCAAAAAAATAATACCTTCGCGAATGTTCACCTAATTATGTCAAATACGTATGTTGTATGTATGCATAATACATTATACTAATTTTAATGTGATTGAGCAATTATGCATAGGAGGTTTGGCCAGCCGTCCTACCCAATCCAAGACAATTATATATATTATCCGTAATTAAAACGTAAGATTTTATTTAGGATTAACTTTTACAATATAAAAAAATGTTTTAATTTTTTTTTTTTTGTCAGTGGGAGGTGTAGTGTAGCCACCACAATATATATATTAGTGTTAAGGTAGAATAAGGAGGTATAATTAAAGTTCTTGTACAAGCAACACGTCTCCTATTTATTAAAAACCTTCAACATTACAGAAGTGTCCTATTAGAAGACATTTAGTGTATATGGCTAGTAGGATTTGTGGAGCCGCTTTGTAGGCTCTGAAGCATATGTCAGATGTTAGGCCGTCCTCTCCAGGCGATTTCTTCGGACTCATGTTTTTAAAAATTTCTTCAATTTCAGTGTTGGTGAATGGGATTATTACATCTTTATTCTGGTTGTTGGTCCACTCTTTTCTATTGTTTTCTGACTTGTTTCTAATTTCTGTGTGTATCTGCTCGTCTGATTTGATGTCATCGTTTGGGTAAAAAGTATCTAATAAGAGCTGTGCAGATTGTTTTGGGGTCATGATTTCACTAGTTACTGTTTCCCGTAATAATGTGTCTTCAGGAGTTTTGTAAGATCTACGTATTACCCTATAAATACTTTGCCACATACTCTCCCGGTCTTGCCTAGAACAGAATTCCTTCCAGCTCGATGTTATTGCTTCTCCAAGGAGATTTTTGTATTCTATTTTGGTTAGAAGATATTCCTCAATTACTGTCTGTTTCCTGTTTTTGTTAGCAAATTTAATTTTTCTTCTTTTTCGTATGAGTTCTTTTTTCTTTTCGTTTAATTCCTTTGTCCACCATGGTGTCTTTGTAAATATTCTTTGAGATAGCTTTGGAATTGTTATATCGCAAGATTTTCGTAGACATTCAACGTACTGCATGACCAAGTCTTCTAATGCCCATGTTGTTGCTATGTTCATAATTACTTCTTCAGTGATATTGATTGACTGCAGTTCTGTTTGTAACGTGACAGTGAATCTGTTCCAATCCGCTGCTGGTGTTATAGATGCGGGTAGATCTTCGCTGGTTAGGTTGCTTTATTGTATTACCGGGGTCTATGTCATACATAATCGCTCTATGGTCCGACAGAGTGACAAAGTCAGGATTAACCCTCCAGTTTATTATTTTGTGGAATAGGCTGTTAGAGCATGCTGTTATGTCCACAATACTCGTGTAGTCTTTGTCTCCTCTGTGTGCCCAAAATGTTGGTGTACTTCCTGTGTTAAGTATATTTAATCCCAGTTGGGCTAATGTCTCAGCGACGGCTGTTCCCCGTCCATCCTCCACTACAACCCCACCAGGGACTTTTTGCGTTTACATCTCCTCCGAATATGACATGGTCGTTTTCCAGTGTGTCTATGGATTTTGATATTTTTCTTAAATCTTCATCGATGTTTTGGCCTTCTTCCATATATGCGTTGACAATAGTAATATCTAAGTTATTAATTTTAAAATTACACGCGACAATGTTTTCGGTAATAGTTTCAGGGTTTATAGTATATTTTATGGATGGATCAACGACAATGACAGCTGACTTGACCGGTTTTTGTGTGTCTGTAGTATATTTTTGTATAACTGCATGGCGGCTGGTGGTGTGGGCTTTGCTCCCACATAAGGTTCTTATGGAGAAATAGCCTCCTTGCGTTTCAGCCGCCTGCAGGCATTCTTGTTGGGCTAATTGTCCCCTACCAAGATTGACTTGGGCAATTTTTATTTTTCCATACTTTGTGCTCGAAGGTCTTTGTGAGGAAACATCGGTTACTTTAGCAATACGTGATCGTTGCTCTCGCTATCCGATCCCATTTCCTCCATTCCAGACATTCTGAGCTATAAGCAGGGTGTGCACACTTCTTGTCACACTCATTCTTTTCTACGCAGTTTTTGCACTTAGGCGCTTTATCTCTGTTGTGACACTCTCTGGTGTCATGTTCCTCAGCGCAATACCCACAGCATGTCTTTTGAGCTAGGCACTCTCGTGCTCGATGAGAAAACCCAAGACATCGATAACACTGAGTAACCGGTGACTGATCAACTGCTGGGACTATCTGGAAGCCGATTCTGATTTTCTTATCTCTTAATTTGCTCCAGATTTGTGAGCTTACTTCCAGTATGATGTTGCTTGTGGAGCTAGTTCTACCCTTTATTCTTCTTACTACTCTGACGTATTGTTGCGTTGATGATATGCCTTGTAAAAGAGTGCTGTTTTGCTTTATTATTGCTTCTTCGATCTTTTTGTCGGTTAGGTCAAATACCACCCCAATTAGGCGTAGGAGTGGGTTCTTAATAGTCGGCCTATAGACCGTCAGCTTGGCTGTGTTGTTCTTTAATTTTTCTTGGAGGATGCTTCTGTCCTCTTCAGATTCACAGCTAATGAGAACTTTTTGATTTTTCGCCTTTCTCATATTACTGATGCCGATCCCGAGCCCGACTACATCGACCCCGCTCTTGACCTGTTTTATGATATCGTCGCTGGTGCTCCTAGGGTCAGCTGATTCCACTATCACTGGATAATGCGGCTTCATCACCACCTCTGAGAATGTACGTGTGAAGCTTTTATGCCTGGACACTGTTGCTTGATCTCTTTTCTCGTAATCGTTTAGATCATCCTCTTTTAGTTGAGAGTTATTTCCAGTGAAGTCTGCTTCATTTACACCTGGTTGGTTGCTTGAGCTCTTTTCTGAGGCTCTCTTGCAACTCTAATTGGAGCTACTGAATCCCGTGGTGTCTCAGTTCTCTCGTCTCTCTTCTCAATTCTTCCAGGTTCGCCTGGACTGAAGGTGTGAGAATTGAATGAGGCATCAGTTATTCCTTTGATATCTCTCGTTATCTTAAGGATCTCATGCCTCAATTCTACCTCTGCTGTTATTGTGTTTTGATTTCAGAAATATGATCCTGAAGTTCCGCGATTACTTTTTGTGATGTTTTTCTGATAACATCTCTTGGTTTTGTCTCTGGGCTGTGTTCCCTATTTTGCGTCTGAGGGCTACCCAATCTCTGGTGAGTTCTCTGACCGCCTGATGGAGTTCCTGCAGCTCTTCGGCGAAGCGAGATAAGTCAATTTCTTGACGAACAGGGTTCTTAAGGGTATCGGTGTTTGCCCGGAGTAGCTTTAGTTCCTCCATCAAGACTTGTATCTGGCTCGAAATGGATGAACCTAAGGTGATTTCTTTACGTATATTGACGACTTCTCTCTTTGTCGCCGTTACCGCCTCACAGAGGTCATACGAAACAATTGATCGGGTAGATTCTGTTTCTTTCAAAAGCTTTTCTACGTTCTTTTTTAAGTTAGCATATTGTCCTAGTCTCATGCATGAATCTTGCATGCCTTTGTGTGAGCCTTTCCGATTCGCGTGAGACATTTAGTTTTTGTTTGCTGGAATCAGACAATTTGAGGACCATTTCATATAGTGTATACAGCCCCGAGACGACACTTTCCCGAATCTCCCTCTTTAGGTTTCCAGATTTTTCCAACTCTGCCTTCGTTCTTTGCAGTATTTCGTTGGCATGTCTGGGCAAGTCATTAAGGAGCATCCGGTTTCCTCCAATCGATCTCGTGGAAGTATTGAGGGATGTGTTAGTGTCTCCACTGTCGATATCCGACTCTGCGGTATCTTCAGTCTCCGACAATGTTCTTAGGGCGTCTTTCGCTTCTGCAGCCCTCGCCTGTTTTATTTGTGTGCGTATTCGTAAGAGGCTTGCACCAGTCCTCGATAACACAGGAGATGATGTTGTTGCCTCGTCAAGGTTTGGCGAAGAGGGAAGCAAGTTTGAGGTATGCGGTCCCTGTTCGTCCTTCTCTGCACTCCACCCTATCTGGTGGGTTCCCGGTTCTTTAGCTCTCCCTGTTTCCAAGAGGTTCGAAACCTTTTCACCCTGTGTTACCTGAATTGGCGACTCTACTGTTTTTGTATCTATGCCAGTATGAGCTTGGCCGGGGTCCTTTAAGCCTTTTGTGACAACTTTCCTTTTAATTGAAGGTGGCTTTTCTGTACTGCCAGTTGCCGTTCTCTTTGGTTTGTCCGCCATTTCTATACTCTCTACAAGTTATGGAGCTCTAAGTGCTCTTGAAATAATCGAAAACCGCGTTAAAATCGGATTATTTAAAAGGAAGTTACGCGCCTTTAAATATATTCAAGATGGCGGATAACTTGGCCACGTCAGGTGATTTCGGTGGTAACTTAAGATTTAAGGGAGCTCTCTATCTTTAATTATGTTGAAAACCGCGTTTAAATCCGACCACTGGTTCAGGAGTTATAACAAGTTTAAATTTTTCAAGATGGCGGTCCAAGATGGCGGTCGATATATAAAAACGGTGTATTTCCCTGTCTACTAGTGGTAAATTAGTCGTGTTTAGGCTTGTTTGAATCGCCTTTTCACTAAGTATTTGAATATATCGCCAGTTTGTGCGATTTTTGGCGATTGGTCTTTTTGGTCCTAAGTTATTTCAAAGACAATTTCAAGATAAATATCAAAACCCCACGCTTCTACGATGAACCGTTTCCGAGATATGAGCTAAAAAAGATTTCCAATATGGCGGACAAAATGGTGGAAAAACGATAAATCTTTATATCTCGGCAACGGAATGCGCTAGGGTGGTCGTGTTTGGGCTTTAATTTTGCGGAATCGCACGGCCAAGCCAACGGTGATATGTTTATTAGGGAAAAACAAATAAATACTGAAATTTCCTGAAAAAACACTGAAAACTTAATAACTCTCTAACGAAAAGTGATACAACCGTTCTGAAAACGGATTCTTTTTCGGTTTTTAGTGCTCTAAGATTTAACTGTGATAATAATATCGCCAGCCTGTGGGAACACAGAGCACGTGTTAGAGTGTTTTCAGGAAAATTCTAATAACTCAGAAAATTTAAGTTCAAAAAATCCGAAACTTTGCAAATAGTTTGAGGATAAGTTTTGCAACTATATTATAAAATAAAACTAATATGTCGTCGCTTAAGATTACGCGCAATTAACAGGTGAAAATGAACTAGTTTTAATAATTTTGCGTTTTTAGCTAAATCTTCTAAAATACGATGCCGATTTCTGTGCTACAAGCACAGAAGAGTTAACTAAGAAGTGTGCTATAATAGTGTGTGTTCAAATATAGCCGCACGATTGAGGTTTAAATTTTCCGTGCCACGTGGTTTTTCAGTTTTCGCCTAATTACTCCAAATTTAATTAGCGAAAAAATCCAAAACTTATGCCATATGAGAGAGATATATGAATGTCACAAAATAAGATATAAAAATCAGCAGGTCTTCGATCTAAAATGAGCGGCGTACGCAATTTAATGTAAAATTTTTGATGAAATTTTACCTGTTTTGCAGTTTTGCCACTATATTTTGCTGAAATATCCTTGTGACACTTCACTTCCCACCACTGGAACATTAACTGGCGCAAAGAACACACTAAAATGCACAAAACAACACTTGTTTCACAGAAATCGGATAACTTTTACCTATTTTTCGGATTTTTTAAACGCGGAGCAACACAGAAACGATGCGTACGGCACGAGAAACGGCGGAATACTGGGTTAGGTTAGGTTAGGTTAGGTTAGGTTAGGTTAGGTTAGGTTAGGTTAGGTTAGGTTAGGTTGGGTTTTTTTTTTTTTTATACTACTACCTCCAACATTATCGGAGCCTATTTCAGCTGTTTCTCTTTCATACCAGTTCTCGCTTCTATGCTTCTCGTACTTTCATTCTACATACTAGTTCTTTCTTGCATCCATCGTCTTTCTTTCTACTAAGGGTGGGATTCCCTTCTATCTATTCTTTATTATCTAATCTAACTACATTCTTATTTCTATTCTTTCCTTCTTTTCCACTGCTGGGCATTATTTCAGGGAAGTAAATGTACACAACCTAATCTATTTTATTCTTTCTACTGCTTACTTGCTAACAATATTTTAATCTACTACAGTATTATGCTTATAAGTAATATACATCAATATATTAATACAGCATACTTTCTTAACTACTTTTATTTCTTATAATTACTTTTCTCGCTATTCTTACGCAATAATCTAGAAATACATTTCTTTGATCACTCTCCATGATATCCTTCACAGTTTCAGCCGTTATTTTGGTTTTCATCTTACTCTCAACTTCAAAACGTTCTATACCAAAGATGGGGCATTCTAACACTATGTGAGGGATTGACTCGGGTATCGCAGGGTCGCAGATACACGATGGACTCTCCTTGCACTTAAAACGGTTTAAGTACTCGGAGAATCCACCGTGTCCTGTCATCACTTGTGTTTTGTAACTGTCTATTTTAATCTTACGGACAATTCTATATGCAGTTACTGCATCCGGGAAAAACATTTTTGTAACTGCGGCCGTTTCACCTATCTTATATCTATGATTCCATTCGTCAAGCGTTGCCTGGCGAATGCACCGCTTGACGAATGAAACCGGACAAAGGTCGTAGTCCGGTTTCTTCTTGGAATTCTTGGCCGCTTCCTTCGCGAGTTGGTCTGCTCGTTCATTGCCTTCAAAACCTGCGTGAGCTTTTATCCAGAACAAGGTGACTACCTTGCCCTGGAGAGATATATCTTTAAGATTTTCTCTGGCTTCTACTGCGATTGGGTGAAGGCAACGGGGGTTCTTAATTGTAAGAAGGGCGGCCATAGAATCGCTATAGATCCCGTAGGTCAAGGCGTTGTGTGCGCGAATGACTCGAATAGCTCGGCTTATTGCTAGTAACTCAGCTTGACGGGTAGTATTTCGGCAGAGCAAGCTTGAGGGTTTTGGCCTCCACCCCGCCAGTCCATACAGATAATGCAGCGCCAACCTTGCCATCAATTTTGCTCCCATCCGTGTAAATATGCATATCGCAAACAACTGCATTGTTCACGTCATCCTGATTTGCCAAGCTCTCGATATTCAATTCGAGACATTCGGCCGGATGTGGAGTCTCAAGTGCTGATGCCATACGCTCGACCTCCCCCCCGGCCAGCACTGACTGGGGCAATCCCCTCTTGGCTTCGTACAATGAGGACGCCTCACGAACTCGGAGGTCTAGGGGGAGTATCCCAGCCAGCACCAGTGCCGAGTTCAGGGAGACCGTGCGGTAGGCCTTACAGAGCTTTTGGGCGATGCCCCGTTGTACAGTCTGCAGCTGCTTGATGACCATTAGTTTTTCTGCAGCCGACCCCCATGCTCCAGCAGCGTACAAGATGACTGGCTCCACTGTCGCCGTGTAAATGTTTTGATCACCTCCGGTGAAGGCCCCAACTGACTTTTGCCGCTCCAGAGAGTTTCTTATATATGTTTATGGCTTTCCTGCAAGCGTTTGCGACGTGGGTGTTAAAGGTCAGTTTATCGTCGATGGTCATACCCAGCAATTTTATTTCCTTCGACATGCCAACTGCAACCCCTCCCATGCTCAGTCGTGGTGTGTCGTATTTAAGCTTTCTGGTGATTATCATAGCGCATGTTTTGTGTGGAGCGAAGTTAAGCTTATCTCGACACCCCACAACCTGACACGTTCGAGTTTCATTGGCACGATCCTGGACTTCTTGAGCTGTTTTGCCATCGAACACCAGCACGACATCGTCAGCAAACGCCTGACAGTAATCACCTCTGTCCGCAAGTTTTTTCTGGAGGGGATCAAGAAGGATGTTCCACAGGATAGGTCCCCCTATGGATCCCTGGACACATCCTGGTAGTCGCTTTCTTATACTCCTCACCGGCGTATCTGACCACCACCTCCTGTCTCTAAGATAACTGTCTCTGACCCTCCTCAATTTGAGGGGACAATTTTCCTCAGCCAGTCGGACTCTTATTGCCGGCCACCAGGCGCTATCGAATGCTCCCTCTGTCTGGATACTAGAGTTATGATTCTCTTTTCATCTAGCTTTCTACGGATATACTGAATTAGCGTATAGAGGAGTCCTCGGTGCTTTTGCGGCATGAATCCATACTGGTGAGTACTAATCCTCGGCAGTGGTGTTTGAGGCGGGCCATGATCATCTTTTCGTAAATCTTTCCTAGTATAGGCAACAGTCCTATCGGCCTATAGGATTTTGGCTTTGTGTAGTCATCTTTGCCGTTTTCTTAGGACGACAACTATTGCTTGTTTCTATCTTGGGGAAGTGGTGGTATTCTAGACATTTATTGAGGAGCGCTAAGAATAACCTAGGTTGGGCCCTAATGGCACGGCAACATATATCGGCCGTGAAGCCATCCAATCCCGGTGCCTTCTTTGGGTTGAAAGACTCACTTGCTTGAGTTAATTCAAACATTGTGAACGGGGGGTCACAAGAGCCATCTTGATCTGCGGCGTTCACTCTGTCGGCCTCGAGTCTTACGTAGCGATGGTGAGTATTGTCTCTGTCGGGTACATCCTCTGGATAGAACGTTTTGGCCAGCAGTTCTACAGAGCCCCTCTCGTCCAACATCTCCTCCTCGCCCTCCAGTGGTAGATCCTGTTCCCTATGCGTCGTTCTTCCTATGACTCTGTATATCCCCTCCCACACTCCCTCTTTATCCTGCTTACAACAAAACTCTTTCCAGCTCTCTGTCTGGGCCCGCTCTGACTCATACTCCTCTTTCTGTTTCAGGTACTCTTCTATGACCTTCGGATTGGGCAGCACACCTAATTCTGCGTTTCTTCGTAGCGACGTTCTTTTTAAGCTCTGCGAGTTTTTTGGACCACCACGGCAGTCTGATGCGTTCTTCCGCTTTTTTAGTTGGCATCGTTGATAGACAGGTTTGTTTTATTGAGTTTGTCAAATTTTTTGTAACTGTATCCAAATCGTTTATGTTGTCAATTTTATTTATATCATTTTCTGTTATTCTATTTTCTTGTAGTGATTGTCCAAGTTGCTCATGAAACTTGGACCAATCAGCTTTTAATATTAAAAGTCTTGTTGTCCTGTTTATCTTTCGCCTTTTTTTTCTAGGCGAATCTCAAACAGTATGCCGTTGTGGTCCGAACTCATCAGGCCTTCGTTTATCCTCCAGTTGTCCACTAGAGCCAGAAGATTTGTCGAGCAGGCTGTTATGTCGACATAGCTGTGGTACCGTTTTCCTCCCCGAATGGTGTCAAGGTCGAATTTCCCGTTGAGTATATTGAGGCCCATTTCCTCAAGAGCGCCGGACATTTCGTCACCCCTGTGATCAATTATTGGGCTACCCCACCACGAGCTTTTTGCATTAGCGTCACCTCCGATAATCCACTTGTTTGGTCCTACTAGTTGTTCTATTTTCTTCAGGTGCTCCAGGTATGGCTCAATGGGTTGATCCGGCTCAAAGTAAAGCGAGACTACTGTGATTTCCCAGGCACTGGTTTGAATCCCCACCACTACGATGTTGTCTGTGGTGAGTTTCGGATACTGCTTAACATTGAGTTGGTGGTCGAAAACAGCAATAGCCGCTTTAACAGTCCCATCTCCTTGTCCTGTGCTCTGGATGATCCGTACTCCTTGGTAGCCACGCATTACCTTGGACCCTCCCACGTATGGCTCCTGGAGAAGAGCAACAGCAGTGCCACGTTTCTGTGCCTCAAGAAGAATCTCGTTTGTGTTCTTCTTTCTTTGGAGGTTTGCTTGAATGAATTTATACTGGAGGTTTCCGCTTGGTCGCCCTTAGCAGTAGGCTACAGATGATCATGCTATCTTATCCCATTTTTGGCGAATAGGGCAATCACGGCTAAAGGCGTTATGCTCTGCCTGATCCAGTTTTGCCCTTGTGCAGTTCTTACAAGCGGGTGGTTCACCAGCAATCCTATCAGCACACTCCGCTCCCTGGTGAGGGCCGCCGCAATGGCTGCATATGTCTACTGGTTCTTTGCAAAATTTTTTACTATGCCCATATCCCAGACAGCGGCTACACTGGACCAAGGGGGAGTGGTCATCCACTCTGACACGCTGGAGGTCAATATGGAAGTATCCAGTTTCTGTTGCTCTACGCCAGATGGTAGGTGACACACTAATCACTACATGGTTAGTGTGGGGGTTTCTTGTTTTCTTCCTATATTTAACCTCCACTCTGTCTTCCGCTCCGTCGAGGTCATGAAAGACATACCTGTTTTGGTTCCTCAGTGCTATGATAATGTCTTCGTCGGTGTTAATGGACAATACACTTAAGAGGATCAATAATGGGTCTTTGTTCTTCACTTCCTCGACGGTGAGGTCCACCCCCCTGGTTTCCAGTCTGTGCGGCTTTACTTCTTTCTTCCGGTATCAAATCCTATGATGATTTTCCTGTCCTTCGCTTTCCTTACCCGTTCAACTTTAATCCAGCCGTCTTTTGCATCTACTTTCCTGACCTTGTCGACCTCTTCCCTGATTCAGTTTCATCTTTTGAGGTGACCACTACCGAGTGCAGCGTGCTTCGTACTTTTGGTATATTTGCGGTTTTATTCGATACTACACTCGCGTAGGTTGTCCGTTCCAAGGTCTCCTTTTGTCTGTCAATAGACGCCTTAAGCTCTTCTATCTTTTTGTTGCTTTCGATCAACAGCTTCGTATGCTCCTCGATTCGGGCTATTATGTTTGGGTCGCACTGGGTGCTACTTGTTGGTTCCGGTGTCTTGACTATGAATGTAGAGTCGGTACTGGTTTGCACCGGCTCCCCCCCCACAATCCCCACAATCCCATCACCAACACCAACACCTTTAGACTTTTCTATTTTTAACTCCTTTTCAGCTTCCCTAACAATCTGGTAGAGTCGATCAAGTGCCTCAGCCAATCCATTTTTAATCTCGGTTTTTAAATTTCGAGAGGCGCTCAGATGTAATTTACCTTTGTTCAGGCAGGCCCTTGCTTCCGACGTTCGATTTTCGTATTTACTCTCATGAGGAGTTCGGACATCAATAGATGGTCTACGCGCGGCCGTGGGTTTGTTGTCTTTCGACAGTACCGGTCGTGGTTTAGAGGTAGTATTGTCCACCTGGACCGTCGTTGCGCTTGAGTTTGTTGGAGCGGGGTTGGTGGATGCACCTTCCCAGTCGCTTATGCTTCGCCTAACATTGGGAGGGGAAGCTGACGTTCCTGGTTTAGGGGGGGATGACTCCTCACCACTCGGTTTCATTGGAGTTCTAAACCCAAACATAATGGAGGTATGCGTCCGTCAGTAAAATTGTATAAATAAAATGTAAGTAATAAAAGATTTTTGTAAAGTTATAAAATTAAAAAGTTTGTATAAGTTATATATAATTTGTACAGTTCGATATGGCTATGATGAGTTCGTACTACGGTAACAAGACAGTCCGATTATCGCGGTAATTTTTCCAAGATATTCAATGTAGAACTCTATGTAGAGTTACTCTACCTTCTCCTATCTTATTTATATATATATAAATGCTACACTCTATTTTATATAATTTCCTTACCCGCAGGAAAATTAATTTGTACTATTTAAGATTTTTAAAAGTGAAAATAAAATTTTATCTATATGCAGTTTAACACACCACCGCGAACCCAGGTCAAGCCTCAATCAAATTTATAACCATATAAATATCAAGTAAAGTAAATAAAAAAACTGAACTACACAGTCAAAACAGAATAAAAAATACTTAAATCTAAATGATTAATAAAATAAAATATAAAAAACAAAGACACACAAAATATTTTAAATGCTCTATGTAGAGTCCGTCCCCCTCTTATTTGTTTGTACTCTAATTATATTATTACAAAAAATTTGGTCCGAATCGGATCACTGGTTAATTTATTATAATGATTTTAAGTTTTTCATCCCCCAGAGACTAAGTCAATATGTCAACTTTGGGGTAGGGGATGAAACTTCAAAAATGATCCGGAGGGTCCGAAGACTATCCCTTTAGTGGATAGTGTCGGGGGTTAGGGGGGCCGAAAAAATTGTCAGAATTGAGCTAGGAGGCTCCGTTCTCCTGAAAACTGAAAAACAAGTTTTTGTGCGGTTTGCAGGACCTCCCAGCTCACACAAATAAATTTATAACTTAAAAACTACTTATCCGAAAATTCTGAAAAAAATTTTGAAAGACAGTGTATTAGTTGTTGTATTATAATTTGTAATTGATAAATTTTGGTTCCTGAAAAAATGTTGAGTTTTAAAATTTTGAAAATTGTGTTACGAAAACCAACAACCGCAAAAAGGCTCTAAATCTTGTAATTATGTCGGGACAATTTTGAAAAAATTTTAGAATATAGTATGTATGATAACAAAATTTCTGACAATATTTTCAGGAATGTCCCGAGGGTCCTTCAGCCACCACGTGTTTGGGCAAAATTTTAAAATTTACTTAATATTATTAAATTCACTCCAATTTTAAAAAATTTATACGATAAGTTAAAGCTAAAGTTCCTCTTTTAATTAGAGTCTATAAATGTATGTCGTCACTGAAAACCAGAGTTATTCACCTTTGAAAGTCCCTCCTGAAAATCGTATGTTCAAGGCGTGATATCGGTGTTTCTGGTCCGATTTTGATGATCGAGGTGTCTGATGCTTTGCCTCGATGTCCTCTTTAATTCTGCGATGTCAAAATCAGCACGGCCTCCTATCAAAAACACGTGTCCACGTGGTTTTGTTTACCAAAAATATTTCGGCGCGCTGATGTCGAAAAATTCCGGTTAATGGCTTAAATTATTAAGCTCGTCAGGCACTTATTTTGCACTTTAAAACTATATGTCTTCGATCTAGATCGAGCAGCGTTTCACTTTAAAGATTTTACAGGTTAGAAAATCTGTTTTTGGCGATAACTTTTAAACTATAAAACTTTTATCACTTTTTCTTATATAATTTTGTTCGTCTCGACGAGACGCGTCTAATGATGTATCACTCTTTAAATTGGTGCACTTTGACCCGACACTTTGAATTTTCGAGCGCGGAGCGATATAAAATGCTGCGGACGGCACGGCGTTTGAGTGCAACTAGGTTGGTTAGGTTAGGTTAGGTTGGGTTAGGTTAGGTTAGGTTAGGTTGGGTTAGGTTCCCCGAACGGGTTCCGCCTTGTCGTGGCGGGGGGCTTGTAGCCGTGGCTTGGTCGACCGCGGTGAACAAAGAGGAACTCCTTGCTGGCGGGTGTGGGCCGGCCAGGGTAGCCACTCCGTGGGGCTCGGCGAGCCCACTGGATGTGTGTCGGTGGGCTGCTGCGGAAGGGTTGGTCTGCTCCTTACCGCTGCAGCCGGTGGAGTCGCGGAGGAAGAGGTGTTGGTATGGCGATGCGCCACTCACTATCCTCCGCGACTCAGACGGGGCCGCACCGTTGATGCGGTGGTGGTGGGGCCGCGGGGAAGGTGTCGGTATTGCGGGCGCCGCTCTCCTATCCTCCGCGGCCGAAACTTGGTTGGCGGCGGGCCAGAGACCAGATCCGCCGCTGGGGCCGCGAAGCGGGCGCTACTAAGCGCTCTTCCGGCCCCCATGAATGGGTCCAGGGCGAGGACTTGGGAAGTCCCCGCCCCTCGATGGACCCGAGGCGGAGGCGCGAGCGGGTGTCGGCGCGCGCCTCTGAGGTGATGCACAGGGTAGTCGAACACCTCACTACCCCGTGCAGGAGACGAGGCCCGGACAGACCGGGCCAGCACTGCAGTGGGGCTGCGGAAGAATTTGGATTCCCGCGGCCCCGCGCACGTGCGAGGAGACACCAGGGTGGTTTTGGCCGGTAAGAGTCCGGCACGCCCTCCGCCTTTCCCCAGGCGGAGGTGGTCCATGAGTTTCCCCGAAAAAAAAAGGTTGGGATTAGGTTAGGTTAGGTTAGGTTAGGTTAGGTTAGGTTAGGTTAGGTTAGGTTAGGTTAGGTTAGGTTAGGTTAGGTTAGGTTAGGTTAGGTTAGGTTAGGTTAGGTTAGGTTAGGTTAGGTTAGGTTAGGTTAGGTTAGGTTAGGTTAGGTTAGGTTAGGTTAGGTTAGGTTAGGTTAGGTTAGGTTAGGTTAGGTTAGGTTAGGTTAGGTTAGGTTAGGTTAGGTTAGGTTAGGTTAGGTTAGGTTTGGTTAGGTTAGGTTAGGTTAGGTTGGTTGGGTTAGGTTAGGTTAGGTTAGGTTAGGTTGGGTTGGGTTAGAGTTGGGTTAGGTTAGGTTAGGTTGGAGGTTAGGTTAGGTTAGGTTAGGTTAGGTTGGGTTGGGTTGGGTTAGGTTAGGTTAGGTTAGGTTAGGTTAGGTTAGGTTGGGTTAGGTTAGGTTGGGTTAGAGTTGGGTTAGGTTGGGTTGGGTTGGGTTGGGTTAGGTTGGGTTAGGTTGGGTTAGGTTAGGTTAGGTTGGGTTGGGTTAGGTTGGGTTAGGTTAGGTTAGGTTAGGTTAGGTTAGGTTGGGTTAGGTTGATTTGGGTTTTTTTTTTTTTTTTTTTCTAGTATGATTTACACCACCGGTACTGGGTTTTAATTATTACAAATGTGTCCTGCTTTACACAATTGATTGTCCCCGCTATTGGATACGGGCGACACAAAAGTTACATTTTTAAAACATTAATAATACATTGGTTATGATTTTATAGAATAGTACATTATATAAAAAAAATTAAAAGTAGGATTGTTTAAGTTACACAGATCTAATTTATAGTTACAAAACGTAAAACATTACTATTGTTATCTAGGTATCTATGTTGTGTGTCTGTTAAAATCCTTTAGTGTTCTAATAATAGTTTTATATGTTTGGTATATGATATTACTGAAGAGATTCATAGCTATTATTTTCTTTATGCTAAAAGTGTCGGTAATATTTAAGCTGTTACAGGTAATTATGTGATCATTCCTGGTGTTTGAGTATCTAGGACATTCTTCGATTAAGTGCTTGAAGGTTTGTTCAGAGTTGTCGTTGCATGGACATTTATTAGTTGATTTAATTTTAAATCTGTACAGGTAAGATAGATTAAATCCATGTCCAGTCAACATTTGCGTAAACTCAAAAGAGGGTTTAACGGCTTCCATAGATTTTGTATGGACTCAAGATCAGGACATATACTTTTTGTATATTGTCCTTGAACGGAGTTTTGTAATAAGAATCAGCATTGTTAAAGTTATTTGTTTATACTTATGTTTCAAGTAGCTTAAAGTGCATCGTATTCATATCCACTGTGAGAACTAGCAGCTTGTTTGGCTGTTGAATCCGCTTCTTCGTTACCGATCAAACCTGTGTGTGCTTTTACCCAAATAAAATTAATTGCTGTTTCTGTATTACATATTTGATGAATACTTTTATGTATGGATACACAAATGGGTTTGTACTGTCTTTGTTTTGTATTTCCCAAGCCTGAAAGTGAATCTGTAAGTATTGAATTTGTTTGCACCTGTTTATGAGGCCCATTTGCAGGCTCTTTCTATAGCCAAGCTCCGCTTGGAATACAGTACAGCTTGGATGTAGTTTGTACTTCTTGCGTATTTTTATAATATTATTGATTTGTACTACAAATGCTGCACTGTGCTGCCATCATTCTTGCTCCCATCTGTGAATATCTTCGTCGTATGGTTATGCAATTTCTATCAATGTCTTCTTGTGTGGTTGCTATATTAATTTCAATGGTTTCCTGTCAGCTGGATGAAGAAGTTGTGATGGGCAGCGGTTTCTCTATTAAAATATCATCAGGTAGAAACTCTGTTTTTCCAGATAATTTGGATGTTTCTATTTTGGCCTTCTATTGCTTTTAAGTGAAGAGGGTGAGTAAGGCTAACAGTTGCAGCAGAGGCGGAAACTGTTTTGAACGCTCTGATAATCTTGATAGCAAATCACGCTGGAGTGATATTAATTTGTCTTTTACTATTTTAAATTTGGTGGCACCCTTCAAATACCAGCGACATACGTGATTATAGGTTCTATGACCTGCATATATATTATTCTTATATTTTCAAGTGTATTCCCCATGTTGGCCTTATATACACAAAGTCTTTTGTATATAAGAGCTTTATTTGTTATATACTTTACATGTTCAATAAATTTTAAGTTTCTGTCAATGATAACGCCTAAAAGCTTGATTTCTTTGTGAACTCTAAAGTTATGCTAGACATTACAATCTTAGACATTTTAGCTTTGGGGTAAACGCTTTATTTGGGTTTTGTTTGGACCAAATCTAAACTTACCTCTTTTCCCCATTCAGAGATCGACTCAAGGCTGAGTTTGCGGTCATTTGAAGATTACCACATTTTTGTGTGCTACGATTAGCAAGACATCATCTGCAAAACATGAATGACATCCTTCAGGTAGTGGAATGTTAAGAGGTCGTCGAGAATGAGGTTCCAGAATGAGGCCGCAGACCCGAACCCTGAATGCATCCTCTGGTCATAGTTTTATTTACAGTGATGTCAGCGTAATTCAAAGTGACTAAGCGATCTTTTATGTAATTAAGTATTATGTTATATATATTCCTTGGACATTTAATTTGTTTTAATCGTTTAAATAAGATAGGCCACCAAGCATTATCAAATGCCGCTTGTATGTCTAATGAAACAGCAATACTAATTCCTTTTACTTTTTGTGCTAATAATATCGACCGCATTTTTGAGTGCGTGGCATGTAGATACCTGTTCTTTAAATCAAATTGTTTTGGGTTTGTTTTATTGATGTTCATGTGATATGTTAGTCTTTTACTTAACAATTTTTCAAAAGTTTGCCGAATACATTTATAAGGCCAATAGGGCGATAAGAGGAAGGATCGGATAAGTCTGATTTATTAAGTTTGGAAGTGTGATATGTGCAATTTTCCATTGCTTTGGAAAGTAAGATATTTCAAAACATCAGTTTAGTAGTTTATTCATGGCTGTTTTATATATTGTGGTGAATGCTAAGCAAATATCCGCGGTTGAGTGGTCGTTTCCAGAACTTTATTTGGATTGATTGTTTTGAGACAGTCAATTACTTCTTCTTCCGTAAAGAAACGATCATCTGAAGTGTTTGGTTCACAAGGCATACTTTGTCTAAGTCGTTTTTGTGTTTCGGTGTCGTCCTCCGTGTCATTAATAACTTTTTAGGAGCACATAAGCCGTTTCTTTAGATGATGTGGTGAAGTTTGATGAATTTATTCGCATTGTAGATGGAAGCACAGGTTGTGGAGAATTCTTTAAAAGCCTATTCGTTAACGACCAGACATTTTCCTTCCCTTGCTTGCTGCAAAATTCCTTGAAATGTTCCGTAGATGCTTTCCTAATGGCGTCCAAATATTCTTGTTTTAACTGTTTTCTTTCCAGTAATATATTATCCAGTGGTTTCCTGCTACGCTTTAGTGTTTGAATTCTGTGATGCAGTTTGATTACGCCGAGTTTAAGTGTTTCTAGGTGAATTCCACCATGGATTATATGTTTTAGCCATTCCTTTATGTTTAAATACTTTGCTGCTGACTTTTTGAATAACATTTGTTATGTCCTTTATGTAATTATCTATGTCCTGTTCGTTGAAAAGTTCTATGTTTTTAGTTTCTAACTGTTCTTTTTTCATTGCTGTTTTTATCTGATTACAAAAAGAGGACCAATCAGCATTTTTGGTGTTGTATCTGTAAGTAGTGGTTTCTTCTTTCGATGTAATGTGTCCTTATTAAGTTTTAAAAAGAAGTCTATGGCATTATGCTCCGATGTGGGACATGCATTCATGTTTACCTGCCAACCATCAATTTTATTTGATATATTTGCTGATGTTATCGTCAAATCTATAAATGAAGTACGGCTTGCCCCATGGGTCACTGTCTCAAGGTTGAAATTTACCGTCATTGAGTAATATCAGATCGTTTGACATAATTATATCGTGCACGCTACGACCTCTTTTATTAGAAATATTTGAGCCCCAAGCATTGCCATCCATTAAAATCACCTCAATTATGATATGCTTGTTGACGTGACTCTTGAAAAAGTTCAAGTGATTAAGTGTGTTGTTTATATCATTACTAGGTTCTACGTAAACGCTGACAAGGAATAACTGATATTTACTATTGAAGCTGCACTACACATATGTTGTGTTGAGAATTCGCGTATACCTAAATTGAACCAAGGCTCGTCCTTACTATAATGCATGCTTTACACGTTCATTGTTTGTAAATTGATATATGTCGTATCCTGAATATTTTTAACGGTATTGAGATTGCCTACATAAGGTTCAGATACGAGCCCTATATCGTAATTGTTGTTTACAAAGTAATTTATAAATTCATGGTGGCTAACATAACTTTTGTCAAGGTTGATTTGAATTATTTTGTGATTCCCAGTTAAGTGGTTGCGATCTTTGCTCGTCAAGGTAGGTGAAAATGTGGATTGTCTATTGTCCATAATCAGTCTGTTCATCGATTTTATTTTTAAGAGTTTTAATTCGAGGGCACAGTTTTTTGTTAGTCGCTATATGATTTGTGTCGACTTTGCTATTGCTTTTAATATTAAAGTTGTGGCAATTGAAACACTTGCGTTT
Source organism: Parnassius orleans (assembly GCA_029286625.1). Classification (NCBI taxonomy): domain Eukaryota; kingdom Metazoa; phylum Arthropoda; class Insecta; order Lepidoptera; family Papilionidae; genus Parnassius; species Parnassius orleans. The sequence continues at coordinate 141,595 of JAGSMP010000569.1, forward strand.
ATTTTTGTTTCCTTAAAAGGGCAGAGGTTATGTTATGTCCTTCAGACACAGTGTGCACGGTTGGTTTCTGAAGTGCCTTATTTTCGTGTGGCCGAACAGTAAACACTTATAGCACTGTACGAAACGGAATACGGCTCTATGTGCACTCGCTGGTGGTCAATTGCAATACGTCCGATATCTATAACACTCTTGTATAATTCCGGTTTCACTTCAAAACAGCGTTGTATAAGTTTTCGTTTCTATTTGAAGTAAAAGCAGAGACGGATGTTGCCTTTGGGTAGAGAGTTTTGATGTTCAATTATATCATCAACTCGTCCTTTTCAATATCTTTTGAGATGCCTTTTAGTATTACTAATGGTGGCCGTCTTTACTTTCTTCTGCTTGCAATCCTTCTATTTTATTGATACGAGCTATGGTTTCTGCTTGCTGCGACTTGGTATCAAATTCAATTCTTACTTTCCGTTGAATCCTGTTTGAACTGGCTGGAGCGTAAGTTTCCTTCTTGAAGATACACTTTTCCTCCACTTATTTAGCACTTCTTGCGGCTTAGTGTTGGGATCTGTCGATTGTAATATTGATGGCTTATTTATCTTTGTTGCGGCAACGTTGGCGTAAGTTGCTTTGACAGGCAAAGAAAGAGAGCCAATTCCGATTTTAATTGCTTTATTTCCTCGCGAACACTTGTTATAATTTCGCTTTTAAATTTTCGTCTAGAGCAGGCGTTTCTACTGACTTTAAGATGGCAAGTGTAGAGGTGCATCTACGTATTTCATCTGCTGCTAATACTACTAATTTTTGTTGAGGGCAGTGACGCTTTTCCTTCGTTAATAGCGTTTGAGATACAACTGCTAAACATTTACAGTTTCAATGTATGAGTCTATATCCTTGACGTTGGCAGCAGTGACTGGCAGGAGATTATCTGATTCCAGGAGCCATAGCTTTACAATACTATCAGTTTTCATATATACAAATTAAAACCATAACAATGAAAAATTAATAAATAAATAAAATCGATATAATAATCCTATAAGTCTACTTAAGTAATGAAAACCGGGAGGGTGGGAGGCGATTTTCTCTAATTCCGTGTGTTTATTTTACAGATTTGAGTGCAGTTGGCAGTTTCTACACGGGACGGAACTAATAAAGCAAAATGGCGAAATAAAAGAAGATTTGAAAAATTTTAAAATTTTATCAAAATACGATTCTAAGAAAACGAATTATATGAAAAAATTAGTAATTTAATCAGAAATTTTATGAAAAACAATAGGGAATTATAGGGCACTAATTACACTATAAAAAAGAAAATATAAACAGAAAAGACCAATTTTAAGCAAAGTTAGAGATGATTTTATGTTTTATTTATTTATTTACGACTATAAAAGAATGAAAATGTGAAAATTTATTATATAACAGTGAAAATTTAATAAAACTATAGGAGAATATGAACAATGTTGTACTATTTAGAAAAAATTGAACGAAACGAATTTCAGAAGTTATCAGCAAAATTATAGTTGAATTTAAATATTTGTATCGATTGACCACTATACCTCTGGTTTGGAAATAGTAGCGATTTTCTCTAATTCCGTGTGTTTTATTTTACAGATTTGAGTGCAGTTGGCAGTTTCTACAGGACGGACCTAACAAAAGCAAAATAGGCGAAATAAAAGAAGATTTTAAAATATTTTAAAATTTTATGAAAATACGATTCTAAGAAAACGAATTATGAAAATTAGTAATTTAACTGTGAAAATTTACATGAAAAACAACAGGGAGTTATGAGGGGCAATTAATTACACTATATAAAAAGAAAATAAAACAGAAAAGACCAATTTTAAGCAAAGAGATGATTTTTGTTTTATTTATTTATTTACGACTATAAAAGAATGAAAATGTGAAAATTTATTATATAACAGTGAAATTAATAAGAAAACTATAGGAGAATATGGGGAACAATTAGTTGTACTTCTATTGAAAAAATTGAACGAAAAGACGAATTCTCAGGAAAGTTATCAGCAAAATTATAGTTGAATTTAAATATTTGTATCGATTTTGACCACTACCTCGGTTTAGTGTAAGTAGCGATTTTCTAATCGTGTGTTTTATTTTACAGATTTGAGTGCAGTTGGCAGTTTTGCACATAGGACGGACCTAACAAAAGCAAAATGAGCGAAATAAAAGAAGATTTTAAAATATTTTAAAATTTTATGAAAATACGATCTCTAAGAAAACGAATTATATGAAAATTAGTAATTTAACTGTGAAAATTTTATGAAAAAAACAACAGGGAGTTATAGGGCAATTAATTACACTATATAAAAAGAAAATATAAACAGAAAAGACCAATTTTAAGCAGTTAGAGATGATTTTATGTCTTATTTATTAATTTACGACTATAAAAGAATGAAAAATGTGAAAATTTATTATATAACAGTGAAAATTTAATAAAGAAACTATAGGAGAATATGAGGGAACAATTAGTTGTACTATTTGAAAAATTGAACGAAAAGACGAATTTCAAGTTATCAGCAAAATTATAGTTGGTTAGGTTAGGTTAGAGTTGGGTTAGGTTAGGATGAGTTGGGTTAGGTTAGGTTAGGTTAGGGGTTAGGTTAGGTTAGTTAGGTTAGTTAGGTTAGTTAGGTTAGGTTTTTTTTTTTTTTTTTTTTTAATCAGCCCTCTGACAATTAATTTGAGTCTTTGTATCTTTACTTTTACTATCTGATTTAATAGTTATTATTCCAAATCACATTTTTATTCGGGCATTCTCTGTCTATACGCGTTATAGACACAAGGAAGCACCGATATTACACACGAAGCTTTTACATTAGTTATGAAAGTGCCGTAGTATAATTATCAATAATTTTACATAATTAATATTTACTTTAATTTTAGTTTTAGTTTAACATAATTACCATTTTATTTTAACTTGATTTCTTTTACGACTCTTTTAACAATTCGCCCACAATATCTTATAAATTTTGTTCTTTATTTCTTTTCACCAACATTGACCAAAGGTTGTCGCTTCCAGTTTTATACCGAACGATGTTTCAAACTCCTGTCTCTCTTACCAAAATGGGACACTTGAGAAAAGTAAGCACTGTCTCCTCAACTCCTGGTTCACAGATACATGATGAGTTCTCCTTACATTTAAATCGGTACAAGTACTCAGAGAACCCACCATGCCCGGTCATGGCCTGTATCATTGTAGGAGACAGTGCTGTTTCCAACTAATTTATGCATTTGTAGCATTTGGGAGAAAGACCTTTGTTATTTTACCAGTATCGCTTTCTGATACCTCACGTTCCACTTTTCGGTGTCCTAGTCGGTAAGTCTTTTAATGAATGACACTGGGCACAAGTCATAGTCTGGTTTTCCTTAATTCGCCAGCACATGCCCAACTCATCGGCCCGCTCATTTCCTATCAGACCCGCATGGGCTTTTATCCAGAACAATTGATACTTTTTGTTGTGAAAATATGCACTGTATATTTCTGCGAGTCCTTAACGGGATGTTTGGTGTCTTGTTGACAATGGTCCGAGTGCTGCTCTCGAGTCACTGTAAACCCCAAACTTTTTCATTGCTACTGAGGATTGCTCAGTTGCCCAATATGGCCAGTAATTCTGCCTGGTAAATACAGTAGTCCGACAGTTTGAGCTTTAGAGTTCTTGTCTCAGCTTCATTTTGCCAAAAGGATAATGCTGCCCAACCTTTCCTCTATTTTGCTCCCATCGGTAAATATTTTGAGACTTGGTGTTGTTGTCTCATATCGTGCCTGTTCTCCAGGCATATGAATTCCAGGTCCATATTATGGGATGCTGGTGGGCAATCTGAGGCTCGCCGCTTCCAACACTCGGTCCCCAGTATCGACCGGAGTTTACCTCTCTTACTTCAAAAAGGGTGGCTGCTCTTTGACCTTCAGGTCTAGAGGAAGCAAGCCAGCCAATACTAGTGCCGAGTGGAGGAGACAGTCCGGTAAGCTTTAATAATTTTCTGAGCGAACCCTTTGCACAGTTTAATTGCTTTATTGTTCCCAACTTGCTGGCGGTCGGCGCTCACGCTCGCCGCGTACAATACTACTGGCTCAACAACCGCCGTGTATATAGCCCTGATAATCTCCGATTGAAGGCCCCAACTAATCTTTGCAGCTCTTGATAGTTGACTATAGAGTGCTGTTGCCTTCTGCACACATTTCTCACGTGGGTGTTAAAGGTGAGTTTCCTTCATAGACACTGAGCACCTAATCTCCTCCGACATGCCATGCATATCCCGCCCATGTCGAGACGTGGGGAATCGTATTTCAATTTGTTAGTCATAACCATAGCCTTGGTCTTATGAGGCGCGAATTTGAGTTTGTTACGAACCCCACCCCGGACATGTTCAAGAGCGGCATCGCACGTCTTTGGATCTCAAGAGCTGTATCACCTATGAACAACAGGACAATGTCGTCAGCAAACGCTTGGCACCGGTCACCCCTTTTCTCCAGCTCCTTAAGCAAAGGGTCCAGAAGCAAGTTCCACAGTACGGGTCCTCCTATGGAGCCCTGTACGCACCCCTTTGTTGTTTTCTGTGTATGTTCAACACCAGCATACCTCACTCTAACTCTTCTATCCTGGAGATAACTGTCAACCATTCTCCTGATGTTTATGGGGCATCTTTCCTCAGCCAAACGACATCTAATTGCTGGCCACCAAGCACTATCGAATGCTCCCTCTATGTCAAGGGATATCATGGTTACTATCTTCTTATTCCGTAACTTGTACAATGTATGTATTCCATCATGTCATAGAGGAGTCTTCGTGCTTCTGTGTGTGTGAAGCCGTATTGGCGGGTACTAAACTGGTTGAATATGCCATCTTATCCTTCTAATAACCATCTTCCAGGACTTTTCCCATAACTGGTAGCAGACCTATGGGTCTATAGGCCTTCGGGTGCGTATAGTCCTCCTTTCCCGGCTTTAGGACCACAACTACTGCTTCCTTCCATATAGTGGGAAGTGTCCAACTCTAGGCATTTATTTGGGCTCAAGTAAACTCAGGTTATGGGATATCACCTCTGCAGATATCGGCCGTGAAACCGTTCTCCGGCGCCTTTTGGTTTGAAGCTGTTTAGCGTATTTTAGCTCAGATAGAGTGAATGGTGGATCGCAAGAGTTATCTTGCGTTCCTGCATTACTTCTTCAGCTATTTTATTCGCTGATGTTCTGCGTTATCAGCTCAATTGTCCTCCGGTAGGTTTCGGCTAGCATTCTAGCCGATTCTGCAGTGTCTAATATTTTACCATCTTTTGTAAGTGGCAGTCTTCGTGGCGTTTCGCTGTTCTGCCGATTACCCGTATATCCCATCCCATAGACTTTTGTTCTGTTTCCCACAGAACTCCTTCCAGCTTTTCACTTGAGCCTTTTTGCTTCAGATTCATATTTGTCTTTCGCTTCCAGGTACCTTGACAACAGCGGCTCGTCGCACCGCGGCAGCACATCTTATGCGGCGTTTTTGGTGATGACATTTTCTTTAGCGCAAGTTCTTCGTTCCACCACGGCAAGGTAAGTTTGTTATTGTTTTTTATTTTCGGAATTGTAGTTTCATGTTTCTTTAATTGCTTCTATATATTTTCCTAATTTATATTCTAAATTTGCGATTTTCTTTACTTTATTTATTTCTGATATTTTAAAATTATCTGTTAGCATTGGGCCAGTTTCTCATGAAACTTACACCAATTTGCTTTTTTGCTATATAATCTTGTAACTTTTCTATTTTAATTCCCAATGTTTTTGCTTGATTAATTTTGAATTTTATTGTGTTGTGGTCAGAACTTGTTACGCCGTCGTATATCTTCCAATCATCCACCAGATTCAGGATTTTCCGAGCACGCGATGTCAACATGGCTCTGATATATTTTGCCGCCTCTCACCGTATCGAAGGTTGGAGTTTTCCCTATTTATTATCTGAAGACCAAGCTGATTTAAGGTACCGAGCGTTTCTCCTCGATTGTCTTCCCTCACACTGCCCCACCAAGGGCTCCACGCGTTTGCGTCCCTCCCACCAATATTTTCCTTTGCCCAATTTCGTAACAATATCTTTTAATTGATCCATATACGGTTCGATGAGTACATCCGGCTCCAAATAAAGTGAGATGACACCCATCTCCCAGGCATTTGTTTTGACTACAACCACTACGATGTTATTTGTGGTGAGAGTCGGACATTGAGTAACGTAGATCTTATTGTCAAAGACAGCAATCGCCGCCTTTACCACTCCATCTGTCTGAGCACTTTGAAATATGCGCGCTCCCCGATAGTCCTTCATATATCCGACTCCCCCCACGTATGGTTCCTGGATCAGGGCTAAGCTTATCCCTCCCTTGCTTGCTTCTAACATTAGTTCGCTCGTTGCCAGTTCCTTTCTCTGAAGATTAGCTTGTGCTACCAACATAGTTGGCGCCCTTGTTTCAACCTTTCTTTCTGACCCTCCACACTTGTTTCTTGATTCAACTTAGCAATAAGCTACGCTGGTTCTGGCTATTGCATCCCATCTTCTGCGCACTGGACACTCATTGTCGAAAGCGTTATGGTCCTGGCGGTCCGTCTTGCCAACGCAGTACAGGAGGCACCCCCAGACGGAAAGGCAGTACAGAAGGTCTTTAAATGTGGCCTACAGTGAGAACATATGTCATCTGATTCCTTACAGTGCCTTCTACCGTGCCCAAAAGCGAGACATCTGGAACATTGAATTAATGGTGACTGGTCCGCCACCACGACACGTTGCAAGTCCACATGAATTCGTCCTGCTTTTATCAATCGCTTCCATATGGGTGGGAGACCTGAGAACAACATGATTAGTGCGGTTTCTTGTCTTTTGCGGTATCGTACTGATAATCTCAATTCTTCGCTTTCAAGGATTCCAATAGGTTCTTATTTTGCTCCTAATAGCAGTGGTTATGTCATCATCGGTGTTAATCGTCAGCACGTCCTTCAATATGACCAACGGATCTTTATTTTTGCCTGTTCAACTGATAGCCCCGTATCATGGCTTTTATTCGGTTTGCTACCTTGTCCATTTCTTCCCTAGTACCACAACCTACAATCACTTTTTGGTCTTTAGCTTTCCTTACTTTTTTCACTCTAAGTCCACTTTGCTTTGCATTCAGCCACTCGGATCTTTTCGATAACATCGCCACTTGTATCTTTTTCATTTCTGATCTTACTATAATGGAGTGCATTTGGACCGGAATTGTGTTTTCAAGTGAGCATGTTTAGCTCCACGGTTGCACTTATTCCCTTTGCAGCTACACTTGCATAGGTTATGTTCATCCTGTGGCTTTTCACCTTCGCTTGCGTTTGGTCTCGTCCCACTCTGTGAGTAATTTGCTGTGTTCTTCCATTTTCTTGACTAACTCGTACTCCATTTCCTGTTTTCTTTCCAGATTTGTCCCTTTTTCTCTATCGTATTTTCCTTTCCATCTTCAACTTCCTGGTCAATCTGTATAGTTTGTCTGCAGCCTGTAATTTTGTCTTTGATTTCTGTCTTCAAATTTCGTGAGCTATTTAATAGTAATTTTATTTGACCACGGTGCCTTTGCCTCTTGTGCTCTATTTAGATATTTAGTTGTTTCAATATCCATTTGATTTTCATCACAATCTACGGATGGGGTAATTTTGATTTCTGTTTGGTCGGCAATGCAGCTGTCTTGGTTTTCGGTGCAGAACCAAGACGCGATTCAAGCTCGCCAACACTTTTTCTTACATGGGATGTTATACCCTTTTCTTTTCCCGTTGAGGTTTCTGCTTTATTTGTACCCTTGTTTGAATCTTCTGTCGAGGCTACAGACTTATTTTGCGGGGAGTTTTAAACATTTTTAGTTACTTTTCGAGGGCTTTGTCAATGAAAATATAAAAGTAAAATTTAAATAGTCAATATGCGCCCAATAAGACGTACAGATTGTAAAAATAAATTGTCAATAAATTAAGTAAAATCTTTTACTATGTCTTTTAATATTACTTAAAAGGATTATTAAATTAAAATGCTTATGACGAAATAAAAATTTCAAATATAGCTTTGTAATAATACAAACTGTCGTAGCTTTAGTAAAACGCTTACTATGTCCTATACTATAACTATTTTAAATAAAAATAAAATAAAAATAATTCAATTAAAAGCTTGTATGAAACTCACTTTGCAATGAAAACAGGAGGGTGGGAGGCGAAATTGCTAATTCGCGTGTTTTTGTTTCAGATTTCGGCTGAGGAGACAGTGTGGAGCTGTACGGACCTAACTGGCAAAAAACATGAGAAAATCGAAAATTTTGAAGTACTCGAAAAATAATATTATATTAAACGTCTAGGTAAAATTAAAATTTTAAAATTGCCAAAATCGACTCAAAAACGTTGCAAATAGATAGGTCTAAATTAGTCCAGTAATTTAAGATATAAAACACAATTTTCAGACAATATTCGACAGAGATATAGTTAATTTTTATTGAATTTGGTTCACCACTATACCTCGGTTTCACAATTTTAAAATTTTGCTAATTCGCGTGTTTTTGTTTCAGATTTCGGCTGAGGAGACAGTTGTGGAGCTGTACGGACCTAACTGAAGCAAAAACAGAGATGAAAATCGAAAATTTTGAAGTACTGAAAATAATATTATATTAAACGTCTAGGTAAAATTAAAATTTTAAAATTGCCAAAATCGACTAAAATTGAAATAGATAGGTCTAAATTAGTCCAGTAATTTAAGATAAACACAATTTTCAGACAATATTCGACAGAGATATAGTTAATTTTTATTGAATTTGACTTCACCACTATACCTCGGTTTCACAATTTTAAAAATTTTCGCTAATTCGCGTGTTTTGTTTCAGATTTCGGCTGAGGAGACAGTTGTGGAGCTGTACGGACCTAACTGAAGCAAAACAAGATGAAAATCGAAAATTTTGAAGTACTCGAAAAATAATATTATATTAAACGTCTAGGAAAATTAAAATTTTAAAATTGCCAAAATCGACTCAAAACGTTGCAAATAGATAGGTCTAAATTAGTCCAGTAATTTAAGATATAAAACACAATTTTCAGACAATATTCGACAGAGATATAGTTAATTTTTATTGAATTTGGACTTCACCACTATACCTCGGTTTCATAATTTTTAAAAAATTTCGCTAATTCGCGTGTTTTTGTTTCAGATTTCTGCTGAGGAGACAGTTGTGGAGCTGTACGGACCTAACTGAAGCAAAAACAAGATGAAAATCGAAAATTTTAAAGTACTGAAAATAATATTATATTAAACGTCTAGGTAAAATTAAAATTTTAAAATTGCCAAAATCGACTCAAAACGTTGCAATAGATAGGTCTAAATTAGTCCAGTAATTTAAGATAAAACACAATTTTCAGACAATATTCGACAGAGATATAGTTAATTTTATTGAATTTGGCTTCACCACTATACTCGGTTTCACAATTTTGAATTTTCACAATTCGCGTGTTTTTGTTTCAGATTTCAGCTGAGGAGACAGTTGTGGAGCTGTACGGACCTAACCGAAGCAAAAACAAGATGAAAATCGAAAATTTTGAAGTACTCGAAAAATAATATTATATTAAACGTCTAGGTAAAAATTAAAATTTTAAAAATTGCAAAATCGACTCAAAACGTTGCAAATAGATAGGTCTAAATTAGTCCAGTAATTTAAGATATAAAACACAATTTTCAGACAATATTCGACAGAGATATAGTTAATTTTTATTGAATTTGGACTTCCACTATACCTCGGTTTCACAATTTTAAAAATTTTCGCTAATTCGCGTGTTTTTGTTTCAGATTTCGGCTGAGGAGACAGTTGTGGAGCTGTACGGACCTAACCGAAGCAAAAACAAGATGAAAATCGAAAATTTTGAAGTACTCGAAAAATAATATTATTAAACGTCTATTAAAATTAAAATTTTAAAATTGCCAAAATCGACTCAAAAACGTTGCAAATAGATAGGTCTAAATGGTCCATAATTTAAGATATAAAACACAATTTTCAGACAATATTCGACAGAGATATAGTTAATTTTTTGAATTTGGACTTCACCACTATACCTCAGTTTCACAATTTTAAAAATTTTCCTTCAATTCGCGTGTTTTTGTTTCAGATTTCGGCTGAGGAGACAGTTGTGGAGCTGTACGGACCTAACCGAAGCAAAAACAAGATGAAAATCGAAAATTTTAAAGTACTCAAATAATATTATATTAAACGTCTAGGTAAAATTAAAATTTTAAAATTGCCAAAATCGACTCAAAAACGTCAAATAGATAGGTCTAAATTAGTCTAATTTAAGATATAAAACACAATTTTCAGACAATATTCGACAGAGATATAGTTAATTTTTATTGAATTGGACTTCACCACTATACCCCGGTTCAACAATTTTAAAAATTTTCGCTAATTCGCGTGTTTTTGTTTCAGGGGTCAGGCCAGGAGCCAGGTTTAGGTGTGCTGAAACAGGCCAGCTAGGTTAGGCTAGGTTAGGGTTGTGCTTGGCCAGGCTGAAGAAATAGCCAGGCCAGGTCAGCTGTGCCAGGCCAGCCAGGCCAGGCCGGTGCCAGGCCAGGCCAGGCCAGCCAGGCCAGGCCAGGCCAGGCCAGGCCAGGCCAGGCCAGCCAGCCAGGCCAGGCCAGGCCAGGCCAGCCAGGCCAGGCCAGGCGTCAGGCCAGCCAGGCTCAGCCAGGCCAGGCCAGGCCAGGCCAGGCCAAGGCCGGTACCAGTTAGGCCAGGCCAGGGTTTTTTTTAAATGCAGCCTCTGACAACCAATTTCAGAGTCTTTTGTATCTTTATTTTTACTATCTGATTTAATAGTTATTATTCCAAATACATTTTTATTGGGGTATTCTCTGTCTATACGTGTTATAGACACAAGGGCAACGATATTATAATAATGAAGCTTTCTTACATTATATGAAAGTGCCGTAGTATAATTATCAATAATTTTATAGAATTAATATTTACTTTAATTTTAGTTTAACATAATTACCATTTTATTAACTTTATTTCTTTTTACGACTCTTTTAACAATTCCTCACAATATCTTATAAATTTTGTTCTTGTATTTCTTCACCAACATTGACCAAAGGTTGTCGCTTTCCAGTTTTATACCGAACGATGTTTCAAACTCCTGTCTCTTCTTACCAAAAAATGACACTTGAGAAGTATGTGCAGCACTGTCTCCTCAATTCTGGTTCACAGATACATGATGAGTTCTCCTTACATTTAAATCGGACAAGTATCAGAGAACCCACCATGCCCGGTCATGGCCTGTATCAATAGGAGACAGTGCTGTTTCCCTAACTAACTTATATGCATTTGTAGCATTTGGGAGAAAGACCTTTGTTATTTTACCAGTATCGCCTTCTGTATACCTCACGTTCCACTTTTCTAAGGTCTCTAGTCGGGTAAGTCTTTTAATGAATGACACTGGGCACAAGTCATAGTCTGGTTTTCCTTTAATTCGCAACGCAGCATGTTTCGCCAACTCATCGGCCCGCTCATTTCCTATCAGACCCGCATGGGCTTTTATCCAGAACAATTGGATACTTTTTTGTTGTGAAAATATGCACTGTATATTTCTGCGAGTCTTAACTGCAAGGGGATGTTTGGTGTCTTGGTTGACAATGGTCTCGAGTGCTGCTCTCGAGTCACTGTAAACCCCAAAACTTTTTTCATTGCTACTGAGGATTCGCTCAGTTGCCCTTAATATGGCCAGTAATTCTGCCTGGTAAACGGTACAGTAGTCCGACAGTTTGAGCTTTAGAGTTCTTGTCTCAGCTTCATTTTGCCAAAAGGATAATGCTGCTCCAACCTTTCCCTCTATTTTGCTCCCATCGGTAAATATTTTGAGACTCTGTGTTGTTGAGTCTCATATCGTGCCTGTTCTCCAGGCATATGAATTCCAGGTCCATATTATGGGATGCTGGTGGGGCACCTGAGAAGCTCGCCTTCGCTTCCAACACTCGGTCCCCAGTATCGACCGGAGTTTACCTCTCTTTACCTCAGGTGGGTGGCTGCTTGACCTTCAGGTCTAGAGGAAGCAAGCCAGCCAATACTAGTGCCGAGTGGAGGGAGACAGTCCGGTAAGCTTTAATAATTTTCTGAGCGAATCCTCTTTGCACAGCATTTAATTGCTTTATTGTTCCCAACTTGCTGGCGGCCGGCGCCCACACGCTCGCCGCGTACAATACTACTGGCTCAACAACCGCCGTATATAGCCCTGATAATCTCCGGTTGAAGGCCCCAACTAATCTTTGCAGCTCTGATAGTTGACTATAGAGTGCTGTTGCCTTCCACACACATGACAGTTCAGACACCAGCACCCTCCTCCGACATGCATGCATATCCCCGCCATGCTGATCAATCGTATTTGTTAGTCATAACTATAGCCTTGGTCTTAGCATTTGAGTTTGAATTCCCCACCCCTGAGCATATCTAGAGTTAAGAATGCGAACAACAGGACAATGTCGTCAGCAAACGCTTGGCACCGGTCACCTTTTCTCCAGCTCCCAAAGGGTCCAGAAGTGTCCCAGTACGGGTCCTCCTATGGAGCCCTGTACGCACCCTTGTTGTTTCTGTGTATGTTCAACACCAGCATACCTCACTCTAACTCTTCTATCCTGGAGATAACTGTCAACCATTCTCCTGATGTTTATGGGCATCTCCAGCCAAACGACATCTAATTGCTGGCCACCAGCACTATCGAATGCCCTCTATGTCAAGGGATATCATGATTACTATCTTCTTATTCCGTAACTGTGTATGTATATTCCATCATGTCATAGAGGAGTCTTCGGTGCTTGTGAAGCCGTATTGGCGAGTACTAACCCTGGTTGAATATGCCATCTTATCCTTCTAATAACCATCTTCTCCAGGACTTTTCCCATAACTGGTAGCAGACCTATGGGTCTATAGGCCTCGTGCGTATAGTCCTCCTTTTCCGGCTTTATGACCACAACTACTGCTTCCTTCCATAGTGGGAAGTGTCCTAACTCTAGGCATTTATTTGCCAGGCTCAAGTAAACTTGGGTTGGGATACCTTCTGCAGATATCGGTGTGAAACCGTCTCCCCGCGCCTTTTTGTTTGAAGCTGTTTAAAGCGTTTTTCTCAGATAGAGTGAATGGTGGATCGCAAGAGTTATCTTGCGTTCCTGCATTACTTTTCAGCCATTTCTCTTATTCTGATGTTCTGCGTTATCAGCTTCAATTAAGTCCTCCGGTAAAGTTTCGGCTAGCATTCTAGCCGATTCTGCAGTGTCTAATATTTTACCATCTTTGTAAGTGGCAGGTCTTCGGCGTTTCGCTGTTCTGCCGATTACCCGGTATATCCCATCCATAGACTCTTTGTTCTGTTTCCACAGAACTCTTCCAGCTTTTCACTTGATTTTTTGCTTCAGATTCATATTTGTCTTTCGCTTCCAGGTACTCCTGACAACAGCGGCTCGTCGCACCGCGGCAGCACATCTTATGCGGCGTTTTTGGTGATGACATTTTTCTTTAGTAACAAGTTCTTCGTTCCACCACGGGCAAGGTAAGTTTGTTGTTTTATTTTCGAATTGTAGTTTCGCATGTTTCTTTAATTGCTTCTATATATTTTCCTAATTTATATTCTAAATTTGCGATTTTCTTTACTTTATTTATTTCTGATATTTTAAAATTTTCATCTGTTAGCAATTGGGCCAGTTTCTCATGAAACTTACTCCAATTTGCTTTTTTGCTATAGTATAATCTTGTAACTCTTTCTATTTTAATTCCCAATGTTTTTGCTTGATTAATTTTGAATTTTATTGTGTTGTGGTCAGAACTTGTTACGCCGTCGTATATCTTCCAATCATCCACCAGATTCAGTAGATTTTCCGAGCACGCTGTGATGTCAACATGGCTCTGATATATTTTGCCGCCTCACCGTATCGAAGGTTGGAGTTTCTCCTTTATTTATTATCTGAAGACCAAGCTGATTTAAGGTACCTGAAAGCGTTTCTCCTCGACTGTCTTCCTCACACTGCCCCACAGGGCTCCACGCGTTTGCGCCCTCCCACCAATATTTTCCTTTTGCCCAATTTCGTAACAATATCTTTTAATTGATCCATATACGGTCGATGAGTACATCCGGCTCCAAATAAAGTGAGATGACACCCATCTCCCAGGTATTTGTTTTGACTACAACCACTACGATGTTATTTGTGGTGAGTCGGACATTGAGTAACGTAGATCTTATTGTCAAAGAGCATCGCCGCCTTTACCACTCCATCTGTCTGAGCACTTTGAAATATGCGCGCTCCCCGATAGTCCTTCATATCCGACTCCCCACGTATGGTTCCTGGATCAGGCTGCTTATCCTCCTTGCTTGCTTCTAACATTAGTTCGCTCGTTGCCAGTTCTTTCTCTGAAGATTAGCTTGTGCTACCAACATAGTTGGCGCCCGTTTCAACCTTTCTTTCTGACCTCCACACTTGTTTCGATTCAACCTTAGCAATAAGCTACGCTGGTTCTGGCTATTGCATCCCATCTTCTGCGCACTGGACACCATTGTCGAAAGCGTTATGGTCCTGGCGGTCCGTCTTTGCCTTAACGCAGTTAATACAGGAGGGCAATTTCAGACGGAAAGGCAGTACAGAAGGTCTTAAATGGGCCTAGTGAGAACATATGTCATCTGATTCTTACAGTGCCTTCTACCGTGCCCAAAAGCGAGACATCTGGAACATTGAATTAATGGTGACTGGTCCGCCACCACGACACGTTGCAAGTCCACATGAATTCGTCCTGCTTCTATCAATCGCTTCCATACGGGTGGGGAGACCTGGAGAACAACATGATTAGTGTGCGGGTTTCTTGTCTTTGGTATCGTACTGATAATCTCAATTCTTCGCTTTCCAAGGATTCCAATAGGTTCTTATTTTGGCTCCTAATAGCAGTGGTTATGTCATCATCGGTGTTAATCGTCAGCACGTCCTTCAATATGACCAACGGATCTTTATTTTTTGCCTGTTCAACTGATAGCCCTGTATCACTGGCTTTTATTCGGTTTGCTACCTTGTCCATTTCTTCCCTAGTACCACAACCTACAATCACTTTGGTCTTTAGCTTTCTTACTTTTCTACTCTAAGTCCACTTTGCTTTGCATTCACAGCCACTCGGATCTTTTCGATAACATCGCCACTTGTATCTTTTTCATTTCCTGATCTTACTATAATGGAGTGCATTTGGACCGGAATTGTGTTTCTCAGTGAGCTGTGTTTATCCACGGGTTGCATCATTCCCTTTGCAGCTACACTTGCATAGGTTATAAGTTCATCCCTGTTTTACCTCTTCGCTTTGCGTTTGGTTCTGTCCTGTTGAGTAATTTGCTGTGTTCTTCCATTTTCTTGACTAACCTGTACCATTTCCTGTTTTCTTCCAGATTTGTCCTTTTTCTCTATCGTATTTTCCTTTCCATCTTCAACCTTGGTCAATCTGTATAGTTTGTCTGCAGCTTCTGTAATTTTGTCTTTGATTTCTGTCTTCAAATTTCGTGAGCTATTTAATAGTAATTTTATTCTGACCACGTGTGCCTTGCTTGTGCTCTATTTAGATATTTAGTTGTTTCAATATCCATTTGATTTTCATCACAATCTACGGATGGGGTAATTTTGATTTCTGTTTGGTCGGTAATGCAGCTGTCTTGGTTTCGGTGCAGAACCAAGACGCGATTCAAGCTCGCCAACACTTTTCCTTACATGGGATGTTATACCTTTTCTCCCGTTGAGGTTTCTGCTATTTGTACCTTGTTTGAATCTTCTGTCGAGCTACAGACTTATTTTTGGGGAGTTTTAAACATTTTAGTTACTTTGAGGGCTTTGTCAATGAAAAATATAAAAGTAAAATTTAAATAGTCAATATGCGCCCAATAAGACGTACAGATTAAAAATAAATTGTCAATAAATTAAGTAAAATTTTACTATGTCTTTTAATATTACTTTAAAAGGATTATTAAATTAAAAATGCTTATGACGAAATAAAATTTCAAATATAGCTTTGTAATAATACAAACTGTCGGTAGTAAAAACGCTTACTATGTCCTATACTATAACTATTTTAAATAAAAATAAATAAAAATAATTCAATTAAAAAAGCAGAAAACTCACTTAAGCAATGAAAACAGGGAGGGTGGGAGGCGAAATTTTAGCTAATTCGCGTGTTTTTTTGTTTCAGATTTCGGCTGAGGAGACAGTTGTGAGCTGGACCCAACTGAAGCAAAAACAAGATGAAAATCGAAAATTTTGAAGTACTCGAAAATAATATTATATTAAACGTCTAGGTAAAAATTAAAATTTTAAAATTGCCAAAATCGACTCAAAAACGTTGCAAATAGATAGGTCTAAATTAGTCCAGTAATTTAAGATATAAACACAATTTTCAGACAATATTCAGAGATATAGTTAATTTTTATTGAATTTGACTTCACCACTATACCTCGGTTTCACAATTTTAAAATTTTCACAATCTGCGTGTTTTGTTTCAGATTTCGGCTGAGGAGACATGGAGCTGTACGGACCTAACTGAAGCAAAACAAGATGAAAATCGAAAATTTTGAAGTACTCGAAAATATTATATTAAACGTCTAGGTAAAATTAAAATTTTAAAATTGCCAAAATCGACTCAAAACGTTGCAAATAGATAGGTCTAAATTAGTCCAGTAATTTAAGATATAAAACACTTCAGACAATATTCGACAGAGATATAGTTAATTTTATTGAATTTGGACTTCACCACTATACCTCGGTTTCACAATTTTTAAAAATTTCGCTAATTCGCGTTTTTTGTTTCAGATTTCGGCTGAGGAGACAGTTGTGGAGCTGTACGGACCTAACTGAAGCAAAACAAGATGAAAATCGAAATTTTGAAGTACTGAAAAATAATATATATTAAACGTCTAGGTAAAATTAAAATTTTAAAATTGCCAAAATCGACTCAAAACGTTGCAAATAGATAGGTCTAAATTAGTCCAGTAATTTAAGATATAAAACACAATTTTCAGACAATATTCGACAGAGATATAGTTAATTTTATTGAATTTGACTTCACCACTATACTCGGTTTCATTTTTAAAAATTTTCGCTAATTTGTGTTTTTGTTTCAGATTTCAGCTGAGGAGACAGAGCTGTACGGACCTAACTGAAGCAAAAACGAGATGAAAATCGAAAATTTTAAGTACTGAAAAATAATATATTAAACGTCTATAAAATTAAAATTTTAAAATTGCCAAATCGACTCAAAAACGTTGCAAATAGATAGGTCTAAATTAGTCCAGTAATTTAAGATATAAAACAATTTTCAGACAATATTCGAGAGATATAGTTAATTTTATTGAATTTGACTTCACCACTATACCTCGGTTTCACAATTTTTACTTCATTGCGTGTTTTTGTTTCAGATTTCGGCTGAGGAGACAGTTGTGGAGCTGTACGGACCTAACTGAAGCAAAAACGAGATGAAAATCGAAAATTTTGAAGTACTGAAAATAATATATTAAACGTCTATGTAAAATTAAAATTTAAAATTGCCAAAATCGACTCAAAACGTTGCAAATAGATAGGTCTAAATTAGTCCAGTAATTTAAGATATAAAACACAATTTTCAGACAATATTCGGCAGAGATATAGTTAATTTTATTGAATTTGACTTCACCACTATACCTCGGTTTCACAATTTTAAAAATTTTCGCTAATTGCGTGTTTTTGTTTCAGATTTCGGCTGAGGAGACAGTTGTGGAGCTGTACGGACCTAACTGAAGCAAAATGAGATGAAAATTTGAAGTACTAAAAATAATATATTAAACGTCTATGTAAAATTAAAATTTAAAATTGCCAAATCGACTCAAAACGTTGCAAAAGATAGGTCTAAATTAGTCCAGTAATTTAAGATATAAAACACAATTTTGACAATATTCGGCAGAGATATAGTTAATTTTATTGAATTTGGACTTCACCACTATACCTCGGTTTCACATTTTAAATTTTGCTAATCACGTGTTTGTTTAGATTTGGCTGAGGAGACAGTTGTGGAGCTGTACGGACCAACCAGCAAAAACGATGAAAATCGAAAATTTTGAAGTACTGAAAAATAATATATTAAACGTCTATGTAAAAATTAAAATTTTAAAATTGCCAAAATCGACTCAAAACGTTGCAAATAGATAGGTCTAAAACAATCATGCACCAGACAATAGAGATTGAATTTGGACCATACCCTCGGTTCACAATTTTAAAAATTTCGCACCTGTTTTTGTTTCAGATTTCGCTGAGGAGACAGTTGTGGAGCTGTACGACCCAACTGAAGCAAAAACGAGATGAAAATCGAAATTTTAGTACTTAAAATAATATATTAAACGTCTATGTAAAATTAAAATTTTAAAATTGCCAAAATCGACTCAAAACGTTGCAAATAGATAGGTCTAAATTAGTCCAGTAATTTAGATAAAACACAATTTTCAGACAATATTCGGAGAGATATAGTTAATTTTATTGAATTTGACTTCACCACTATACCTCGGTTTCTCAATTTTTAAAATTCGCAATTCGCGTGTTTTTGTTTCAGATTTGGCTGAGGAGACAGTTGTGGAGCTGTACGGACCTAACTGAAGCAAAAACGAGATGAAAATCGAAAATTTTGAAGTACTTGGAAATATTATATAAACGTCTATGTAAAATTAAATTTTAAAATTGCCAAATCGACTCAAAAACGTTGCAAATAGATAGGTCTAAATTAGTCCAGTAATTTAAGATATAAAACACATTTTCAGACAATATTCGGCAGAGATATAGTTAATTTTATTGAATTTGGTTCACCATACCTCGGTTTCTCATTATTTTAAAAATTTTCGCTAATTCATGTTTTTGTTTCAGATTTCGGCTGAGGAGACAGTTGTGGAGCTGTACGGACCTAACTGAAGCAAAACGAGATGAAAATCGAAAATTTTGAAGTACTGAAAAATAATATATTAAACGTCTATGTAAAATTAAATTTTAAAAATTGCCAAAATCGACTCAAAACGTTGCAAATAGATAGGTCTAAATTAGTCCAGTAATTTAAGATAAAACATTTCAGACAATATTCGGCAGAGATATAGTTAATTTTTATTGAATTTGACTTCACCACTATACCTCGGTTTCACAATTTTAAAAATTTTCGCTAATTCGTGTGTTTTGTTTCAGATTTCGGCTGAGGAGACAGTTGTGGAGCTGTACGGACCAATGAAGCAAAACGAGATGAAAATCGAAAATTTTGCTACTCGAAAAATAATATATTGTCTATGTAAAATTAAATTTTAAAATTGCCAAATCGACTCAAAACGTTGCAAATAGATAGGTCTAAATTAGTCAGTAATTAAGATATAAAACACAATTTTCAGACAATATTCGCAGAGATATAGTTAATTTTTATTGAATTTGACTTCACCACTATACCCGGTCACAATTTTAAAATTTTCGCTAATTCGGTGTTTTGTTTCAGATTTCGGCTGAGACATTGTGAGCTGTACGGACCTAACCAGCAAAACGATGAAAATCGAAAATTTTGAAGTACTGAAAATAATATATTAAACGTCTATGTAAAATTAAAATTTTAAAATTGCCAAAATCGACTCAAAACGTTGCAAATAGATAGGTCTAAATTAGTCCAGTAATTTAAGATATAAAACAATTTTCAGATATTCGACAGAGATATAGTTAATTTTATTGAATTTGGACTTCACCACTATACCTCGGTTTCACATTTTAAAAATTTTCACACCGCGTGTTTTTGTTTCAGATTTCTGAGGAGACAGTTGTGGAGCTGTACGGACCTAACTGAAGCAAAAACGAGATGAAAATCGAAAATTGAAGTACTAATAATAATATATTAAACGTCTATGTAAAATTAAAATTTTAAAATTGCCAAATCGACTCAAAACGTTGCAAATAGATAGGTCTAAATTAGTCCAGTAATTTAAGATATAAACACAATTTTCAGACAATATTCGGCAGAGATATAGTTAATTTTATTGAATGGACTTCACCACTATACCTCGGTTTTTACAATTTTAAAATTTTCGCTAATTCATGTGTTTTTTGTTTCAGATTTCGGCTGAGGAGACAGTTGTGGAGCTGTACGACCTAACTGAAGCAAAACGAGATGAAAATCGAAAATTTTGAAGTACTTGAAAAATAATATTAAACGTCTATGTAAATTAAATTTTAAAATTGCCATCGACTCAAAACGTTGCAAATAGATAGGTCTAAATTAGTCCAGTAATTTAAGATATAAAACACAATTTTCAGACAATATTCGGCAGAGATATAGTTAATTTTTATTGAATTTGGATCACCACTATACCTCGGTTTCACTTTAAAATTTTCTAATTCGCGTGTTTTTGTTTCAGATTTCGGCTGAGGAGACAGTTGTGAGCTGTACGGACCTAACTGCAAAAAACGAGATGAAAATCGAAAATTTTGTACTGAAAAATAATATATTAAACGTCTATGTAAAATTAAAATTTTAAAATTGCCAAAATCGACTCAAACGTTGCAAATAGATAGGTCTAAATTAGTCCAGTAATTTAAGATATAAAACACAATTTTCAGACAATATTCGGCAGATATAGTTAATTTTATTGAATTTGACTTCACCACTATACCCGGTTTCACAATTTTAAAATTTGCTAATTATGTGTTTTGTTTCAGATTTCGCTGAGGAGAGTTGTGGAGCTGTACGGACCTAACTAGCAAAAACGAGATGAAAATCGAAAATTGAAGTACTGAAAATAATATATTAAACGTCTATAAAATTAAAATTTTAAAATTGCCAAATCGACTCAAAACGTTGCAAATAGATAGGTCTAAATTAGTCCAGTAATTTAAGATATAAAACACAATTTTCAGACAATATTCATAGAGATATAGTTAATTTTTATTGAATTTGACTTCACCACTATACCTCGGTTTCACAATTTTAAAATTTCGCTAATCGCGTGTTTTTGTTTCAGATTTCGGCTGAGGAGACAGTTGTGAGCTGTACGACCAACTGAAGCAAAAACGAGATGAAAATCGAAAATTTTGAAGTACTCGAAAAATAATATATATTAAACGTCTATGTAAATTAAAATTTTAAAAATCACAAAATCGACTCAAAAACGTTGCTAGA
Source organism: Parnassius orleans (assembly GCA_029286625.1). Lineage (NCBI taxonomy): Eukaryota > Metazoa > Arthropoda > Insecta > Lepidoptera > Papilionidae > Parnassius > Parnassius orleans. The sequence goes on from JAGSMP010000569.1 coordinate 162,772, forward strand.
TAGGTCTAAATTAGTCCAGTAATTTAAGATATAAAACACAATTTTCAGACAATATTCGGCAGAGATATAGTTAATTTTATTGAATTTGGACTTCACCACTATACTCGGTTTCACAATTTAAAAATTTCGCTAATTGCGTTTTGTTTCAGATTTCGGCTGAGGGAGAGTTGTGGAGCTGTACGGACCTAACTGAAGCAAAAAACGAGATGAAAATCGAAAATTTTGAAGTACTGAAAAATAATATATTAAACGTCTATGTAAAATTAAAATTTTAAAATTGCCAAAATCGACTAAAACGTTGCAAATAGATAGGTCTAAATTAGTCCAGTAATTTAAGATATAAAACACAATTTCACAATATTCGGCAGAGATATAGTTAATTTTATTGAATTTGACTTCACCATTACCTCGGTTTCACATTTTTAAAATTTTCGCTAATTGCGTGTTTTTGTCAGATTTGGCTGAGGAGACAGTTGTGGAGCTGTACGGACCTAACTGAAGCAAAACAAGATGAAAATCGAAAATTTTGAAGTACTAAAAATAATATTATATTAAACTCTAGTAAAATTAAAATTTTAAAATTGCCAAAATCGACTCAAAACGTTGCAAATAGATAGGCTAAATTAGTCCAGTAATTTAAGATATAAAACACAATTTTCAGACAATATTCGACAGAGATATAGTTAATTTTATTGAATTTGACTTCACCACTATACCTCGGTCACAATTTAAAAATTTTGCTAATTATGTGTTTTGTTTCAGATTTCGGCTGAGGAGACAGTTGTGGAGCTGTAAGGACCTAACCGAAGCAAAAACAAGATGAAAATCGAAAATTTTGAAGTACTGAAAATAATATTATATTAAACGTCTAAAATTAAAATTTTAAAACCACAAATCGACTCCAAAACGTTGCAAATAGATAGGTCTAAATTAGTCCAGTAATTTAAGAAAACACAATTTTCAGACAATATTCGACAGAGATATAGTTAATTTTATTGAATTTGACTTCACCACTATACCTGGTTTCACATTTTTAAAAATTTTCGCTAATTCGTGTGTTTGTTTCAGATTTCGGCTGAGGAGAGTTGTGGAGCTGTATGGACCTAACTGAAGTAAAACAAGATGAAAATCGAAAATTTTGTACTCGAAAATAATATTATATTAAACGTCTAGGTATTAAAATTTTAAAAACAAATCGACTCAAAACGTTGCAAATAGATATTAAATTAGTCCAGTAATTTAAGATATAAAAACAATTTTCAGACAATATTCGACAGAGATATAGTTAATTTTATTGAATTTGGACTTCACCACTATACCTCGGTTTCACAATTTTAAAAATTTTCGCTAATTCGCGTGTTTTTGTTTCAGATTTCGCTGAGAGACAGTTGTGGAGCTGTACGACCCCAAGCAAAAAACGATGAAAATCGAAAATTTTAAAGTACTGAAAAATAATAATATATTAAACGTCTAGGTAAAATTAAAATTTTAAAAATCCAAAATCGACTAAAAACGCAAATAGATAGGTCTAAATTAGTTCAGTAATTTAAGATATAAAACACCAGACAATATTCGACAGAGATATAGTTAATTTTATTGAATTTGACTTCACCACTATACCTCGGTTTCACATTTTTTAAAATTTTCGCTAATTCGCGTTTTTGTTTCAGATTTCAGCTGAGGAGACAGTTGTGGAGCTGTACGGACCTAACTGAAGCAAAACAAGCCTTAACTTTGTGCACTTTGTATACGCATTCGGTTACGCTTTAACACTTTGTGAACTGAACAGTATGACACATTTGTTCCATCCCGACGTCTTAACAATTTAGCGATACTTGTGTACCTAGGTTCGGATACCGGCGAACGACATCTAAAAT